>VZRE01012923.1:0-211297 GCA_013396775.1 Cephalopterus ornatus | reverse complement strand
CTGGTTTACCTTTAAACCAACACATCAAGTCAAATCAATTTATTGATAGAATATTTATAAATTATATAATATATAAATTATAAAGCACACATTTCATAAAACTATTACCTTTCTTATATTTTGCATACATGAGACAAATTGTCATTTTGGATTGAAATGCTTCCAAAGATTTCTTTTTGGTTAGAGGTTGCCTTCTTGCTTTCTCTATACAACCTCCCAAGTCTGGGAATCACCTTGGCAAAACTCTTCAAGCACCCAAAGGATTATTGTAAGCAAAAATGTAGCTGGTTCTCTCTTGAGTTATCCTGAAGGCATATCCAACGTTATGTTTAACTATTAGAGTCTCACTACAATAATTACATTTATTCAGAGACTTCAGCAACTTATTGCTATAATATTCTCCACACCAGTACTCTTCAAAGTATCTCCACGAACCAAGAATATTTATGACAGATGTTTCATTACTTTTCTCCCTTTTATAAGGTGACAAGACCAAGCAATTGCATATTAAAATTTACCTTATTTCAGTACTGTAAGTCTTAAACATAGTAGCTTGAAGCTAGTCCAAGCAACCAGACACTCATATCCATGATTAAGAACCACAAGCTGCAATAAGAGATGTCACTTGAAAAGACCTGTTACCCCAGCATTTTTCTAATGTTCTTTGAACCTGCTGAACTTCTGAACTTGTCTCCAAGTGGTCCCACCAATTCCTTAGCTAATTTCTTTTTCAAAAAATTAAATGTACATTTCAATATTAGCTAAAGGATCCTGTGCAAGAAATTCATGGATTCAAAACGAGTATGTGAAGAACGTCCCATTTACATTTATCTAGATAAACTTAATGAGTTTTCCCATTATCTTCATACTTCCATATTTGTATGCTTTTTTCTTGCGATATTGTCTTGAACTTTTTACTTTTTAATTTTTTTTATTGCAGTAGTATTTCTTTCATATCTCCATAACATCTTCAGTTTTTTAATTGCTTCAATGCCCCTTCAGAATCAGTATCATTTTTAATTCCTATATAAACATCTGCTAAAGCTTCAAATCTACTCCATACTGTTCTGTATTCTTTTTTCTAGCAGAAATTCCTCAGTGGATTATTTATATAGACAAAAGACTTCCTTTTCTAGATCAACACTGAAATACTTCTGGCACATTAGCTAGCAAAATGTAACAACCGAACATTTGAGTAATTCAATCTGATTTTACTTAATGAGAATAAAATTCACTTAAAGCATCATTGAACATTCAGGTCCCTGCTTCCACAACTAGATACCTCTTCTTATGCAAAGATATCAGTGAAAAGAGTGCATAAAGCAGACCCTTCAGCAGAGTGAAAACCAGCTCATTCATTGCATGGCATCATTTGACTACAGAATCATTTTTAATTTCTCATCTTTCTGGTTTTAGAGGCAAAGCTTTAGAAATATTCAAGGACTGTTTGAATTTGAGTACAGTGAATAGCTTGCTGATGCTACTTTAGAAAGCCTGATGTTAAGTCTCTTCAAGACTGTGAAGAAAAGAGGATGTCTCTAATTTCTTTGGTAAATTTTGTAATAAACAGAAAGTTATGTATAAGTTACAAAGAAGTATCCCCTCTCTCCATGGTCATGAGAAAAAAAGCAGTTACTTTGCCAACCTCTTTATGAGAATTCGTGCTGACAAGAGACACAGATATACCTGGTCTTGTCTACTAACGTGCTTAATCATTCATGTGAAGTTCCGTAAACCACTGACTTGAACAAAGATGAAATTTAGTTCAATGTTGTCCCTTAGACACCTACTTGCTGTTCTAAACAAAATCTTTAGTGTCTCCACTTTCTTTGAAAAATTAAGATGATGGTATACTTGTATCACCCATGTGATTTCAAAACTTAAAAAATAAAAGGTTAAGCCTCACCTGTAAAAAAAGGAAATAAATGTGTCCCCGCAGACTACAGCCTTTAAATCAGTCCCACACACAAATTTGCTATAAAAGTGTACCTCACTGACTTTTTAATTGTAGATCCAGTAACTCTGTTATATTAGGTTTTGTCAAAACAATGTATTCAGTGCGTTCAGTTAAATTTTGAGGGATGTTAATCTTGTTAACTCTAATGTTCTTGCTGTCTGTGGAGACTTGCGATCCTCTTCTGAGCCATTAACATGTTTGGCCTGAACGTCTCCCAAATTTTACTGTTTAATTACACATAAGAAACTATTTCCCTCAGTGGCTTTTAAACCTTCCAACCTATTAATTCAGGGAACATTCTTGGGAATTCTCCTAACATTACAAAGGAACCATAATTAGCTTTTGGACTTACTTTAATAGATTCAAGCAGACATGTCTATGGTCTGTGAGGTTTTCTTGCCTTTTTATCTTCATGCAATATTCTTAATATTATTAAGTAGCAACATTAATAAACTATAATACTTAAATCAGTAGAAATACTGCAAGAGCATAAAAAGCCTGCTTTGACAAAAGCAGAATAAAGTTCTTGGTTATAGCAAAAAAAAATATTGGATAATACACACAAGAACATACCCCAAAAAAGAAGAAATTTGAAAATGTCATGCACTATATTAGTAAAAATACCAAAATCAATTTTTTTTTAAGAACACTAAAATTACAATAACGCCATTTTGATTTGCAAAGAAATTAACCATTGCAGCCCTTTGGCTGCCCCAAAGTACTTAGTCTCCTATATCAAAAAAGGAGGGAGAAAAAAATTGTGTCAAGAAATAACAGTAGAAATACAAGCATTTTATATATGGGACAGAATAAACTACACTATCACTGAGACAACCCACTTCTAGGAAGGAAGAAAAGGTTTAAAGCCAGGACTATTTTCAAATATTTTGTTCCTCCACAACACTTTAAAAGCTAAGCAAGTATCAAAGAAGATCTATGTTGCTACAGGTTTATCAGAAAGTAAAAAAATTCACTAAAATACTCTCCTCCTTCATGGAACCAGAACACACCAATTATCACATGCATTCTGAGGGTAACCACATCATCTTCTGGTCTCTAGATTAGATTGCAGTATTTTATGAAGGTATTCTGACAAAATTTTATAATTTTTTTTTCAAATGTGACTAAATAAAAGTCTGTATTACCCTAAAGCATTTCTTGGGGTTTTTTTGTGAGGTCTTCCTACAGGTCACTGAAGTGTTAAGGTCTGAACAACAAGCCCCGAGCCAGAGCTGACCTCTAGATGAACCTTCCAACCTAATGTTATATTTAGCCATGTTATTAGCTAAATTATTAGCCAAAATTTTGTATAATCATTGGTAAAATACGTAGTATGATAAGACTACACCTGTGTAAACATGGACGCTTGTTAGTAAGACATCCGCTTATTAGTGAACACTTGTATCTGTTCATTAATGAGATATGATTGTATCTATCTTTCTGTATTTAGAGATTGGTCAAGGCCATGGAAGTAGATAGCTGGCCTTGTCCAACAGTAGATGGTCCAAACTGAGTCCCTTGATTTTCCTCTGAGCCCTGGCCAGACTTTGGGCGAAAAGCAAGGAGAGAAGAGAGCCAGATGTTTTTGGCACTAGATAGTGATGTAAGCTTGTTTGTTTAACAATATAAAAGTTGGACCCCATTTGCAGCAAAGATGGAAGCCTCACTACACACTGAGTAGGATTTCCCAGTTATCGGAAGTGGTTCTCCGGCCCTTCGCTGTGACCAGGGGCTCCCCAGCTGATGTGAGAGTCTGGATGCTGATTATGGTAATGTATTAAAGGGTAACTGAGGATGTATCTTTTTTAATCACTATAGACACTCTTTGCAGTAATGATTAGGTGCATCCTAATCATTTTGTAATTCTTTGCTTCTTTTGAAATGCTTTGTTGTTTTGCACTATAGTAAATTTATACACTTGTTCTTTAAAGTTGGTGTCTGTGTCTCTTGTGCTGCTCCTCATCCTCTGGCAAAATAGTAACACAATTTTCGCCATCCTTTAAGTAAAATAGTTAAGTAATACTCCTTCAAGCTGCCTAGGGTTTTCAAACTTTTTTCTTCATACATTCCAGTTAAAAACAAGAACATTAATGTTATATTCTAAAGTTTTCTCATATACTTATTTAAGGCCCAGGAATTTTAAAGATCTTTCCAAAGGCTGAAAATTACCATCAACTACTTACCCCTTTTTTGACAAGAAAATGTAAGTTCCAACTTGCAAAGCATGTCAGCATTCTCATACTTGTCCTCTTCTGCCTTAACCCAAAAACAGGATTCTGTCATCTCCTGAGGCCTGATCTACAAGCAAGAGACAAAACAAAATTTTATTAATTAAATTATTTTGATTCTATGCATACACTGTGTTCTCTAGAGTCTAAAGCAAATTATATACTTAAGAACACTGTAAAACGTGAACTTTTGGTATACAACTCATCTCTAGAGTTGTTAATATATTTCTCATTGAAAATAATAACACTTACAATAAGTGTTTTGGGACAAATTGATTCTAAAAATGCAGACTACATACTCTGTTATCCAAGGTCTAAATGTAGCAAATTACCTTTGGTCTGGATTTAAAACTTGGGTAAAACTTTAAACAGTCTCTGAACACAGCGTGTTAATTTAGATATCAAGTACCTTACTTTTTAGAATGCAGCTTTGATTACTTCATAAAACTAATAAAATCTCTTTACTGACTTATTTTGGTCTAAATAATTATAGTTTTCAAACTCAGTAGATTGATAGTCCTGGTATACTTGATCCTGTCACAATAGAGAAGGAAAAAAAAACAACCTGCAAACTGACTCTATATTTTTTCAGCCCTTAAATTTACGTATGTACATTTACACTAAGGACAAATTGAGGGACCTGCACTGCTTCCTTCCACAGTCTAGGCTAGATAGATACAAGACACTTGTTTGGGAGCTATAGCTATCAGTGCAGTGATTGATCCAACATAAAGAGTTTGCTATAAGACAAGGCATAGTAGGACCCTGGAAGCATGCAAGCATCAAGGCTGATCTAGAACTCTAGAACTGATTTTTCCAGGCATCTCATAAATTCAACACATACTTGCCCAGATGAGCCAATGAAACACAGTTTTCAGAAAATAATAAAAAACTAGAGGCAAGAAAGTACTCATATATCACATAATTTTAACTAATGTATTGATTGCTTATCTAGTTTTACTCCTGACAATCTATTTACCCTAAGTTCAGTGTCAGATTTTACATCAAGTATTTGCCATTAATCAATATTACCTTGGACCAGTTGAGTCTTTTCATGGTAACCTCAGGCCTAAATTCTTTTTTAGGCTTCATTCCAAACGGCAGAGCACAGGAAGGCGGGGACCACTGTATTCTAGGCAGGCCTGGTAGAGGCGGTGGTGGAGGAGCACCACCAAAAGCCAGAGGAGCTCTCAAGCCACTCAGAAGTGGTGGAGGAGGAGGGGGTGGCGGTGGTGGTGGAATTGCTCCATTAGAAGGCAGTGGTAGAGGAGGAGGTGGTGGAAGTTGATGTGGTCCTGCACCTTCCAATGGAACAACAGAGGCACCTCCACATGTTGATGGCAGAAAACCAGGTGGCACAGAGCCATACTGATAAGGAAAATATTCTTACTCAGTTTCACATTTTTATCAACAAAATTCTATAACAATCATAATTTATAGATTAAATCCAGAAAGCCAGCTGAAAGTCAGTGTCATTTTTCATGTATAGAACAATCAAGTATGAATGACATTGAGGCCAAAATGCTTTAATTTCAAAGTCAAAGTCTCAATATTTGAAGCAGACATTGAGACCTGGGAATGCACCAAAAGTGACAAACTGAAATGTTGTATTCCACCTGTCACATTTCACTGACCACGATCTAAAAATGGTCTGATAGGTTTCTTAAAGAGATTTTATCCAGACTACCCAGTTTAGCTCAAATTAAAAAAAAGTAACATCCCAGGCTCTATTGTTTTACTTATCCTACAGATTACAGAGAAACATTACAAGGACGTATTAGCAGAATTTGAAGAGATAAGTAATTCTGTTGAAAAACATATATCTTCCAATATACCAGCGTTCCGATTCTACGCAATTGAAAATACAAAGCAGTGATGAAAGAAAAAAATCCTTCCAAAAAATAAAGCTGCCTTACACACTAGCTTCTCATTCTGTATAGTAAGGACATCTATATTGCATCAAGACAGGCTTGAAAAGTCTAAAAAAATATTTATTTCTACTATTTGAAGAACTTCTATCATAGACCTTCAAACAAAAACAAATATGTATCTGATAAAAACAACAAAAGAATAAATAAGAAATATTTATCTACTCTTGATAGCACTAATCACTTTTTCAACTAACCCGAAACAGTCCCTATTATTTTTAAAAAATGGAGGAAACTACAATAAGCAAAGGATTTAATATTTCTAAAAGGAAATAGCTGAATATCAATAAATACAAATAAATGCATGCACAGCAGCATTGTTTGAATTTCTGAACAAAAACATTGTTTCCACTGACAAGTAGACACTGAACAGATAGGCTCTAGTAATGAAAGAAATACATAAACACATACCAAATGCAAAAAGAGAGTAAAGGAACCAGACCAAGAGAAAAATAGTCAGTAGAGGTAGAAGGTGACATGCTAAGTAGCAACTGATGCCATATGGAAGCCAGATTTAGACAGATTTAAGCATACTAAGTTGCAGTAATTAATTACGTGATATTTACAAAACTTTTAATGTATCCCATTAATGACAGTGGGATAAGTCATGGTATGACAGTTAGTGAGCAAAATCATATGTTATGCTCTCTGTCTGCATTTAATAAAAGGTTCTATTTAATACAGTGAACAACAGAAAAAGCAAAATAGGAGAGAAAACCAATTTCACTTACAAAAAGTATTTAAGTATGTTTTCAAGATACACACACAGAAAAATACTTTCTTAATGAATGATATACAACTCTTACTACATTTGGTTTTTCAGAATGCGATAATTTCTGTAATTGCTGGTTTAAAATGTTTGACTTTGACATTAACAGCTAATTTTGACCAGAAACCTGATTTAGAATGACTTTTTTAAACAGACCAAAGAAGAGCTAAATTAATTTTCCTCACTAAGAAAATTAAAGAAGTTAATAAGTATTAAACAAATGTAGTAAAAAAAGTATAAAAAACCCCTAGCTATATGCATGTCTTCCCAATGCTCTTCTTTTAGCCATTTTTAGACTGTGCTTCTTATTTCAGGAAATAAGACACAGGAAAAGTCACTGGGTCACATAGTCTCCTTAGACAGATTTAAGAGCTGAAGCAGTTACAAGTTAACTCCAGTAATACTCTCAAAAATCTGCACTATTCCTCTTCATCACATTTTCAAATATCAATTTATGCTTGAAAATTGAAAAATTATCAGGAAATGTTCTTATCCAGCCACAGTTATTTCTTTCACTGCTGGATATCCGTGGTAAGGCTTCAGTTAAGCAAACTGCATAATGAGCAATTTCCTGTGGAGGGATAAAGATCACAATGAAGAATGCTAATCTAAAAGCATAAGACTTATTACCCTATGTGGTTAATTACTTTGGAAATATATGACACTGAAAGCAAAACCCAAATAAAACACAAGAAACTAGTTAATTAACAGAGCTCATGCATAAAAGGATCATCTGGGAACTCACAGCTAATTAATGTCACATTATAATTATTTTTATAAAACAGAAATAAAGGAAACTCACATGCAATAATAATCGATAACAAAGATTCTTAGAAAAAACCCTCAGCTGTACTATCGAAATCTGCAGAAAATGCAAAATGAAGTCCCTTTCAAAAACAATACTTCATACATTCATTTAAACTGTTTTATACCTGTGATTTAAAAGCTTGTAATTCCATCTCAAGTTCATTGATTCTTTCTTCTTTTTTTTGCAGTAGGGCCTGGGTCTCCTGGTGAACTACAAAATCTTTTTCAAACTTAAGAAAAAAGAAAAAGAAATAAAATTGTTGGTACCAGTCAGTTCCACATAGTTTCTTTAAATTTAAACTTTTCTTTTTGTGTTTGCTAAAACTCACATGTTAACAATACTAAGGACACATACAACACATCTGCTGTTCTTTCATGTGTCTGCTGAGTGGAAGTACCACCTGTATCACCTCTACAGGCCTTTACTATATGAAATGCCATAAAGTATTAATGTATTTTAAGTTGGTATTACACAGAGTAGCTTAAAAAAAAATGGGTGTACAGTAATACAGAGTCTGTAGATATAAACGAGTCCATTCTTTTTCTCTTGTTACAGAAACTGGTAACTGTTCAAATAAAGTATCTAGACTTTTTGAGAGAGTTGTACATGAAACCTTAAAACAAATGGTAGAAAGACTCTCAATTAAGGTTAGGTACTTTATACCATTTTGCTTCCTAGTCTACAAGGAACACGCAAATTTATACTTTAACACAGAACTAACAGTAATTTGAAGTTAAAAACTATGCCATGTTCAGTTACATCATTCATGAATCTCTTAAGTAATCCCCTGTGTCTACCTTATGATCACATAACAAAAAAATTACTTACTTTTCTGGAAAGTTCAGAAGCCCTCTCTTCACATTCTTCTAATCTTGCTTTATCTACACAAATATCTTGAAAAAAATCAACAAACACACTTAAGCATATACAGGGAACATAAGATTCTTAATCACACATTTTGAACTGGGGTTTTGGAACACAAAAAGAAGTATGATACTGTAATCTTCAAACACAGTACTTACCTAGTAAGTGGCTGAAATTTATATCTAATCTTTTACGATATGTGAAGTCTGGGTCAGTTCCATTTCGATGTAACACTATCTGTGACACACACTCTTCAATTAATTTGAAATACTGTGGACTAAAGACAGAGATGAGCTATTTTGCAGCTTATTTATTTATCAATCTATATTTAAAATCTTGTCTATAACACAGTATGGTCAAAAGCTTTGGGCTTTGGGCTGAATTATTTCCACAGAACGGTAAGTGCAAACCCCGAAAGTCTCAAAGGACAAACACATCTGGCACTTTATTACACAGGAACAGTTTACACAAAGCCTGAAAAAGCAGTGGATCTAAAGATAAATCATTCTTATACTATAAACTCTGTATCTCTCCCCCTATGGAAATACAGGAAATAAAGACTACCTTCTGCTTCCTCTCGCTAAAGAGAGGAAGGCTTCTTCCTTAAGCTTGATTCCATCTGATTTTGTGACTCTCGTAACTATAAATGCATTGCAGCCCTGCTTCAGTATGAGGAATGAAAAACACTTTGTTCTAAAATGCCAGAGGGGTATGACAGCAGGGTCATTTGCCCAGGACACACAAGCTGTGAATTCAAACCCTTTGAGGTGCAAGAGGTCTAGTACCCATAGCAGGCAAGCACCCTCAACCTGTAAAAGTACATCTGTGCTAGACCTTGCCCAGAACGCAAGGTTATGCAGAATGCTGTGCAGAAAGCAGATGGCTTTCCTTCCCTGTTCAGTTCATACCTGGTTCCTCCAGCGCTTCCTCAAAAACAGCACAAGCAGATTTTTGGAAGAAAAATATTTGGCAGCTTCAAACACTTAAGGTTTTATTAACTGTTTCCCTGTAATTTATCTGACAAATTTTCCAGAAGACACATACATGTTCACACTGACATAATGTAAAATACTCAATTCCAACCCAAAAGTTACTCTAAATTAAGCATACATTGAGATTAAAGTAAACTTCTGTGCATACTTGATTTTGTCCTTTGACTCAAATACACCACAAAATTACAATGTTACTACCACAATTTATAACTGATTAAGAAATCTCTCCTGATCACTTATACTTGCAGTCAATAAGGCTCAGATCTCAACAGTTTTCTATATTTATATATAAAATTGCAAAGCTGACATTTTTAAACATGAGTTCACAAAGGAATACTTACAAATCACAATCCACGCAGAAAGACTAAACCCTATCTATCCTTAAATTTATGGAAGAAATATTCTATTAATGACTGAAGGATTAAAAAATCCATAATTAAGATTTAACACAGCATTAAACGTACCGGATAAAATAATCATTTCTTATCAGCAAAAGATGTTGGAGAATAGAAAGAAAATATCCTTCAGCACTAGTGTCCTTAACTGTATTCCACACCATGTTGTAAACATCATTTACTTCAGTAAAAGTGTTAAGGAGAATAAGAACAAAGAGCAAAATATTTTAGTCTAATGTTGATTATGATGATAACTTCTTTAAACAGAAATTACACCAGAAAAATATCCATTATACATTTTATTTTCTTCATGTTTCTCTTGCTCATTTCATGGAATCATTTAGGTTGGAAGAGACATCTAAGATCATCAAATCTAACTATTAGCCAAAGAAGCCAAGTTCACCATTCAGCCAGGCCACTAAGTGCCACATTTATTAAAGACCTCCAGGGACGGTGACTCCACCACTTCCCTGGGTAGCCTGTTCCAGTACTTAACAACCCTTTCTCTGAGAAATTTATCCTAATATCCAATCTAAATCTCACCTGGTGCAATCTGAGGCCCTTTCCTCTCATCCAATTGCTCCAATCACTTCTTACTTGGGAGAAGAGGCCAACCCCCACCTCACTGCAACCTCCTTTCAAATAGTCATTGAGATTGACAAGGTCTCCCCTGAGCTTCCTTTTCCAGGCTAAACACCCCCAGCTCCCTAAGCTGCTCCTCCTAAGACTTGTGCTCCAGACCCTTCACCAGTTTTTTTGCCCTTCTATGAACTTACTCCAGAACCTCAGTGTCCTCCTTGTAATGAGGAGACAAAAACTAAACACTGGATTCAAGGTGCAGCTCCAGCAGTGCTGAGTACAGAGAGGCAATCACTGCCCTGGACCTGCTGGCCACACTATTTCTGATACAAGGAAAGATGCCACTGGCCTTCAAAAGGATATTCTAGTTCAGATCTAATATCTTCTAAGCGATGAGAGAACTCGATCATGTCTTCTTCCTTATGCTCATTGAACACTTTCAGCTGAATATCTAGTGCTTCATTCTTTATACATTTCAGTTGCTGCAAAGAAGAAACAGTAGAAAGGCTTGCAAAATTAGTATTTCCATATGTAAATAAGCCTTATTATTTTAATAACTTCCCAAAGTCTACATTATTTTAAAGTTTAAAATTATAAGAACTCATGAGATGAACTAAAAATTCAAAAGGTAGACATGACTTCAGCCTGGCTTACAAGTGTTGTATAACAGCCTGTCACATGTTCTTAAGCAAGGTCCTAAAATCCTGAGGAATCATAATAAAGTTCAGAGAGCACACTTCACCTTTTCATTTTCATTTTTAGGCTGATTCTCATACTTAACTGCTCATGCCCAAACTTACAAAATGCCTCTGAGAATAATTTGTTAGAACTTGTTCTCCCATTCCCCCTCTCACGCTCAAATAGTTAAAAAATTTAAATAGTAATGCAAAGAGACACTATGAGATACTTACTGGCAATATCTCTTTCAATCCACTGCGCATAAATTCATTTCTGATGTGAAGCCTAAAATCCAAGTCATCAGGAGATGTAACAAGAGCATTGATGAGCTGCATGCAAGCTACCTGCAATAGAGTAAGTAATAAACTATTTTATTTCTTAGATTTCAATATGCATCACAATCAAAAAGATACAACAAATAATTAGACATTACATTATTTCTAATTATAAAACGACTGTAAACTTATAATTAAGCTACTTAAATTCCTGATCAGCCACATGAGCTATAAATATCTGTGAGAAACTGAGACTGTTAAGAGCTAATGAGTCGACACATTCCTATGTGAAAAGGTGCCAGGATGCTTTATTGAAACCAGATTCTCCTGGAGGAGGAGGTCAGCTTTTGGGTGTGTAATGGCCTCTGATCTTATAAGATAGAGGGATGGATGTGGACTATGAGTGAGATAAGAGACAGAGTCCTGTGGAGACAGGATGGGGTCTCTTGCCATGCTAAATTGTCCTCTCTTACACAAACCACTGGGTTGTAAAACTCCCCCACCTTCCCCCTAGAAAGTCTGGTAGGGCAGCTGTCATGTCTTGGAATGAGCCATAAACCATTAAAGACTCCCAAAAAGGACCAACACTCATCTTCTGAAGGCCTTCCACCAGAGTGAAGCCTCCTCCTCTTCTCAGAAGAGGTACCAAGGCTTTCCACCAAAAACCTGAACGTATTTTAACCTACCAGACTTTGTATTTCGTGGGCTTCTTCCCCTCTCACCCATCCCTTACAGATCAAGACCAACAACAACTGAAGTGCAACAATCAAGGTCTTGCAGACCTATGGGGTCGAGATCTTCACAATCTTATCCTTTCTTTCTTTTCCTTTATACATGCACTTGGATGATATTTTTATGCTTTCGTACTGCTATGTTTTCATATTGTTATATTACTATGATTAATAATAACTAAAATGGCTACATACCTGCTTTCCTTTGCAAACAAACTGCCTTAAAATAAACCCTATATATACTTTTATACATATTTACAAACATCCATCATTCAGTGTTATTTCATTTTAATCTGCCCCAAGGGATCTATTAACAAGATCCTGGGTTACCTTTGTCCCCTGAGACAGGTTGTAACAATATCAAACACTAGTTCAAAAATTTCCATAAAAATTAAATATTTTCTCGCTACATTGTATTTTGTCTTTTTATAAAAATATTGAGTTCCTTTAGCAAATGCACTTTAGCAGATAAAGCATAATGCCTGGACTTCAAAATTTTTTAAAAGTTTGCAAAATGTCAATACAGCTTAGAAAAATGTAGAAAACAGCATGTTAAGTAGCCAAAATCAAAAATACTACAAAATAGTATTAAATTTGATGATTAAGAGTTTGTTTTTAAAAAAGCTTTTAGGGCTCAAAAATTGTGTGGTTTTATTACAGCCTGTTAAAGCAATGTTTCCCTGCTACTTTTTGCCACCCGCCTCACTGTAAGTCCACCTTTATATTTTATGCTAGCAAAGTGTTTAGCAAGGCAATGAAAGCCTGTTCCTGTCCTATCACCATATTATTTACAGTGAGCGCAATTAGATCATCACCTGATGAGTAAAAACAAATAACCTGATATACTAAAGAGGAACATACCTATGGTGTGTTTTCTTTCAGAGAAGTATTGACATTGTATTAGTAGCATTCAATTTTAAAAGAACTCAGTTAAATAGGAATATAGATAACAATACCACAACCTTGACTGTTTTGCCCTAAATAAAATAGGAGAGATATGGACTTGACGATTGGACTGTTCAGTGTATAACAATTTGGCTGAATGGACGCAGACAGAGTTGTGGTCAATGCCCCTAGGTACCTGTGGAGGCTGGTGATGAGTGGTGTTCCTCAAGGACCTCTTGGGACCAGTTCATCAATTACACAGACAGTTGGATCGAGTGCACCCTCAGCAAGTTTGCAGATGACACAAAGCTGAGCACTTGACACACCAGAAGGAAGGGATTGCATCCAGAGGGATCTGGACAAGCTTGAAAAGTGGGCTCACAAGAACCTCATAAAGTTCAAGTGCAAGGTCAGACATGAGTACAGATTGGGAGAAGAAGGCATTGAGAACAGCTCTGTGGAGAACTTGGGGATTCTCATGGATGAAAAGCTGAACATGAGTCAACAGTATGATCTTGCAGCCCAGAAGGCCAACCACATCCTAGGCTGAATTGAGGGACACATGGCCAGCAGGTCTAGGGAGGATATTCTGCCCCTCTATTCTGCTCTCATGAGACTCCACCTGGGCTACTGCATCCAGCTCTGGGAAAGACATGGACTTGTTAGAGCATGTTCAGAGGAGAGCCACAAAGATGATCTGAGGGCTGGACCTCTCCGACAAAGACAGGCTGAGAGAGCTGGGGCTATTCAGCCTGGAGAAGAGAAGGCTTCCAGAAGATCTTATTACAGCCTTCCAGTATCTTAAGAGGCCTTATAAAAAGGAGGGATAGTAACTTTTTACACAGGCAGATTGTGACAGGACAAGGGGGAAAGAATTTAAACTAAAAGAGGAGAGATTTAGATTAGACGTTAGGAAGAAATTCTTTACTCAGCAGGTGGTGAAGCCTGGAACAGGTTGCCTAGACACTGTGGATGACCCATCCCTGAAGTGTTCAAGGCCAGGCTGATAGGGTCCTTGAGCAACCTGATCTAGTGAGTGGCACCCCTGCCCATGAGTTGGAACTCGATGATCTCAACCAAAACCATTCTATGATTCTGTGATGTGTTGGCTTATTTGCAGACTACATCCTATTCAACGTCTTACACTGCTTAAGAGAAAAATCTGCCTCTTACTTAGAAAGACCATTTGTCCCCAGTCTTCAAAGTTCTAAACACATCTGATATTTTACCTCCATCTGTGTCTTTGTTTAGGAAGAACGTTTCAACCACAAAAACAACATCTCAGAAAAAGTAAAGACTGTTATGATTAGTTCATCTTAAAGTAGTACTAAATGTTCTTAATAGCATGCTTAAAAAATTGTGAACATTCAAATACAGGTGGGTATTTAGAATTATTAAATTAACAGAAAGCACTGACTTCAAATATAACAATATTTGAATAACAATAACAAACAATGAGTTCGTCTCCTGCTTCTACAAAGTGTGGCTACTAATCAAAGAAATGCAGTAGAAATAACAGATATGGCAATTTCTTCCACAGAAAGAGACCATCAAGTCTTTAACGCTGCTAATAAAGGGTCAGACCAAAGAGAAAACAGAGTCCAAAAAGTTGAAAGAACTTCTTAAGGGAGAAAAGAAGCTACAGATAAGTAATTATTTTCTTCAAGTGCTTGTCTCTATGCGCATTCGTACTACAGACAATTCCAAAGAATATCTATTCAACATCAATGCTCCTAATCAGAAAAATGTGAAGAAACATTATCACAAATGTAACACCATTCCTTGACAATTCTCAGGGTAAGGTATGTAACACTTAGGGAGAATGCCTATGACACTCCAGTTGACAGCTCTACAAATCTCAGATCCTGAGACACAGAACAATCAGTCCCTACTTGCACTCCCGATGAGTGGGTCCTAACTGCATTCTTTTGTATTCAATTACCTTGGAAAAAATTCTGTAAACAGATTGACAGTCTTTTAAATTTTCAGTCATGGACACAAGGTGGAAAAGTTGAGATCAAAAAAGATACTTCATTTTTAATAAATAAAGAGGTATTTCTGCTGAAGTAGTACAAGGTTTAGTGAAGACAGGTAAATTAGCCTCCTAGGAAGGCAGAAGTCATTGCAACCAAAACATTTTGGGCAAACGGTCTACAACGAAGACCAATTCATGAAGAGTTGTAGATTCGTTCAGTGAAGGTATTTTGTCAATCTGCCCTTGAGAAGATCCCAAAAAAAGTTAAATTATTTAGGCTCTAACAGCAAAAGGCATATGGTAATACACAGCTCTCTGGTGAACCCACTAAAATTTTCTTCTGATTCTGAGGACTGCAATCTATAAGAACTCTTTCCTGAGGGGCATCCCTAACCAGACAGTAATTGCATCTTGAGAGTATCCTGTTGTTTACAACATGCATGCAGTGAAGGTGTGTAGAGGCACCTTCCTTTCTTCAGAGAAAAGCCAAGAGCAAAGCTTTCACTTCATCTGATGGTCTAGTTAGATGCTTTGTTCTCTTTCTCATCCCAGAAGAACTGCAGTAAGTACAGTCCACCATATTTTCTAAAGTCTTTTGAGTCTGTGAGTATATTCCATATGGAATGCTTTTAATGTCCTGCTGTCACATGGCAGGGAAATCTACAAGACTTGACTTGGCTATCCAAGAGATGAGCCCATATTGATCGATACAGATATAATATTATTGGTAGGGAATAACTTTGCATGGTTGATGATACATTTCACCTGGAGAGTCAAAATGTTGAACACTTTCCTCCATGAGAAAATAGATGAGATCAGACATAATCTGCTAATTCAGAAGTTACAGCTTCCAATTCTGATATCTTCTGCTTTTAACAGATCATGTCTATCAAGTTATGAACGCATTTTTTGAGGATTCCACAGCCTGTACTTTAAACTTGCATTTTTTTCCCCAGTTGAGAACCACAGATCATATATCCAGTCCTTCACTTGTGGAAAATGTCAGGTATATCTCAGTAGCTCAGAGCAGCTTCTTCCTTCCATAGACAAGACAGGGTTCCTGAGGGGTTGGGCTACCGTGGTAGCGGTTGGGTATTGTCACACTCAGCATGGTAACAGTGGTGAGCATTCAGATGTGAATAGTTTGCCTCTCTTTTACACTTCTATTATTAATATTGTTGCTGTTACTGTTTGTTTTCTTATCTAATTGCTGTTTTCAGTAAGTTGTATTTATCTCAATCCTGATCTTTACTTTTTTGTGCCTCTAATTCTCCTCTCCAGCCCACTGCAGGGGGGAGGGAGGGAAGAGTAAGCAAGCAGCACGTGGTTTGGAGTGGTTTCAGGAGGAAAACCAAATTGTAGAATACCAGTCCTAAACCAAGACAGTCATATCTTGCCTAGTTGAATAAGAGGAACTGCAGTAAGACTTTGTACTTCACTTTTCTTACTCTCACTGCAAGTATGCATTTGTAGAAAAGGCTCTAAAGATGATGCATATTTAGCTAAATTCTACTTGCCAGTATTAAACTGCCTTTGGTACAGACACTATATTGATACTCATCAATTATTTCCCTTATTAATGACAAAAAATTCTTAGTAATATTTTTGAGATGTACCATCCACATGCATGTACATTTATATGGGTCTTAAACATTTATTATCAGTCTTGACATATAGGTAAGGTAAGCTTGTTCTGATTGACCCTATTACGTAAGCAGTTATGGAAAGGACCTCATGAGCAAAGAACAACCAAGAATCATCAAGTGATTCAGCTAACCAAAGATTAAATGGTATGCCCTGATTACCATGTTAATGTTACTGACAAATAGCTAGGATCTTTTACTCTATCACAAAAGTGTTTCTCCTAGGACATGCATAAACCTGCAGGTCTTCCACAGGGATGAGCAGTGTTCATTTTTCAGGAACTTAACCGGGAAAGGAAAAATTGCACTTTTGCTTTACCACTATATCTCTTCTCAGTCTTAAGCGCAAAATTACAAGGATATGGCATCTACAACTAGAACTGCACAGAAGAACAGCACTCTTCCATTAGTTAAACTGCCTGCTTGAGGAACAGTGATGAAAGTTGATGATTAGAGAGTACAAGCATTCATTTGATTCTACAATAAGAATGAGAAGTGGGCAACAAACAAGTTGTTCTTGTTGTTATTATTGTTTTCATGTCTGTCTTAAATACTTCAAAATGAGTTTTGTCAGAACTGTATTTCCTGCATCCATGACTTGTACAACCAAGATATTAGACTTTTTCAGTTGTCATCATAAATATGCAAGGTATCAGACTGCCCTGTATGCTTTTTCTTGAGCACAGCCTTAAGATGTACATTTACTTTAGCAAAACCAGAAACTCAGTATTACTCCTGGCTGTAGTTATATTCTCAGACTAAGATCACTAATCTTGTCTTGAACCAAAAACATTTAAGTATGCTTTCCATAATTTTGGATTTTATGAAAGATAAAGGGAAAATATCCTTTGCTTTCAATAAATGCAAAAAGTAAATACACAGAGCTTTCACTAAAAATACAAAAATCACCATACTGAGGCCTTTTATGTATTCAATCTTTTAGTAACAGAAATGTTAAGTCAATTCAAAATTGAAAAGGTCAGTTGTTAGTGTCAAACTGAACTGCCACAAAGCAAGCAGACATACATCAAGCAGACAATCAAGGCAAGTATGCCAAGTAACTGACAACTATAAACTTCTGTCTCATTAAAACACTGTCAAATTAACCACCAGGTCAATGTCATTGCTAGAAAAGTTTACAACTGATTCAGATGAGGAACGTTGATTTTTCTAGCAATCATTAGTGAAGTCTGAAAAGATAAATAAATAACAAAATGCCTTTTAGTGGAAGGAACATGTTCAAATGGAAGTTTAACTCAAAAAAAATTCATGGAAGTTTCCATGTCTACACAAGATACAGCAAATGAAACAGCAAAACATTACCTATTTGCAGGAACTTCAGGCTAACACAGTGAGCAAAGCCAAACAAATGTGTTTAACCTAAGTATTTTAGTATAAGTATTGCAACTGTAGCATTTAGACTGAATTCTTAGTTCTAACAACGCTTCTATTGTCTATATCAGAGGATAACAAAATACCAAATGGAGGCATATCACAATCATGAGAAGGCATAACTAGCAGAAATAAACTTTTTTAATATCTGAAGAGTAGTCCTAGAAAAATAGAAGTTGCTATGACATAGGTAGCTCAGCTCAAGTTGCACTAATTCCATTATCTCATCAGTGGTACCTCACTAATAGAACTGAGCACTGCTGAAAACAGTCAGTACCCATCATGGGTAAAGGGAGAAGTACGTATGATTGATTTAATTTATCCGATCCTTCAAATAAAGTAATGGGTTGCTTTTAGGGCAGTTTCACATGCATTTTTAACTCTAAAGAAAAGGGAGTTATAGATAGCTTTTTTCTTTATTAAATCTACACATGTGTAAATATAGGCAAGCCCCAAAAATTCAGGATCACATTTGGAAGCTTTCACTCAAAACATCCTTTTAATTTCAACCTGGAAGTTCTCAAAGCCTTATATGCTCTATAGAGAATATATAGACTCTTAAATTCTCTTAACTTAGATACATTATCCTGAAATTGGAAAACAATTTTCATGATCTATAGCATTTCTCCCCACTGCATAAAAATATTTTTGAAATTTACTGATATCCCAGGGAAAAATTTATATCCCAGAATTTTTTTTATATCCCTGAAAATTTATCAATAGCCCAGGAAAGTCATGGATGCCTCATCCCTGGAAGTGTTCAAGGCCAGGATGATGGGGCCCATAGCAATCTGATCTAGTGAGTGGCATTCCTGCCCATGGCAGGAGGATTGGAACTAGACAATCTTTAAGGTTCCTTCCAACCCAAACCTTCCTGTGATTCTATGAAATCACCTAAAAGGAAGCTGAATATGGAAGCATCAAGGGATGCCATACCGAGGGACCCTGGCAAGCTGGAGAAGTGGGCTCATGTGAACCTCACGGAGTTGAAAAAGCCAAGTGCAACATCCTGCATCTGCGCGGGGGCAATAAGCAGTATCAGTAAAGGCTGATAGTGGTTGAGAACAGTCCTTTAGAGAAGGACTTGGGAATATTCACAATTGAAAAATTACTTATGAGCCAGAAATGTGCACTTGAGAGTCAATCATATTCTGCAAAGTTGTTGATGCCCCATCCCTGGAAGTGTTCAAGGCCAAATTGGACAGGACTTTGGCAATCTGGTCTGGTGAAAGATGCCCTCTCATGGTAGCCGGGTTGGAAGTATACAGCCTTTAAAAGTCCGTTCCAACCCAGACCAGTCTATGATTATAAGATAGAAGGGGTAAGAAAAAAGGACGATTTTTCACAAGAGAATCCCATCGGTACTGGCATAATTCAAGAACAAACGATTCTGCACCTCTCAATATTTCTTCATTATAAGCTTTTCTGCGAGACAGATGAAACAAGAAGCGATCTTTACTGTCTGACATGGACTATTTAATATAAAATGTGAAAAATACAAACATTTATTTGAAACTTTAGATTAATCTTTTACTATTTTTGCAGTATTCACAAAGAATTACAATTACTAATAGCTTTCGGTTCAACTGAATTAAATGAATATCAATTTAAGTTCATATTTACACTCTCAGACCAATGGTTTATAATGATCATTCAAATGAACTGTAATACTTTGTGCCTTCCTGCCATAAACTCCACATTCAACTGAAGAAAATTGGAAATTGAAAATAAGGTGGAAGATTTCTTTCTTCGGACTCTCTGGGTGCAATTTTATGAAATCATAAAGTGGACATGAGGGATGGACTTCCCGCTGATTAAAACTTTAATTATAAAAAGCAGCTACCTAAAAACTTTCTTTTTTACTATTATTAACCTTCAAGTTCCAGCAAATATTTCCAGAAATGAGATAATATTTTGCATCCAAATATATGACTTATCCTTCATTTTAAAGGACAGTATAACTTTAACTTGCAAAGGTAAGATCTGAGTGAATAGAAATCAATAAATTAACCTGTGTTTCTCAACAATGAATCTTACGATGACATATTTTAAAAGATAAAATTATAAACAATATTTCAAAATTTGACTCCTATTTGAAACAGTACCTATTCCTTTTTATTGTAATGACTTGTTCGGTACGGAAAAGCAAGTAATTTTATTTTTACTTGCTGCAGTGCTTTGTAAAAAAAAAAAAAAAAATTTGCTTACTTGCAGCTGAACTGAGTTATCCTGAAGACCTTCTACAATAGGAGAGAATCTGCCAACATTCCTTTCCTCTGCTGCTGCTGTTACAGCTTCCAAAATTTTTTCAAGGCTGCAAGAAAAGAGAATCATTTCCTTCAGGAGAGATATTTAAACTTGCTGTTATTTTGCTATCTGAAAAGCCATGTTGCCAAATTATTCACCTGCCTCATATAAATATATATATTTATATGGTTATACATGTAAATATATATATTTATATATATATATGCAAGGTTATATATATATATATATATATATCCTTGCATTTATACATCCATACATGTATGAATTTAGGTTTAAGCATTACATGTTTCCTTTGGAAATTTTTGTAGCCAAAGAATGACTTACTGGATTACAAGGATTAAGATACCTTAAAAGTAGTACTAATAAATTTTCAGAAAAAGAATGGCTGCATAACTAATTCCATCTAAGCAGTACATCCACATATCAAAAACAAAAATCTTATTGATATGACCACGATAAAAAAGATCAAAGGTATTCTGAAAACTGACAATATAATATAGATATTACCTTCAAACCTAAATTGAAAATTTTAACATTTAATTCAGGTATAACTATAATTTTGGATACTGTAAAATTACCTTATTATTTCTTACTTAAATACAGTACTTACATGTTTTCCTCTCCAACAATGCACATTGCAGATAGGAGTTTGACTATATCCGTCATCATGTTAGTTTGCTTGGGATCAATTGCTTTGGTCAGCAACAAAAGGCTCCTCTCTTCTCCCAAAATTCTTTCCAACCCATACTAAACAACAGAAGAACAGTTGCAAGGATAGTTGGAGGGAATCCAAATGGCTATCGACTATGTAATGACAGTGATGGTTCCCTTCAGTAAGTATTTCAAATGACATTTCAGTCTGTCAAATACTTAACTAAAATAATTAAATGAAAGAAAAGTCCCAAATAGGTCACTTATTCTGTAATAAGGGCATATACCAGCATCAAAAGTTCACATTATTTGCTGGGAATAAAGACAGGAAGTGGCAGACTTCTGGTAGACAGAAAGAACTTCAAATCACAGCTGACCACCCCACCACTTCACCAATTGCACAGACTTACACCCATTCATCATGTACCTTATCTCATTGAACTGCAGTAATTTACGTTTCCAGATTAGATAAAATCCCATACCTTATTATTCATGAAGGCTCTCAAACATTGTATGACCTTATGCTGACTCCTCTTCACAACTCTGTCCTGACTGAATAAATCAAAAGTTTAGTGTAATTAAATGCTGTTTACATACTACGAAAAACTCACAATTTTATATTAAATCATCCTTACTTTTTTGTCTCAACCAATCTTTCCAAAACATCCAATAGAAGTCCTAGACCTTCTCGGCCAAAGTTTTCAACCCAGCTAGGGAGAAAGAAAAAAGACATTTAAAAGAATTGACATTTTATAAAAAGACTAATCCCAGTGAATGAAAATTGTCACAATAAATAAAAGCAAGTATAACTGGATCATTTTAAATATCCCCCAGTGAACACTTAAAATTTTAGCTACTACCAAAGCTATCTTTTGGTGAGATTAAATCCTTGGCAAGTTGTTTCTACGTGAGACAGCTGCTTTGTTGTCCTGTTTAGTATTGTTCAAAACCCCTTGATATCAAACACATGTAATGACACAATGACAGCAGTACTTAAAATTATAGGAATAAAAAATAGATCAGATGCTTTTATATTTTTTTCCCCTAAAAGTAAATATATTATGAAAATAATATTTCCTGGATGGGTGTTTTGTTTTGAAACAGATTAGGCACATAAATGTCAATTATTTTTGGCATATCTGGCCATATCTGTGCTAAAGATAATCCTACAAGGCCATGTCTTAGCATATTTTGTATTAGCAGAATTAGGAACAGCCTCTTTGTTGAACATCCAACAGCTGAGGATGCTCAGAGTGATCAACTGCCTAAAATACTGTTGCATTGTTACTGTTTTTTCCTCTGCTTCCACAAAAGAAAAAGAATTACTTATACCATCCAAAGAAAACACTCAGCTTTTTGTCAGTCTGACAAAATACCAAGTTATCAGTGCCTCTATTTTCGATGTATTAAAAATTGTCCTCTTATTGAAATTTAATCTGTTGCAACTATCTACAGCTATTTATTTTCTTTTTGTATAATAACCAGTTATCTACAATACTATGCACAGTTAAATCACTTAAACCACTTTTGATCAACTGTGCTGGCAACTGTGAGGTCAAAACACCAAATTATTTACCTGAAGATTAGTGACCAAGATTTTCCTTCTGAGGCTGAATTTTTATACTGATGGAACACAAACACTGCTTTTTGCAGTAAGCCACAGATTTCAATACATTTTTCTAAGTACCAGGGATCGAACTACTCAATATCACTTGATTCAGATTTTCTCTGTGAACTAAAAATACATTTTACAAGAAACACTAATTGAAACCAATGTTGTACAACCACTTCTTGCATTAGAAACTGAAATGTCAACAAGATTTAAAAGTTAAGTTGATTAAACTATAGTAATTGAAAAATCAGAAAAAATCCCTCAATTATATATTGTCAAAAATATCACAGCCCACAAATGTTAAGAATGTCATGCTAAATTCAATCTAAATTTAATTCTCATCCTGTTAAAAAAGCATACTTTTAACCATTGTTTTTATATATGCACAAAATAAAATCCCAAAGTTTCATCAGTTATTTCTCACTGTCCATATCACACGAAGCTGAAGTCTAAATTAATCACGGATTTATAGCAGCTGAATCAGAGTTTAGTATTTACATGTCAAAGTAAGTTCTTACTCAAAGATCTGGCTGCTGACAAGAAAAATCAAGGTCACCAGTGTGTCGCTGTTCCATTTTTTTTACTTTTATATATAAGCCCTACTTAAAAACTTACGTTTTTTTACTAAGGCTATTTTGAAATGCTCAGTTTAAGCCTAATGAGGTCTATCTTAATAGACTTTTCTCAATACCACTCAATACACCAGAAGATTGTTTCAGAAAACATATGTTCTACTGGTTGTGATCCTTCTTTTGATTTATAGACTAAAATGTGTTCATGGACAAGCAGTAGACATTTTGTTTATTGAACTGCTACTTAAATATCTCTTCTCTGTTTTTTTTGCAAGCCGTAGTCACTCTATTTCCAATTCAAACCTATTCTTAAGTCATCCATTAACTTAATGATTTCGTCTCCAATCCAAGCCTTATAGTTCTTTTATGCTGTCTCTATATTCTGCATAATGTTTCAAATTGAAGGTATATTTTAATAAATTATGGTCAAGCTAGGACTTTAGATTCAACTGTGAACTTTTTTACGTACTGAGTTTATATATGAACAAAGTTAAAATCTCAGTTGCAATCTAGAACTATTTGTACCAATAAGTTAAAATAATTTCGCAAAGGTATCAGTGCCATACTTTGATATCAACAATGCATCACACCAAGATCACAGGTTTTGGTTTGCTTTATTTTTTGGGGGGCCAGGGGGTTAACTTTTGTGTTGGTGTGTAGGAGAGAGGCAGCAAAGGGAATGACATACAAAAAGATAAAACTATCTACTCATATCAAGAACAGAGAGGAAACGTTGCTCTAAGTAGAAGCTGTCACACATTTCAAACATTTTGTGTTTCTCTTTCCAAGCCTGTAGTAACAAGCAAAGTTTTCTTTGTTAAACCGAAGTGCAAATAAAAAAAAAAATTAAAAAATTGCTGGGGTTGTGGGTTGTTGGGATATTTTTTAAGAAGGGGAAGCAATGCTATATCAAAAAGTAGTTTTATTCATGAAGGTAGTATATCTACTGTAAAACCCTCTGTCAGAATAACTCAGGTTAACATAAAGCATGTTCCTTCCCATGTGAACTATTAAATATTCTAAACAAGACAAGACAATCCAATTCAAAAACAAATTAATAGAAGGAAAGAAGCAAATACCCATACAGAAGACCCATATGAACAACTCTGCTGAGCCAGACATGGAAAAAAGTTGTGTAATCCTTTTTAGATCACATCTCATCCATAAGCATTCCCAATGTTTCATTTGCATTATTTCGAACTAAACCCAAACTAGTTTCCCAAATCATGTGTTCAGTCACTGTCTTAAACAGTAACTCTAAAACTAAAGGACATAAATAGAGTAGAATAGGAAAAAATACAATATAATAAAGTCAGCATTCACAAATCAAGATGCATGGATCAAATCAAAATTCAAGACTGATATCAGTAATTACTGAAGAGTTAGCCTTCTTTCAAAAAAGCACAGGTAAAGGAATGTTGTTCTTTCTTCTGTATAAACTCTACAGACACAGAAAACGTAACCAGAGGGCAGCAAGGAAGAACGTTTACAGTACACTGGACAGAAGAAATAGCACATAATTAAAAATAAAAATGCTTTCTGGTGAACAAACACCGAGGTAAGTTTGGTAACTCTTACAAGTAAGTAAGGTAAACTCATATTATTGATCACCCTTACAAAATAGTTTAAAAGATGAAAGAGTTAGAGAATATTTCAAAAATAAAAATGGAAAAAAAATTTTACTATTTAGCACTAGAAAACAAAGGGAACTGCTTTGCACTACATTTAATTTATGTTCTCTTAGAATCACCTTGCATAGGCCAGTGAACTCTATTAAAAAATAATAAAACTACAGAAGATATATAATCAATGAAAAAAAGAAAAAAATTACAATCATTCACTAATGCATACACATTCATTAACTCAAAAACCTTGAACCATTTACATCTACATATCCATTAATTTTAATCCATTAAGAAATGAGAATATGATTAATCTCTGCAATATGTGTTAATGATGTTACCTGACAGGATTACTAGTCAAGGACACACGGAGAGACTCTAAGCAAGTGACTAGTCTTTCATCTGTTGACCCAGATTTTAAGTCCTGAATAAACTCTTGGGGTGAAATCTTCCTACTGTTCTTGAGACTGCCCTGAAACACAGAAAATACATTAGTTTTTTATTTGGTGCATATAGAACTCGAATAGATTATTAATGGCTAACTGTAATTTCTGTTCCTTGAAAAATATATAACGTAGACCCAAACCTGTAACTGATCTCTATCCACTATATACCAAATGCTGACTAAATTTTGGTCCTTTTATGAACAAATTTCTAATCAGTAGATAAAAGCAGCAGGCATCATATGTACAAATTTATCACACATGTTCAGTGAAATACAATTTTCGTAATGAATGGATTCTGTTTATGCATTACAAACACCTTAATTTTCAATTTTCAACAGAAGAAAAAAACAATTCTGAGGTTCTCTGAAGAGATAAGACACAGGTCCCGAAGGGTGACTGCAGTCACATGAGAATACAGCACACCAGAGGAGTATTCAGAGTGCTACTGTAGTAACTTCTGTTCTTGCAGACGGCGTTGTAAAACACTTCTCCCTTCAGATGAGGACTATATGAGATTGGCTACCTTTGGCTCTGAGGACTAAAGCAAAAGAATTTAAAAAATAAAAATGAAAAAAAAAATAAAAAGAGTCCTTTATAACTAAAATTCTAAAAGTTAAACCCTAGATGCTCATTTGTTGTTTTGGCCATCTGTAGGAATGCAGTGCAACACAAATATGACTATTGATGCAATAACATAAAGCACACTTACTCGAACCTTCAGGTTTGGATTTTGCCTTGTTTTTTGAGTTTTGCTCTTTTTGGCAGGTGAGGAAGCAAATGGGGATGTGGAGAACAGGGAGATAAAAGGAAAATGCAATAGCACGTTCATGCAGCACAGCAAAGGCAGTTTCATGCAAGCAAAATACTTTCTATTCCAAGCAATACAACCTGAAAGACACCGGCTTTGACTCATCATTGTATCTGTCGTGTCAAATGTTGATCAAAATAAATTCAAGATATTAATGACTTTTCTGAAGGATATATACTATCTGTTGTTTTAGAAAGTACTGAACTAATGAAGCTCTACAATTTGCAAGTAAATGGGCAAATCTAAGAGGCATTGACCCAATTCGTAAGACTATCCTTCTCTCCTTTTTAAGTATAGTAAAGACAAAATTTCTAGGCATTGAAAAATAATTAGTCAATTCCACCCATTTCACATGAAGGATATTTTCTACAGAACATATCTAAATTCAAAAAAAGAGGCATACAATGTTGCATACAACCTATATTTGAGTTAATTCATTGCAAGACTCCTTTTTTTGAGAGCAGGAGCACAACTGCTTTGTTGCACCAAAGAGACTTACTAAATAATCCTTGATTAACTAGTGGCTTAAGTCAGGAATTTAAGAGAATTAGACTTTCAGTGCAATAATAACTTGAAACTATTCACTGTAAATAGCGATGTGGTCTCATTATGTTATTATAGATAGCTTCATACAGATGATGTTTTCTCACTTTGGAAGATCCTCAGGAAGTACTGAGAATTAAGCTTTTCTCCTCACAAAGTCGAAGATCATGAAACAGTTTCTAGCAGAGAAGTGAAGTTAAAAGCTGAGAAGCATGGTTGACAGACCAGGCTGCTGAGCTGACATTCAGAGGGACATCAACAGTAATTTCAGGGAGTTCCACAACAGAAAATGGTAAATCTTGAACCTGAGAAGGAATAATTTCATGCACCAACATGTGTTGGGGCCAACCAGGTTTGTAGGAAAATAGGGATTCTGATGGATGACAAGTGCATGGATGATAAGTGCATCACTAGCTAGTCAGGTGAGATTGTCCTTCCCCTCAGCTCAGCACCGGTGAGACATCTGGAGTATTGTGTCCAGTTCCTGACTCCCCAGCACAAGAGAGACATGGACATGTTGGAATGAGTTCAGAAAGAGCTGTGGACACAATTACAGAGAATCTGTAGTACATGGAGAGGCAGATAGAACTGCGATTGTTTAGCCCCAAGAAGAGGAGGCTCAGGGGAACCCTATCAGTGAAGGGACACGAAGCAAAAACTGAAATATAGGAAATCGGTTAAAGATAAGACATAAACAAAAACTTGTCCTCTCTTCCCTTGTTTTGTTTAAGTATGAGGCTGGTCGAGCACTGGAACAGGTTGCCCAGGCAGGCTGTATAGTCTCTTCTATCAGAGATATTAAAAAGGGAATAGGTGAGAGGCTGGACAAGACTATCTCCAGAAGTCTCTTCCAGCCTCAATCATTCTGTTCTATGACTCTAACAACAGAACACTGTGGGCTATAATACTCTCTGCTCCAACTACATTTTCTCAGACTTGATAAACAGATGCTCCAGACACCGAAAAACAAACTACTGACAGGAATCATCCTGAAAATGTAGCCTCTCATACTATATTTTGGAACACCACATGTAGTACATGGAGTGTCATTCCAAACATGCCTCTGAACTGGTGGAGATTCCTCTTTGTTTAAATATGAGAGCCACTTCCAATAACTATGTTCCACAAAAAAATATAGATGAGGATAGGGATGAGGGTTGAGGAGAGAGTCTGGAGGAAAGACCCAGGAAACTCAGAGAAAATTAAAAAAAAAAAAAATCCATAACAAAATCCCACAAATAAAAAGAAACTCAGCGTTTTCAGTTTTCTTTCATGGATCTTCCCAGCTCATCTCTGCAGAGATGAGACAGCAAACTAACTAGAGAAAAAATGACCACATAGACTCCTAGCATCCTTAATGACAAAGTATTTAACTAAATCTTACAAGAACTCTCCAGTTGGAAATGTCAAGAATTCACAGAAATTCTGCTGGCAGCTCCTGCTGTGCGTAAACTTCTTGATAAGCACTACTTTTATGCCTAAGCATATGGATTAATATCCTGGGTGGAGAATCTGTCATTTCCAGTGACTTCTCCCAGCAGTTCCTGCTGTAAAATTGCCTTTTTTTTTTATGCACCGTCATATATGACAGTCATATAAACAGGACACACAGTTAAGACGGTTAGAAGATATTTTTGAAGGAATTTAATATAATCGATAGCAATGTGTACAGTGGGAAGGTCACATGGGACAAAAGCCCAGCTGGACTATAAGAATCCACTAGAAGGACATTTCAGAGAGCCTCATATGACTCATCTGAAGACAGTGTCACAAGCAATGGAGACTCACACCAACATCCATACAGTAACCAGTCATCCTGTTTCAGACTCAGTTCCCCACCTGAGCACTACCCTATGCAATACACTGTGAATGTCTGTATGACACACCCACAGTGCCAAGTATCACTTACTCATAGTTATGCCAACGTTCTGCAACATAATAAGAATATGATACATCTGCCAGTGCTTAAGTAAAATGAGAGCTGCATTTGGTACCAATTGTGAAACTGATTATATTAAGCGATATTTCAGCATGGAAGAAGCTCCTTAAGTTCAAAATGCTCAAGCTAACTGAGAAACAGGAAACATCTTGAGGCATCA
The DNA here is from genome assembly GCA_013396775.1 of Cephalopterus ornatus. Taxonomy (NCBI): domain Eukaryota; kingdom Metazoa; phylum Chordata; class Aves; order Passeriformes; family Cotingidae; genus Cephalopterus; species Cephalopterus ornatus. Next base: position 182,577 of record VZRE01012923.1, on the reverse strand, counting down.
GTGCCTCTAGAAATCTAATTGCTCAACTGAAGAACAACTGGTCTGTGAGCAGATGCAGCATGAAGTCAGCATTAATTAATCTAGTTAAAACATTACAAGGAGTAATGTGAACAACAAAAACAAAATATTGAGAAGAAAACTCACTTTAAAACCCAGTTTGTGTGTGTTTTGAACATACAAAACAGCAAAACTTACGGTGGAGTAACACGATAGCAATGCTGTTTTATTTCCACTTGAGTATTAACTCCATAAAATGGAATTTTCTTTTTAAAACTTTTCTTTTATGCAAGTATTACTGTGGAAAGAGGTGTGTTTTATGAATATTGGAAGGACTTGTGCATTTCTAAGAAACACAAATCCTAATACCGAAGTCAATGCTTAAGCTTTGATTATAGTAGAGTCCAGTTTGATCACCAGAGGCTATTCCATTTTCAGTGATTCATTAGAGGTACACTCTCTGTTCTTCATTTTAATAATTTTTAAAATGATAACTGCTTTAAATGAAACCTGCTCAGTACTCTGCATAATAGTTACGAATGAGGATATTTGTCCCAACACAATATAGCTTAGTATCCATCTCCTTGAAGTTTGAGAATTATGAACTACCGAAAGAAGTTACTGCAGAATCACCCCTAGAAAGAGTGGGATGGGATTAGTTGTATGTAACAGGAGCTATACGGCACTTCACCTGTTCTGAAAAAGCACAGCACTTACATGAAGTCAAGGTAAACCAAAAGTTAGCTAAGCACTCTGAGTGTGCAGTGCACTATTCTCTGTAGACAGAGAAGGCACTCAGACAGTCCAATGAACTTGAGACATGAAAGCCCATGCCAGGAACAAAGAGTTTTCAAGCGTGAGGGAAGGAATTTCCCATCACAGGAGCTCCAGCAGTAATCTGAAATCATCTGCAGCTCTACTGTATCAAACAGCTGAATCTGTGTCTCACAAAAACAGTTCCTCACAGTTATATAACAGGTGAATGTAACTTCCAGTAAGGACACAACCACAGAAACACAGTTCAGGAAAGTCAAGTTTCCCTTCAAGGATTGGTCTTTAGGGATCTCTCACAGCAGAAAGGGGAATATGTGGGCTACCAGCAGAGGATGGGAATGGAACGGAAAAAATTGCTGAGAGCTTCAGGACAACATGGAAGACAACAGGGTGTCAGAACAAATCACTACCCTGGGAGAGGAAACAGACCTGTCCTCTTCAACAGAGTACCTTGTACTATGGCATACTATATATATGGTATATACTATACTATGCTGCTTTGGGCACAGTGCAAGAACCTCCACTGCCAAAACACAAGTGTGATGACATCCAAAGACAAAAGAAAAATTATTTCTTGCAAATGGTACTCAGAAAGAAGGATCAATGAAACCTGTTACATAGGTTTCAGTTCTTTCCAAGTATTAAGTGCCAGGAAGCAAAACCAAAAACCTTTCTCTTGAGAAAGAGAGCCTTAACATCACCAACATCAGGATGCTAAGATTCCAGCAACAGATGTGGATGCAGCAACTCTGCATAGCCAGTCATGTCACATTACTTTTAAGATCAAACAACTGAGGTCTTAGAATACAAGTGGAGGTTAGGGGTACCCATGATATATAAACCCTGACATGCTGCTTTGGGTAGATAAACTTCAAAAATATTGTGAGAAATCTTTCTATCTCCACTAATAGCTACCTCTTTACCAAAAAGCAATGCTGTTTTGTGTACAGAAGACACACTTAAAATACAAGTGACTATCTGACATCGTACCTTATGAAATTATGAGATTGATACAAACACTTTTAAAGCATATTATGAGAAACAGAAGCTGGTCAAAAGAATGTAACATGCATGCATCACTTTTTCTCTCCAGTAGGAAATAAGGTAATCATTAAGTCATTTTGGTATACTTCAGAGACATTTACTTACAGACTTTGAAGCAGTGCTAATATATTGCATCACCATTTCTTTTTTGGTATTAAAATCCTTTTCTCTCAACGGCATCTTCTTGTCTTCATTTAAATTCATATCTTCCTGGAATGGGAGAGGAAAAAAAAAGCCATACAGATTTAAATATGAGAGACTGGTATACATAAAATAAAGACACAAAAATATGAACTTAGGCAACCGAAAGCTGTTCTACAAACAACTTTTCGTAAGTTGTTAATCAAAACCATAAATATCTTTATCCATCTTCCCTCGCAACCTCAACTCGGACTGAAAAAAACCCAGTCAGCTATGCTGGGATTAACAAGTGCATCACAACCATTATTAGCACACTCTCTTCTTAGAAATGACCTACAGTTTCAGACAATGCAAGAAACTACAGAAGAGCATTATTAACACTACCCAAAACATTTATAAATGTCCTCAAACCAGTATCTTAGGTATTTTTAATGTCAATTTTAATTTGTTCCATAATTCTCTTCCCTCAGTTCCCAAATACTTAATCCTGGGCAGCAGAATCTGGTTTGCACTGAGAGGAGTTCACAAAATAATGTTCACCTTTGCAATATGTAAGGCCTAAATTCTTAAAGATTTAATCAATAAATCCACACCTTCAACTGTTATCAAAACTCCATCACAATTCATTCACTCCAACATAAATCCAGAGGTCAAAAGGAGCAGAGGCTCTACACTCAAAGTCACACAGTAGCTATTCACTGTCATTTCTGACACTGGAACTTCTACCGTTCCAGCCTAGAAATGATCATTGTAATCAGTTGCACATCTATTAGAAATGTCATTTCCTATCATTGTGGAACGGAAAAAATTAAAAATAGTTTTAAGGAACAATTAACAATTTTGGCACACACATATACATGTGCATTACACATACTATGTGCATTACCCAAGCTTAGCAAGAATTACTGCAGTTATTTTCAGCAGAGACTCATGAGGTGAATCCTCACCAGCTTTGGCAGGAGCAACGCTACAAAATCAGTGGGTAACCATCTTGATATCAAAGTTATTTCACCTAGTCAGAAACCAAACTCCACAGACAAGCCTTAGAATTTATACTACGCTGAAACTTAACACTGTCTTTCAATAGTTTTCATGTTGAGTAGAATAGAATCAAGCACAGTTCCTTGAATCATTTAGTTTTGTATAAATCCAAGCTGTGAGAAGCTATTGCAGAAAATGCTTGACCCCTGTCCTGGTTTCAGCTTGGATAGAGTTAATTTTGGTGAACTTAACTTGAACAAACAGAAAAGCTTTTCACATTATGCTATAGCAGTTGCAAAGTTCATTCTTCCGTTTAAAGCAGTTTCTTTCAGACTTGCTCTTTTAGGTGCTCCGAAAAGTAACTTCTGAACTTAAATAAAAATATCTAACTTCTAATAACAAAAAACCCAAGAACTAACAAACCTATCACCACAAACTGTATTCCCTAATCCTAGATATAACAGCAAGGTAATTTATAGGAAATATTCTGCCTGTGTGTGCAGTAAAACGTCATTTCTTTGTTCTTGTTTTTAACAAATGAAACATCATTAAAACAAATGATTTATACCAATTAGAAGCATTCAGAGATGCAAGTGGCAAATCAGTTGTGGTTGAGTTTATAAAATACTTTGACTCCATCCTTTTATTTCTTAAATAATTGAAATATACTCTACAGGTGAATTTTCCTCTTTGGAAAATAAGAATGCATGGTTTCACATGGATATTTCCCTAATAGCACTCAATGACGTTAATTATTAGCTTTAACTGTCTGGTTTTATGAGCTCTTTCATAATTTTTGCTATCAAAACCACACAGGATGCCATTGCACAGAATATTGGGGCAAGGAAGCAATACGTATCCAGAAAAACCCAAAGTGTAACATAACACATTCAGTAAACCCTCAGAATTTAAAAACTTCTCCCTTCAGTACTAATACATTGACTATTTTTATTTTGTGCAAAATTAGCTCTAAAAGCCTGGCTACAACATTCACCAATCCACCCTCCCCAAATCACTTAATTTGATAAGAACAGCAAACTAGAGGCTACAATATATAATTAGCTATATAATCTACTGTGACTAAACTAGCTTTAATTCCATTCCATTCAAATGTGGATAATCTGAAAAATCCTTTGTGTAGTACATGTTATAGATAAAATAACACTGATAAAGTAGCTTATCAAATACGGTTTAAGTACTTTGTTATTCAATGAAACTAGGAAAGCATTCAAATTATCCAGATGTCATCATTACTTTAACATATTTTCGTGAAGTAGTTTTAGAATTGGAATTAGTTACTTCAGGATCCATGGATATAAGCATTTCTATTCACCTAGACACACAGTAGTAGGTTTCTAAGGATTTATTGAAAGTTTCTATTTTTTATGGCATAGTATAAACACCACAGACTATCCTGCACCAGAATGTCTGTGGGATGGCAGAGAAATACAACCTATACACAGGGGGGTGTAAGGAAGGAGGCACGCCTTCAAGTTTTATTAAAAAACTGTCCCATTTCCTAGCATTTGAGTAACTGTGATTCACCATGAAATTTATAAGAGAAGCAAGACATCAAGGTATACCAATAAAAGCAGACGAGTACCAATATAGAAGTTGATAACACAGTTAATTATTCTTCTCCTTCACCAGCTTAACCATGTAAATCCTGAATGCTATCTCTCAAAGTTCTCCAGAGTTCTATCAAAGCATCATCAAAACTAAGTTGCCATTACTGAGTACTAGGAATTACAAATTCCTTACAGGCACTTCTCTCATAGCACATTTCATTTCCTCCACATCCCTGCCTCTGGTAGTCCCTTTGTGTTTCTTGAAAGTTGCTTGTTACTTGCTGTGAGGCAGAGAAAGAAATAATAACCTAGGCATTGCTCTCCTTGTTAATGTTCTCTTGTGCTCTTCAGATTGCAGTCACTCTTTTCTCATGGCCATTCCATGTTTAGTTTTCAATTGCCGAAAATGTCATCATCACGATAAAAAACCCTCAACCTACCGAGGTGGTACCAATGCCACATGACCTTTGTGACTGCTCTTTTGTAGCACAGTAACAATGACAGCTAAGGAAAGAAGCAAATTTGAGACTGCATTTGCAGACAAATGCTGCTTTGGAGGCAAGAACCTTAAGTCTTTATTTTGTGCAAGAGCGACATGGAATATAAATTCAGACCAAAACCCTGCTGTGACATTTCAAGGCATAAAATCCCTTTGTAAAAGTTTCAGGTCATCTTAAAAGCAAGCATGATTCCCCATTTCTTGTTCCTCCTCAAAATGTGTTGCATAATCTCACTTCCAATAATTAGAAACCTTTAATTTCCATTTTAAATAAACTTGAAGCAAACGTTTGTAGAAATAATTCCAATACTTTATTCCCTGAGAAACACCCTAATCACATAATTACAACTCACAACACCAACAAAATTAATGATTCATGTAAAGATTAGAACACCTGCACAAAAGAGGGCTCTGCCTATCAGTTAGCCACATTGTCATTCTTTAAGTAAAAGAAATGAGTGTAAGACTCTTACCATCATTTTTTCAAACAGTGCTATGATTTCTCTTTCCGACAGGGGTTTTGGAGCAAAATCCTGTGGATCCATAGATGTGGATGACCAATCTGTAGAATGTGACTGCTTCATATGCGGCAGAGGAGGTCTTTCTTTTTTACTTTTTGGAATTCGTATACTGGCAAATCTATCCAGCTGAAAACATCAAAGGTATAACACATCACATATTGCTTCCATTTTATATAGCCCTAATTATCATATGCGTTCTTGGAAGCTAAACATCCTTATTTTTCTGTGGTAGCTTGCCTGTTATTTAACTGTCTTATTTTGAGGGTTTTCCTAAAGATACATATAACAGTCAGTGGCCTTAGCACTTGAGTTAACAGACCAGAATCCCATTACGTTACAGAGAAATCATGCAGAACATGACAATTTTACAGAAAGTTTGGAGAAATAGATATCTACAAAACCAATTTATGAAGAATTCTTTCCAATCATTACATGGAGAATGTAAGAAAGCAGGCTTATTTACCAAAAACATAGTTTAGAAGTTGTTTTTGTCACTCTGAAACAGCTGTACTCCTGACATGGCAACAGAGTACATAGATATGCAAAGAAACTACTTTATATTAAAAGACGAGTTAGCATAAGTAAGACACTGTTCTATTTATTTTTAATTTCCATCGTGTTATACAAAATTTAGTGCCTTTCTTTGTTCCAATTATTTAGAAATTCATTTAGTAGAAGCATAAAAACCATCAACTCCTTTATTAATGCTAAATAGGGTACACTTATGATTTCATGAATAATCCTTATGACTAATCAACACCACAAGTCAATTGCTCTGGTTTTACCCTTTCAAGGGACAAAAAAACTCCTTTGGAAAAGTAGTTTGGGTTGTGGCATTTTTAACTGGTTAGATATTTATCAACTTTTCCATAAAGACTTGCTAAGTGAAGCTTCACACGTTTTCAATGCTAGAGCCTGTGTGTTTTAATGAACACACAAGGACCAACAACGCAAAAGCAGCTGACATATGTAATGAGATGTGCTAAATCTTAATCATCTTTGCAGCAGCCTTTTGAACAGATGTGAACACCAGTATAACATTTGTCAACACAGAAGTTACAGTAACATTTGATGCATAATAGATTTTGAACAAGATTTCAACCATATCGATAGACTGACATCTTGAAATGCTATGCAAAAATATTCTGAGGCTTCAATATATCTTCAAGATAAGTATCTTGAGTTATCACTTAACAAGTACATCAAAGTTACCAAACTAAATGGCAAGTAAAATTATTATAGCATCTGTGGAATTAAGTTTGGAGAGAGCAAATAAAATTAGTAGCAAAAATTGAGTACAAGTGTTACACTCTAGTCAGAGCAAGAATTGACTATCAGTCGCCCAAGAAGAGAGGTATAGAAGAAAAACAAAGACTTTAATTTTTCCTGTTCAAAATTGAAAAGGAACCGTTTTTGGAACATGGAAATAGATTGTAAGCCACTTACATACAGATGGCTGCAGAACATGCAAAAGCAGAAAATTAATATAGCATAAACATAAAAGAGCTCAGCATGGATGATGGGGCCCTTCAGTGTCCCATCAAACCAGCAGGCAATGAGGAAAGCACATTCTACAGGAATAATTACACAAGCAAGACCCAGGAAGAAAGAGAATGCAACAAAAGCAAAAGGGAGAGTAACATCACTGGAAGTGAAATATAGTCATCAGTGGAAAAAACATCCTACGTCTTGACTAGAAAGCAATTTCCCTTTCTGCCTTTAAAATCAGAAGTCTACAATAAGCAGGGGGGGATGAAGCCAGAAATGCAAACTGAAATGACTACACTGGAATTGCACAAAAATCATATTATACAAGATTTTCCTTCTAAAGCAATGGCTTTCACAGAGCACTGATAAAAGGCAGCCCGCCTCCTCCAAAGAATGAATTTGCCAGTAGCTTCTTAGCCCCACATGTTCACTATAAACTACATAATCTACGAAACAAACCATTATATTTGAAGATGGTTATATATACAGATTTAAAGCAAATGTAAAGGGAAGACGCTTGGGCTGAAATAACAGATTTCAGCCCCTGAATCAGTCAACAAAGAACAAATCAAGTTTTAGAGAGTTGTGCCCTACAATCTTTTTTCAATCTCACCTGAAAAATCTCAGTCCCTTCCTTACAGTCTATGTTCCCCAAGTGCCTCCTCTTCCTTCTCCTGCTCCACACAGCAGCAGCAATAGCAGTTTTGGCCAGGCAGAACCAGCCTAGTCTCTGCCATGAAATAGCTCATGTAGTACCAGAGTTCTACTATAAACAGACAGCACTAATTCAGGGATGAGAGCCCATTCCTTGAAAAGGAACATTTCAGTTGTTCCCATTTTTAGGTTATGTTTTGGTTTTAGGCTTCTCTTGAATGTCAGACTGTATTGTAGATGTTTTGCATCATTACACATCAGGCCATAACGTTCACATTCCCTCTATTCAACAAATCCTATACCACTTGTCCTAGAGGAGGGAAGCATACTCTTGGAATATATTTAATCAGGCAGAACATGTAAGACAAATTGAGACAATAGGATTATAAGCATATTTAAACATGAGGCAAACTAATTACTTTGAATAATTTAAAACAATACAGTCTTAAAACAAGATTCCCAAACATTAATAAGAAGAAATTCAAAACATGACTTGCAAAGCAGTACAGTGTGGATATTCTACATACACTTTCCTCTTGAATTATACATTGATAGTGCTTCAAAAAAGTTAATACCTCTCAATATTCCATACAGGCAAATAATTTCATGGTCCACAGAAAGCACTATACAGAAAGAATAGAAATTTCATGGCTTGGGTGTAATGAAATCTACCACTGATGCTGCTGGGGATCCAAGTGCACAGAAGAGGAAATGGCAAAAAAAAGTTCAATAATCTTCTATGTTACAACAAAACATTTTAAATCAGGTTAACCAAGGGGCAATAGCTAAGCTTAGCTCTGATACAAAGTTTCACTACAGTTTAAAGCCGGTTTGACCTTGTATCTTCTCTAGAAATGTCTGCCTTTCTTTTGTATTTATTTTACCAATAAATACATATAGACCCATCCAGGAACAGTGCTTTAGGACAACAAGAATAATAGCTGTATGAGCCAAAATGAAGCAACCATCACAGGATGAATGGTAAAGTTTTATTTCCTTCTTATTTCATACGCTCACTATTATTCCACTGAGAGCCTATGAAATAAGAAAGTGATTTTATTCACACACCATGGCCGTGAAAAAACAAAGCAATCCACAATACAAACTTTCTGGTTCATCACACTTTCTGATCAGGTCCCTAGAGAGCACATCTATTTGTGCTCTCATTTTGATCTTAGTGAAGACTTCTTATATGATTCTCAGTAAGACAATAGCTTCTATTGAACTTACACACTAGATGATGCAGGAATTAATTGATTAGTTACTGCTAGACTATTTGTTGGCTCTACAGCTTATCAAGACATCACCTCATAACAGAGCTGCTATGCATGCAGGAATGCCACCCTGCCTCCCCCATCTCCCCCTTAATTACCACATAAAATCATCTATTGCTATATTAAGAAATTCCTCAAAAATAAAATCCAGCACATGTCTGAATAAAAACACATTCATTATCACTGCAAGTGATGGCCTTGGCAATGGCATGTGATGCCCCTTCTTCTTCATCCTCTCTGCCCTCTCCTAACCTCCTTGATCATCTTTGCTAAAGCTTTTTTTACAGGGTCACTTTCATGTACATTTTTTCTGCTTGTGCACAGAAGTTATACTGGCACGTGATGTTGCTCTGCATCAGTGTTGCCAGGGTTGAAGAAGCCACAATGTCTGTCACAGTGGTTGGAGTTGCTGCAGGGCCTGTTGCTGTTATCTTGTGTGATCCAGAGACATTTGTTTACCCTTGAAGGATACTGAGAATGTTGAGCATGGCTTAATATGCCTGGGTCACACCCCGACACCTTGCAGTGATTTGGGTCCTCTCTGGGGTGCCAGGGTGACAGCACACTTTTTTCAAATATTTTACTAGTTTTTCTGGATTATGCACTTGTTGAGAGGTGAGGTGCACACACACTGGAGGTGTCCACTGCCCTAGGTACTGGCCTATACTATCCCATAGATCCCATCACTCCAAACTATCCAGATTTTGGGCAGATCTCTGGGTGATGTTGTTAAATAATAGTCTGATCTTAAACAAGACCTGAATTCTATGCAGCAACATGCTGGCTCCTAGCAAAAGGACCAGGTTAGTTTCAACGGTATTCAAAAGATATTCAAAATCTTTAAAATCCTCAAATGCTACTGTAATCAGCCTGGAGAAGGAAGGAAGATGAAGATATAGGAAGATATCTCTCCCCTACGTTGTCTTTCTGAGGACAAAACTTCTGACACCTCATTATGAAGAGACAGGATTCCAGAATTTTTACAGTTTAACCTAAACTGTTACTAGAAGTACTGAACAAGTCTTCTTTTTTCCCCACTCCCATTCTCATGAAGAAACACATTCACATAAAGAAACACATTCACATATATATATGTACGGACCATCAAGACACTGATGATGATCACTAAGCACAATGTATCAGCAGCGTTCCGATATGAAATATACAGGTACAAAATATTTATTTCCTGACTGAAGGCATAAAGCCAAGAATATTGCTTATAGCTTTTGGTCTTTCTCCAGGCGTCCTTCTCACTTGGCCTTATAGATACATAGGACAAAAAGTACTTGCCTCCCTCGATTTTCAAGTTCACATTTTTGCCTGCCTGCTATTTATATACTCAGCAAACACAATTTCACATCAAAAAATCTGCTCAAGTACTACAGCGTAGCTCAATCTCCCAGATATTTTGCCAGTCATTTTAGTTACAGAAGCCAAAAGCCCAGTCATGGAAGTCTGCTCTAACACACTGATGCTGACAAATGATAAAGACTTAGCAGAACATTAACAACATAGGCAGGAAAAAAGGAGAATACAAAGTGGAACAAATCCTGTGTCTTCATTGGAACTTAGTATCATTCTCAGTAGGTGGGGAACAGACAGGAAAAATTGGGTTGCAAAAATTTATTTCAGTATCTTTGGAATGTAAAGCAACCCACTCTTTTCCTTTACCAGCAGAAATACTTCATAGAAGATCAAAGTTACTTCCAATGACTGAGTCAAAGACCTCTTAAAATGTTTTTCCTACTTGAAGCTCCAGAAGATTAAAAAAGTGTAGCCTGCCTTTGACAGTCAAATTGCTCTACAAGATTAACTTCCTACTATGTGAGAAATTCCACTGGTAGCAGCAGAGCTTTTAGGAAGCAAAAAACTTGCATAAACCAAGGTACACAGAAGACTTCCTTTGATTAGATGACTTCTTATTCCTAACATGCTCAATCTCACAGAGATGATTTTACCATTCTAAAATTTACAGAATTTAGGCCTGCACAGTCACATCTGAAATAAGAATACAATATTTCACTCTGAATTTTGTTTCACTATATACTGAAAGTTATACAGCCTTTCTTATCTTTAAAGCAGTTGCTATGAAATCAGTATAATTTTATACCATAAAGAATTTTATTATGCTTTTCATCTTTGTCTACATAAGATAACTTCTAATAAAATTCTGTTAATATGCAGGTTTTTTTAACCTTTATGGGCCTTACAAAATATTTGAAGCCGCTCTCTCTGCCAGTCCTGAGGAACACATACCAGGCAACTGCATCTCAGGAAGGAGAGGATCCCCTACCCTCTTCCCAACAGGCAGGAGGGGACATGAGAAATGGGGGGAATGGAGGTTCACCTGCTCCAGGTGAATCCCCTCCTGGCCTACAAGGGAAGCTACCCCAATACACCCGTTGTTTGTTGACTGAGAAGGACTGGTGGGTGATATAGTGCACAGTGGCCATTTTGAGCACAGTGACCAGAAGTTCTCCCTTCTGGATGAAACTAAGGCAGGGCGCCAGCAGAAATGCCATCTTGGGCTTCTGGCAAGCAGACTTTAGCCTGTTTAGGACATGGACTGACGGAGTCCCTCGGGATTCAATCCTAAAGGGTAAAGGAGTCCAGGAAGGCTGCACATCTTTTAAGAAGGAAATTTTAAAGGTACAGGAGCAGGCTGGCCCCATGTGCTGTAAGACAAGCCAGTAGATAAAAAGACCAGCAGAGAACTGTTACACAGAGAACTTAGACTGGAACTCGAGGGGGGAAAAAAAAAAAAAAAGTGTATCAACTTTGGAAGGAGAGGCAGGTAACTCAGGGGGACTACAAGGTTTATGTTATGTAAGGAGAAAATTAGAAGAGTCAAAACCAAACTGGACCTGTGGTTAAAGACAACAAAAAAAGTTTCAATGAGTACGTTGGCAGCAAAAGAGGGGCTCCAGAGAGCCTCCATCCTTAGCGGGATAAGGAAAAGGCTGAGGTACTTAATGCCTTCTTTACCTCAGTTTTTAATACCAAAACCAGTTGTGCTCAGGATACCCAGCTCCCAGAGCCAGAAGTTAGTGGTGGGGAGCCGAGTGAAGCCCCCATATTCCAAGAGGGAAATGGCTAGTGATCTGCTATGCAAATTAGACACCCACAAGTCCATGAATCTGGATGGAATGCACCTGAGAATAATGAGGGATCTGGTAAAAGAGCTCACCAAACCACTTTCAATCATTTACCAGCAATCCTGGCCATCTGGAGAAGTCCTAGTTGACTGAAAATCAGCAAAGATAAGGCCCACCTACAAGAAGGGTCAGAAGAACAATCCAGGGAACCACAGGCCTGTCAAACTGATCTGGGTACCAGGGAAGGTCATGGAAAAGATCATCCTGACAATCAGGGAAACAGCCGAGCCAACATGGGTTTGGGAAAGGCAGGTCCTGCTAGACCAACTTGATCGCCTTTTATGACAATGTGACTCACTTAGCGGATGAGGCAAAAGCTGTGGATGTTGCCTCCCTAGACTTCAGTAAAGCTTTTCACACTGTCTCCTGTAAAGGTTCAAAACTAAAAGATCCCAGTTTTGGGGGTAAAAACTAGAATGCTTTATTGAACACACAATTTGTCATATATTGATCTGGGAGGCGGGACATGTTAATGAGGAGGATGGCTTATGTTAACTAAAGAGTTCAACAATTTTCTACTGCAATTACACAAGGTGATTAATATTTTCCTGAAGCGAGGACCACATGGGGGGAAGAGAACAATAGGGTTTCTTCATATTTGACAAGATCACCAAAAAATCTCTCCATATCTTGCTGAAGGAGACAGGAGAAATAAACACAGATAAACATTAACAGGTCTTGTGAGGCTTTAGGCTCTCAAGCAAAAAGCTTCCTCCAGCTCTCACTGTCCATGGTTTGCCATTTAATCCTGTCAGCTCTCCTTCTGGTAGCTAAGTTTTGGATTCCAATAGTCTTCCACAGCACTATCCTGGAGAAACTGGCTGCTCATGGCTTTGACAGGTGCATTCTTTGCTGGGTGAAAAACATTGGATGGCCGAGTCCAGAGACTGCTAATGAATGACACTACATCGAGTTGGTGGTCGGTTACAAGTGTTCCCCAAGGCTCAGGACTGGGGCTTGTCCTGTTTAATATCTTCATCAGTGATCTGGACAACGGGATTGAGTATCCCATCAGTCAGTTCACAGATGACACCAATCTGCGTGAGAATGTTGATCTGGTGGAGGGCAGGAAGGCTCTGCAGAGGAACCCAACAGTCCAGACCGATGGGCTGAGGATAACAGCATGTCGTTCAATAAGGCCAAGTGCTGTGTCCTGCACTTTGGTCACAACAACCCCATGCAGTGCTGCAGGCGAGGGCAGAGTGGCAGGAAAGCTGCCCAGCAGAAAAGGACCTAAAGGTGCTGGTCAACAGCTGGTTGAACATGAGCCAGCAGTGTGTCCAGATGGGCAAGAAGGGCAATGACATCTTGGAGTGTATCACAAATACTGTGGCCAGCAGGACCAAGTGAAAGGAGATGAAACAGCCTTAAGTTGTGCCTGGGGACGTTCAGATTAGGTATTAGGAAAAAAAAATTACTGAAAGAGTAGTCAGGCATTAGAATAAGTTGCCCAGGGAGGTGGTAGGTCACCATCTCTGGAAGCGTTCAAAAGGCACTTGGATGTGGCACTTGAGGATATGGTTTAGGGGTGGTTATGGTGGTGCTATGTTGACAGCTGGACTAGATGATCCTACAAGTGTCTTCCAACACTGATGATTCTGTGATTCTTGGAATGTGGAGCACTTGAGATAGAAAACAAGCTTGCTTCCACAGTGATCTTGAAGGTAAACAATGTCTCAGCTATCTACTCGCCACTCCTTGGTGGAGTAAGAATATGATTCCTGTCTCTGTAGTTTCTTAAACAAACAAGCTAAAGGAAGCATGTGTTGATCGTGTAAAAATCAAGGTGTTTCTGAACTTAATGTGGATTTGTCACTAAAAGCAGACAATTCATCAGCATCTCACAAATAATCCAATACAATTCAAACATTGAAAAGCAGTCTGCATTTTAGATTCTCAACATTTTGCTAATTCACCTAAATCTAAGAACAAAAAAACATTTCTGGTCACCATTACACAACACTGCATTTGTAAGAAACAGGCTGGGAATAATAAAATATAAATATTTTATAAGGCATAATGCAGCAGAGAGCAAGCTAATATGCAAATAAATGCCCATGACAAGAAAGGAAATATATTACTTAATTGAAAGCTACAAAATCAAGTAATATTAAACCTTAGATTTCTTAATTTTCTCTTACTAGAAATTTCATCCTTGTCACAAAAGGAATTTGGAATAAATACATTTGCCAGTTTTCATCTTGCTATGAAATACAAAAACTGCCCTGTTCTAAGCCACATTTAAGTTGCCCAAGACTACAAAATAACTGCACAAAAGAGGTACATAGTATTATTTGCTGTTTCTCAGAATCAGACACAGAAAGATTAAAGCAACAGAAAGCTGAGATGGAGGGGAAAAAAGTGTCCGCTGGAAAGCATACCTTCATTCCAAAACGATGTTGCAAATAAACAGAATACTCACCTTTGAAAGTATTAAAAAAAAAATCTCAAATTTTGTGGTGCTGTAGGGTTTTTTTACCGGTTGCCTTTTACTAAATAGCTGTTATTTCCATTTTTAAAAATAAATATACATATGAGCAATTTGGTACCACTCTGCAGATGATGTTTCTTTAGTCTGTGAAGGGGTCTTTGGTATGCTCTGAGAAATTTAAGGAGTTAAGATTGTTTACTACAGAGCTATCAGGCTCTTTGTCCTTATCCTGAAAAACCACAATACACCTGCTGACATTTTGGGGCTACCATTACAAGTTGGACAAGTCCAATAAGTTACATAAAGGACAAGTGCTATAAGGCAGCAAGCTAGCCTCTTCAACAGCGGGGCGGGGAAAAAGCACATCACAAAAACAAGCAGCAAAATTCTGTGCATCCAGACTTAATAACCCTTGCATGACACTAGCAAAATTTAAGTTTTGGTTACCAAAAAATACTTTTGCTTTGAGAGGACTTTCCTTAGCTCTCCAAGCTAAACACAAGTTATAGAATCAAAATTGTATTATCAACCTGTCAGGCTCAAATTTTTAATGACCATTTCCACCCAACAAATCTCTGCTAAAGAAATAGAAACAGGAGATTTAAGTCAATATAAGAGTTATAGGTGGAGGTAATACACTCAACAGTACTAAATTTGCGCATATAATTAAAAATAGCCTGGCGACTGGTTCCTAAGCTAGGGAACAGCCATGTTTCTCAGCAGGTGTGGCACACTGTCCAGCACAAATCTCACTGCTGGATCTCAAATCTCACTCAAATCTGCACTGAAGCTCTCAGTTATGCACAGAAGTACTTCAAAAGAAGCTGTATAGAACCGAAGTCATAATGGCTGAGCTTTAGGTGATGACAGAACATGACTTCCTAGGCAATTTCAAAGACACTGCAAAATTACGTATTTTAAGAAAAAATACTATCTAAAAAAAGAATAGTAGAGGCAATGAAATCAGTAACTTCGAGAGCAAGAAAAAAAAAATCTGCTTTGTGATCAGTTGCAGAAACTCATCCCTGATCAAGATCAAGAAACAGTGTTAGCATGGCACTGAACATACATACCTACCGTGGTTTGAACAAGCATTAGTGAGTTTCACAAGCAACTGCTACTTTGTTAAACATGGCATTTTAAGCTAGCATGCAGCCTAAGTAACTTCAATATTAACCATGCAATCAAAGATATCGTAACTTTAGCACATGTAAATCGGCACAATTACCTGTGTCAAGCTCATTTAGCCATGATTAGAGCATACTTCAAAGCCATCCATACATTTCTGCTACTCACACTATGTTACAGGTAACTACTAGTTTAGTGAGACTTTGCCAATTAACTAAATTAACTTCAAAATTAAGATAGTTTCTTTTATCAGTAAGGTTATTTCTATTGCATTAGCAGTAAGGTTATTTGCTTAGCATAGGCAAAGCAAAACTTAAGCTGTCTTACCACATCATCTGTCAGTGTCTTGATATTTAAGTGCTGTAAATCAAACAGGAAACCAGTCACATCACAATTGTGCAGTAAAAAAAAAAAACAAACAAACAAAACAAAAGACAAACCCCCAAATCGCAGTTATACTCATTAGATGTAAATTCAATATCCTGACACTTGAAATAAAGTAATAGTTTCCTAGCAAGTTGCACCTTGTTGGTGTACAGGGCACAGCAAGTCACACAGGGAATAGAATGCGGACTCAAAAAAATCTGCAATTTGATCCTCAGACAGAATAATATCAAAAGAATATAAACCAAGCACAGGTTGAAACAAGTTGTGTTTTATTATATTTTATAGCTAAATATACTAGAACATGCATATGACCATACTAGAACATGAATATGACCTGCACATAATTTGGCTCCTAGGCTTGTGTCTTATTGAGATGGCTGTGGGAACACAAAAAACAAACCAGTCCAGAGATTTTAAACTCAACAGAAGAAAATGGAGCTCCTCATAAGTTCAAAACTATCTGTCAAGTTGCAACACTCAAGTTGCAATACTATTGAATAGTCTCAAGCAGTGCCGCTGTGGCAAGCTGAGTATGAAGTTACAAGCAGAAGCCAACACAAGCATTTAATAACAGTAACATCCAAAAAATCTAGAGGTCACTCAAATGGCATGTCCTAAACCAACGTTCCTCTCCACTGCACATTTAGAAACACAGCAAGTGCCAGGATGTACAGTTCTTGCACAAAACCAAGAGCAACACAGAACACTGGCGACTGATGAGTCAGTGTTACAGGGATCCCATATATAGTTTTTATGAAGAGTCTGAGAACAGACTTGGCAGAAAAATTTGAAGAATGTGAAGTCACATACTTAGTCAGACAGACTCTTACCCGTTCTTAGACTCCCTTCACTGCCTAGTGTGCAAAGTTTGCCAACAGCTACAGCAACTGTCATCGGCTATATACAAATTTATCATATTTGGAAACTCCTGCTGTGTCTTCACAAAGTCAACAATACTTGGCTACTGCTCTCTGCAAGTTCCTGGAAGGAGTTTACAGTGAGTTGGGGGTCAGTCTCTTCTCCCAGGTAACATGCAATAGGACAAGAGAAAATGGACTCAAGTTGCACCAGGGGAGGTTTAGCTTCAATATTAGTAAAAATTTGTTCACTAAAAGGGTAGTCAGGCATTGGAACAGACTGTCCAAGGAACTGGTGGAATCACCATCCCTGGAAGCGTTCAGAGATGTGGTACTAGGGCACGAGGTTTAGCAGGGAACATAGTGGTGCTAGAGTAATGATACTGGTCTCAGAGGTCGTTTGCAACCTCTAATAATTCTGTCATTCTACGATTATTACTTCTGACATCTTCTCTGGTTCATCCCTCAGAACTGAAGAGCAATTTGTGTTAAGTAGAATATTATTATGCAATAGCTCTACTCTGAATATTGTCAAGAAGCTGAGGAAGAAGCATCTGATGAATGGTTATGAAGTTGAAAAAGCAAGTGAGGTATAAGGAAACACAATATTCACTGACACACTAAGTTCTACTATAAAAATAATAAAAAAAATTGGAGCTAGGTCAGTATTGAACTTTTATGACAATTCCGTTCCACGTTCTAATAGGTGAGGATTTCTAATAAATGAAAACAAAGTGAAAATATTTCAATCCAGTCAGGAGACTTAAGATCTGTATCCAAATCTTTCCACTGGTGTTCTCCTGCTGCAGAGGTAGATCAGACTTTTGCCCCACACACTGCCATGAAGCTGGGTTTTATTACTTGTTTTTCCCATTATGCTAAATAGCTACCAAGACAGTATGAGTGTTAATTTGTGTATTTGCAAAAG
Source organism: Cephalopterus ornatus (assembly GCA_013396775.1). Taxonomy (NCBI): domain Eukaryota; kingdom Metazoa; phylum Chordata; class Aves; order Passeriformes; family Cotingidae; genus Cephalopterus; species Cephalopterus ornatus. Next base: position 164,750 of record VZRE01012923.1, on the reverse strand, counting down.
CTCATGACTTGGCAGTTAGCAAGTTTTGGTATAATACCTCTATCCTTAAGTGAGTGAAGCTGCAAGAGAAAACACTAACATATGGTCTTACACTGCAACTAGGTAGTGAAGAACATAAAAATTTATTCCTTTTTCAAACAGATGACTTAAATCACTAAGCCTTAAGCAATGCGCAGATACCATCATGAAGCTCCTCTAACAAAGTAGGAGACTATGTAATCTGCTTATAATGAAAACCACCTGCATTCTGTGCTTTGAGGTGAAAATTCAAGATTCCTGTCCAACTCATGTATATTCCACCAAAGAGATGGGGGAAGCAACAACATGAGGTTCATTCCCAGTTAAGAACTTGGATGTTTGACAACTGCTCTGTAGAAGACACCATCAACATCTATGTAATCAGGCAATTTTGGATTCAGGTTTTGTTCTTAGAAAAAGGCAGAAGTTAATGGGATAGTTCAAGCTAGTGTTTACTTCTCATTTAAGTTGTAAAATTCAGCAACTGTGGTAAAGGTGAAAAGTTTCCTATTTTGTACAGCAGAACACCTCACTGACCCAGGTGACCTGACTAATTAGTGAAAAAAGACCACCACATGTGGGAGATGGGCAAGAGGCAGGAGAAGAGGAACTGTACAAGAGATTCACTGGAGGCTTGAAAGTACCGATTGAAGAAGAGGACTGGATCTAATTCTACCAGAGACTTTCTTTAACTAAGGACATTATGAGAACCATGGATTTTGTCAGTTAAAATTGAGTGTTATTAGTAGATAATCTTTGTTATGTACCCCACATATCCCTCATAGAAATCCCTATGAATTGTCTCCCCTTTCTCTTTCTGGCTTAGGTTTGCCACAGTATCCCTATTCCCTTTAGGGTTAAAACCCCTCCTCTTTTCATGTAAGGCTGCAGCTTCTCCCCTGTTATGGATAAGTTTCCTCCCCTTTATTCCATGTTTGTTATAACCCCACCTTGTTTCTAGAAAGTTCCTCGGCACCCCCATAAAAGGGGGATGCCATTTTAATAAACAGTTCACTCTGCTTTGACCTACAACCTGTGTCGGACCCTCCCTGGGGTGGACATCCCCTTTACCCCTAACCCCGTGGGCTGCGTTAACCACACAACCAATTCAGGACACCATAGTTGTATAACAAACTCAATATACAGATATGAATCTCCTCGATAATCTTCATCTTACTGGATACCTATAGTACAGGAGTGTAAAAATACCAGCATTTCTTTCAGACAATGTTGTAGAGTCTAGTCGAAAGTATGTGCTAAAAGCCGCACCAAATATCAACACTGGCGACATTGTATTTGGAGACTTATTTATAAAGGAGAAAAAACTCCATGCAAACAACCTAATGTTCAGATCTTTTAACACTCCAATATTAAAAGGCTGAATGACTTGCTGTAAGACATCTCTAAAGACTTACTTGGCGACTTTTACATTATAATACTTCTCAGTCAGAGGAACTGGTTAAAACATAACAACTGAGGTTATCTTCTTCCCCTCTCTCTTAGCAAGTTCTTCTCTTCCGACAAGGCTGTACAAAGTAAAATCAGTTGACAACTTCACTGGTCTTCTGTAGCATTCAAGGATACAAGGGGCACAGAGATGTGAAATATTAGGTGCAGTCCTAACCAAAAAAGAAACTACTTGCCACACCAGATCTTTTAATGGCTTTACATTCAGAGGGGTGTTGTGACTCAAGACCAGGAGCGTATTTTTATTCTTGCTAGGCCAAATAAAACAAGCACATTTCTAATATGGCAAAAAACAACTAGCCCAGGACAAGAGTCCAGTAAAGACCAGGTAGAGGCTGGAGTGCTTTACTACCACAAGAATATATGTCTATTTTCAGACCTGGATATATCAGTTCACAGAAGACATATTCTGCTCAAGTGATCAGGTTGCCTTAAACACAGGCCTGCAAGTAAATAAATCTGGCTTAAGTAATATTTCTATAATATTCAGTTACTTCTAAAAACACAAAATAAGATTACAGCTACTGCTTTGCAATGGATGAAAATATTTATATGTTATTCTGTGCCTTTCATGAAGTACTCCAGAATAATAAAATTATTGCTTTGAACACATAGGAGCTATGTACAAGTATTCCTCTAGTCTGTTTATTACGTACAAAGTAGATATGCAAAATTGAAAAAGAAATTAACAGTATTTTAAGAATGCTGACATCCTATTTCTAGTCAGATACAAAAGCATGAAGAGATGAAGGAGCTAATTAGGACAGTTCAGAAGGAGAGATTTATCAGCAGCACCTACAGTTAGAAAAGCAGAAGTAGCACCATTGCTTAGTCTTCAGCTATACAAACGCATTTATAAATAACTAGCCATTTAAAATTACACTCTCCAAGGTAACTTAGTTTCTAGCCCAGGACATGGAGGAAGAGGTCATTTTGTTTTGCAGTTGAGCAGAAGCAGTTCAGTTAAAGCTAAGTCCAGTTAAAAAGCAGTATGTAGATGTGCTGTTTTTAAAGAAAGCAAGCAATCTGACATGGAATTACCCCTTATTGGAGATGATGTCCCTCAAGCATACTGTCAAATAACCAATGTCATAAGGCAGAGGATATACACACACGTGCAGCATGTGGTACAGTGATTTTCAACAGCTGTCAAAAGGCCTGATCTCAAAACCACTAAGGACAGCGAGAGCCTTAAACAGAAGCCGAAAGGCACAATAGGACACAACATCTGAGTTTCACAACAAAAGCACAGCAACAGTGCAAAGAGAACTGTATCTCTTGAAAAGGTCATATATTATGAAGCCATGTGTGATGTAACGTCTCCACAACCAGGGCAAGGAAGCCAAATACTATTTGGTTTCATATATATTCACAGTAAAGAATCTTATTGTCATACACAAGATAATGATCTTAGGTTGCGTATCCAAACAGCAGCACATACTGGAAGTTCATCTGCAAAACGGAGTTTAACTGCTTGAGGAATTGTCTATATAACTACCCCAGTCAACTCCAGGAAGAGACAATGAAGTGAAGCAAAGAAATGAGAAATCCCACTTAATTGGATCAACAGTACTAGTCTGATCTTTTTTGCCATTCCATCTATTTCTCTGTCTTTGCATATGCATATTCATAAACCAAATTCTCTCTAGATGCAGTACAAACAGTTCAGGCAAACAGGATCAGAATTCAGGAGAATGATGTCTTCTCATATGAGTCTGATTTCACATCTTCATTTTTCCCACCAGCACTACAGGTCAGTGTGGCCTGAATCCAATGAAGACTACCCAAGCACAATATTGGTATAGTCTGTATCACCTAAAAGTTTTGGCACTCTACCAAAAGGGGTAGCATGTCCATTCGCCACAAGTGTTCTTTTCACCATCACATAAGCACAAAGTGACATTGCTCATCTAACTTTCCAAATGAAAGCAGCTTATATAACACAGTATGTTTTGTACTTGGACTCAAGGCATGCCTGGCAGGGACGGACAATGCAGTATGACAGAGAGACATACAAAGTATGATTTGTTGTTCATAAAAGGAATTATAAGACAGATAAGCACATCGCCATACACCCCTGCCAATATGAGACGTTTTAGGTATGCAAAGTAACAGGATCTCAGGCAGCTAAACAATTTCAGCATGTCCCTCTCCCACCTTGAAGTAGTTCAATTTACAAAAAAAATTAAAAATCCCACAGACCAGTATCTAAATCCTTTTGAGATCTTCATGTTTGCCTTCTCTGCAGATGAAAACAAAGAAATAAACCCACATATAGCCCCTTCAAAACCACCACACACATGTATAGCATCTTTGATATATTACACAGAGCTCACAGCCTGCATGTAGCTTTGAGAAAAGAAAAAGATGGAAAAAAGGAGGGCTTAAGCAAGATACAATGAGTTTAGAAGAACTGGCCAACTTATACCTGAACAGTGAAACAAGATAAACTAAGACTAGAAATGTATATATAATCACACAATCCCCTCTGTACCTTTTTAAATTAGAAAGGGAGGAAGGACCTATTGCCATTAATTTTATCAACAAAAAAGATTCAACACTAGCAGTTTCTTCCCCAAAGGATATTCTCCAGCAGAAACACAAGTAGAAGACTGAAGCAAGGATTGCAAGGAAACCTGTAGCCTTAGAGAAATGTGAAATGGATGACTACAGTGAATGCTATTACTTTAGGATCTCCTTTGTCACAATATTGCCTCAGTAATTTTGCTACCTAAGTCTATAAGCTCAATTTACAAACTGCACAGCATTTCTTGCTTTTAATTTCCAATATACTACTTCAGCATTTAGTTAAATGGCTTTATCACACACTCTCTCTTGCTTGGAAAGCAGTCTGAAAAGTAATCAGAGCAAAGCTATCTTAACATGACAGTTTCTACACAGTGATATTCTTTAGACATTGATGAGTTAAACTCAATATTGATGCTTACAGGTAAGATTATATAACAAAGTGCTAGAACAGAGCACTAAAATTTAATATCATAACCCACAGCATTAACTCATGCCAACAAAAATAACAGCATGAGGAATTTACAATTTTACAAAGCTGCGATAAAGTGTTTTAGGTAACATCTGTTCAGCAATCATTTCTTTAAAAGACTAATTTAGATTCAAGGTCTTACACTGCAGCATAACTGCAGCAATAATTCAGTCACTTTGTAATTAAAGATATTGACACAGATCGGTCTTACCTTTCTTCTCTATGCCAGAGAAATGGAGGTGCTTTTGCTCTTAACTACATCTTTCTTTGATTTATAGACTGTTAAATGCAAGTGTTAATTTGTCTATTTTTAACAGATTGGAGTAAACAAGAAACCCTTCTTGACTCATAAATTTCATAAAGAACTTACTCAAAAACATAACCTGTATGTCACTGAAGACAGGTCAATGGTATACTGAAATTGATAGAAACACTTTTAACTTGAGCTAGCAATTGAAGTTGATCTTTTGAGGACTAGTGTCTACAAGATGTAATCTCAGCAAAGTCCAGTTGGAAATCACATAATCTAGCACGCACTGTAATGACTTCCAAACATTTCTAAAGGGAGGGGGACCAAGGAGAGGAAATGGCAAGCAATTGCTCTTTGACCCACCCTCCCCCAGCAGTTTCAAAAGTTTCTTGCTCAGTCAACATATAAATAGAGAACAGGTATAATATCTGACATCCTTCAGTAGATTTCCTCTTTTTACAAGGTCCTAAACCACAAGGGTGAATGCAAGACCTTTCAGTAAATTGAAGTACCACAGCATCATAGAACACCTTTTACTCTTTTAAGAGTCCTACTCTTCTAAACCTTGGACCTGCTGAACAAAGCCATGCTGATATGTGTTTAAAAATTAACGATTGTTCCTTAAAAAAAAAAAAATTAGATGATTCTGCCAAAGAACTAAGAAAACCGAGGCTTAAAACTCATTCACTTCTTCTGAGGAGCTAGTTTATTCAGAAAGGCAGTCCTTCAAGGCCTCATTTGATTAAACTAAACAATTATAGTGGTTGATTACGAAGCCTTTCTCACCCCACCACCCCTTGAATGCAGTGAGATTTAAAAATCAGTATTTTCCTCAGCTAAACAGGATTTTCTTGAGAAGGAAAAAAAAAAAAGGAGATACATGTTAATGATGTCACCTTTGTCAACCAGCAATCCAATTTCACCTCAAGTTTGTCAGGGAATCAAATTATTTTTCAAGTTAGCGTATCTGCTATGACAGATCAATATGTTGCATTGACTGGAAGGGTTCAACCTGGAACTTATTTTCAAGCCTTGTGCACCGAGGAAAATTACACTTGCACAATCTGAATTAATTGAGGTCAATAAATCTAACAGCCAATTTACTTTGACAAACATACAGCAGATCAGAAATAAAGTTGAGGTTACATGAGGTATGGCACTATAAATATGCCAAACACAGAAAAGGCCACAGCCCAAATCTAAGACTAGATTACAGAGAGCCTAAAGGGTGAGAGGTAGGCTTTATGCATTCTGATGCAAAATTAATTTAACTAATAAAATTACATTGAAGAAGTATTATGGAAAGAGTTAGATGCAACCAAGTTACCACCCATTAGCTCAGTTGGTTAGAGCATGATGCTAACAACACCAAGGTGATGGGTTCACTCCCCGTATGGGTCATTCACTTAAGAGTTGGACTCAGTGACCCTTGTGGGTCCCTTCCAACTCAGAATATTCTGTGATAGTCCTGTGATTCCACGATAAAAAGAGGAAATACTTCTAAAAACATCAAGTCCAACCATAAACTACCAAGTCCATCACTAAGCCACATCCTTAAGTGTCAGATCTACCTGTCTTGTAAATACTTCATGAGATGGTGACTCAACCACTTCCCTGGGCAGCCTCTGCAGTGCTTGACCACAGTTCAGGGAAGAAAGTTTACCTGGCATCCAATCTACACCTCCCCTGGCACAACTTGAGGCCCTTTCCTCTTGTCCTATTGCTTTTTACTTGGGCAAAGACTGACCCCCACCTTGCTACAACCTCCTCTCAGGTAGTTGTGGAGAACGGTTAAGGTCTCCCTCAAGCCTCCGTTTCTCTAGGATAAACAACCTAGTTCCCTAAGCCACTTTTCATAAGGTTTGTACTCCAGACCCTTCACAGTTTCTTCACTGTTCTCTGGACACATTCCAGCACCTCAGTGTCCTTCCTGAAGTGAGGGTCCCAGAACTGGACATAGTACTGGACATGCGGCCTCACCAGTACCAAGTACATAGGGACAATCACTGCCCTGGTCCTGCTGGCCACACTGTTTCTGATACAGACCAGGATGCCATCGGCCTTCTTGGCCACCTGGGCACACTGCTGGCTCATGTTCAGCCAGCTGTTGACCAGCACTCCCAGGTCCTTTACCACTGGGCAGCTTTTCAGCCACTCTGCCCCCAGCCTGTAGTGATGCATGGGGTTGTTGTGTCCCAAATACAGGACCTGGCACTTGGCCTTACTGTTGACCTCAGACCACCAATCCAGACTGTGTAGATCCCTCTGCAGAGCCTTCCTACCTCAGACACTCCCACTCAACTTGGTTTCATCTGCAAACGTATTGCAGTCAATCCACCTTTCTCACTTTTTTGTGGGAGCAAGAGGGGAGATATACAATCTCCCTCTGAAAAAAAAAAAACCAAAACCAGTCTTGTAAGACAACAGGAGGTGGACAGGAAGGAATTTACCAATTCTAGATTTAATAGCTGAGTGATAAATATTCTGTCTTGTAATATCTCAGGGCAGAAATTTATGAAATGATAGAAAGAAAAGTTTATCCCATAGAACCCTTCAAGTGAACCACCCCGATCAAAGAAGCTGATTGATATGTCCAGCTATTAAAATAATTCTACTGGTACCACTGTGTATGTTTCTCCTCCAGAAATTATTAGCCAGGACAAGCCAAAGATTAGAGACTACAGTTCATAGCTCCAGCAGGTTTTGTGACATGGAGCAGCCTGCTGCTTTTTACTGACCACTAAGTTCCATAGCTCACACTTGTAAACTATTCCATTTAACAGTTTACCATGAAGACAGAGACAAAATTCTAAACTCTATTCAAGGAACATTCAACTCTGACTCTTCTTAAGGTCACCCAGTGAGTTAATAGCATACTTGGAACACAATCCAGGTTTGAAGAACTGTAATTCATCACTCTCCTATCAACACCCAAGGACAAAATCTTTAAGAGATTATTTAAAAATGAAAAGCAGACTACTGTCTAAGGCCAAATGCTTTTGAAACTTGCAGTTTGACAAAGCATTCTCATGAATTAAGGACATTCTCACTTAGCCCTGCTTAAAGAGTTTCAGAAACTGGGCAAGAAAAACCCGGACAGGCCACACTAAACTAAACTAAACTAAAATGAAAAATTAAAAATCCCACACCTACCTACATGATGAACATATGCTCTACAAAACTAAGTGAGAAACCCAAATTCAACTCCCTTAATTTTCTGTAGCTGGGTCAAAAATCAGCACTATGACCTCAAAGAGCCAGTCAGCTGATGCCCACATCAGCACATTCCCAAAACGACCCTTGCATAGCCTGGGAAGCCTAGACATACATCAAACGAGCTCATCTGCACCAAAGAGAAGGCCTGCTCTCACTAAAAAGACATACCTCAGCTAAGTAAAAAACTCTCACTAGCTTTTATAACATATCCGGAAGGGTTATAGTCCATATAAAGTATTGTATTGCTATTTTAACACATGGTTAGCAAAACTGAACATGAGGCAGCACTCTACTTCTGTTTTAACACATAATTAGGAGGGGAAAAAAAGGTGAAAATTATTGCATGTATCTTATTTGCATAAGACCTTGGCAGTTAAAGTATCAGTAATAAGTAAAAACTCTCGTCCCAGGGCTCTTGTCAGTTTCAAACACACACAAATTCATGTCCCCTACTCACCAGAGCAATAATCCAACCATCAAGTCGCACAACAGTAACACTATCCAACCTTTTAGACTGGGCAGACCATGTAAGTTTTTTCCTTACAGATCAATTACTAAAACAAATCCAGCCATGGCACCTGCATGACTAAAATGCACGTGCACCCAGTAGAAACACAGCCATTTATAAAGATAAGCAAACCGCGCTGGGTCAGTTTCGTATAAGCCCATTCTAACATATAAAGAAAGGCACAGAGACACGGTTCAAACAGCAGTCTCTGCAGCCACAGTATAAAATGCCAGGAGCAAGTTGTGACCTTCCGGAACAGGTTTGACCAGCCCGCAGTTTGATATCGCTTACTGGGTAACTTTTTTGCACCGGTGCACAAGTGCCAGACACTAAAGTACTGAATACTACACAAATACACCTTAGAATCAAGAATCTAATGTAGGTTAAGTGTTATAGTGTCTCTTGTAAGCACATAATAAATACAGCTAAGAGTAGGTGGGCTCAGAGACAGCTAAACAAAGACTAATGTGCATCACCTAAATACGAGCGTGGGATGCATCTGCTCTGCCTGTGGTGGATACTGCTGGGTACAAGTGGGCACGACTACCTGAAAGGAGGCTGTAGCCAGGTGGGGGTTGGCCCCTTCTACCCGGCAACTAGCGACAGAACAGGAAGATATAGTCTCAAGCTGCACCAGCGGAGGTTTAGGTTGGCCATTAGGAGGAATTTCTTCACAGAAAGGGTGATTAGGCATTGGAATGGGCTGCACGGAGGTGTGTAAGACTGGACGTGGCACTCAGTGCCAGTGCCACGGTCTACTAGACAAGGTGGTGTTCAGTCATAGGTTGTACTTGATGATCTCGAGATCTTTCCCAACCTAATTGATCCTATGGATACAGGGCCTGTTTGCCCCAGCCCTCATACTTGGGAATTTCATAATATCCAAACAAAACCTGGTTATTTCTGGGTACTCTTTAGTTAGAGCACATCTTGCAGACACATTATCTTGCACTGAATTATCAGCCATTTCGAGTTTCACCGTTTCTTGGTGTGGTAGCCAAAAGCCTGTGAAAGGAGGGCTACGGAGGAGAGCTTTACTACGTCCCTTAAAGTCAAAGATTCAGTATTTCACGATATACTCCCACCCCACCCGCCGGTCCCTCGGGGGCTCCAGGCGGTGACCACCCCGGGGTGGCGGTGTCACCGCACGGCCGGGCCCCCGGCACAGGCCGGGCAGGGAGGGGCCCCGCCGGGTCGGGCCGGACGGCCGACAGGCCCCACACCTCCGCGGGGCCGGGGGCGGATCGGGACTGCTCGTACTTACGAATTTGGGCTTCCTGCCGTCCGCCGCCTCCTCGGGGCCGCCGGCGCTCCCGGTGCCCGGCGGGCCTTTCCGACGGAGCCCCTTGTTCTCCCGCCCGCCGCGACCCGGCGGCGAGGACGGGGCGCAGTGACGCGGCCGCGGCGGCTCCATGGCCGCGGCCGGGCGAGGAGGGGAGATGGATGCGGGGGACGCGGGGGAAGCGCTGCCCCGCGATCGGGCCCAGGCCCGGCGGCCCCGGCCGAGCTGGGCGCCTGCGATTAGCGCGGCTTAGCTGGGCTCGGCCAGGCAGGGCGCCGCGGGGGCAGGAGGGGGGCTCAGCGCTAAAGCCGCCGCCTCAGCGCAGCAAGGGATTTAGCGAGGAGCAGCCCCTAATCCCGGCATGCCTGGCGGGAGCAGGGGCAGGGGCAGGGACGCGCGCTCCCAACGGCCGCGGCCGGCGCAGCCCGGGAATGTCCCTCCGTCCGAACCTTCCCGCCACCGCCGGCACCGCCCCCGCACCCCTGGCACGGCCAATCCGCGGCGCCGGGGCGGGAGCGNGCGCGGGACGGGAGTCCCGGGCACCGCCCGCCCCCGGCCCCGCCGCACCCCGGACTGCGAGCGCCGGCATCAGCGCCCGGAACAGCGCCCGGGACTGCGCCGGGAGCGGGGTGGGAGTGGTCCCACGTCACGTCTGTGACAGTGCCGGCGAGAGATGGGAAAATGCCCCCGCTTTGAGGTTCGGCCGCCTCGGTCTGAGGCGTTAAGATACACTTGCACACACATAGCCCTGGAAGGAAGGTTTTATTTCCTTACCTCTCACATCCTACCTTTTCTTCTGCAGAATCTGAACGCGAGGCGGGTCCCTGCCGTGTTTGGCCTAGGATGCCAAACTTTTCAACTCCTGATTTTGTTAAAAATTCCGATTCCATACCTCTAGCCACTGTTTGGCAGGTGAAAAGTGGTTCGTCTATTTCTGTATAAATTTCTGATATAATTACAGTGCTGATTTTTATAGTAAATATCCATTATTATATGGAATCATAAAATCATCAAGGTTGGAAGAGACCTTTAAGATCATCCAGTCCAAATGTCCCCCCCGACACTGCCACTGTAACCCCTACAACACCCAGCACCAGATCCAGGTCCCTCTTAAACACCTCCAGGGATGGTGACTTCACCACTTCCCTGGTCAACCTATTCCAACGCCTGACGGCCCAAGCAGGGAAAAAATTATTTCTAATATCTAATCCAAATCTCCCCTTAAAAGGAGGTTTGGGAGTTTCAGGCCATTTCCTCTGGTCCTTTCACTGCAGGCACAGTGTAGAAGAGACCGACTTTCATCTCACTAACCATCTCCTTTCAGGCAGACAACTATATATTCATATATATATATATTTCTAATATTAGTTTTATACCATCTTGGTGATACTGGATTAAGAAAGCAAAATAACACAGAAGAGACATAGTCCCTATCCAAAACAATGGCAGTGTTTCCATCTTGCATTTATCTTTGTTTTAAATTAAGAGTAATTAGAATAATGATGCAAACCAGAGACTTATGTAGGGAAAGCTCTTTTTCTAAATCTCAGTGTTAGGTATCATTAAGAAAAGGAAGGCTAACACTCAGCATTCATATCTCTAGAGTATTTTCTAAAACAGAAAAAGTTTCCTTTTTCTTCTGTCATTCAGTAAGAAAGCTGTTCATGTTTCCATATTATTGTTATCATTTTCTGTTGCCTTGAATGCACTGAAAATAAAATGCTCCCCCTAACAATTGCATTCACTTTTCCCACATATTCTAAGGGGCTTTTATTCCAATGCAATGACTTTAAAAGAATTAAAAAATCTCATTCCTTCAGCATGACTTACACAGGCAGTGACATACAAAATATAACGTCTGCCAGTACACAGAGCTCTGGTGAAACAGCAGAATTCAGCCCCAAACTGGACCTTTGCAAGGCTGGGTTTTAACATAAGGGAGCTCTGGCTCTATGCAGAGTAGATGCTGTAATTATTTGTATACATTAAACTGTTCATCCTTTGGCAGCTTTCTATAGATGTTTTGTAAATTTATATTGGAATTCTTTGTGGAGAGTATAATTAGCAGAACACTGTTTAGTGTCATGGTTAATGATTTCCTGGAACATTTGATTAGAAAATTAATCAGGCTATGTGTGCGTATGATAAAGCTGTTTAAATGGGCCTCCTAATTGCACTGTGGTAGAACACAATGGCTTGTGCCAATATATCACTTTCAAGGTACTGTGTTGCAATAATAGAGAAACACTAAAGGGAATAATTTATCAGACAGTTTTACTAAGCCAAAAGTAAATGTTAGTACTTTTGATCAATTATTATTTTATACTACCCCTCTTGTGCTTGTTAGGTGCTCCACAGAACAAATACACTCTTGCAACAGTTTAGTTGGCCAAGATTAGTCATGACTGAGGAAAAAAATGTGAGAAAGAAATGCATCAGTATTACTAAAATTGTGCAGAGATTCTACTTAGCATTCATATTGTCCAGGGCATGCAAATAGCTTGGTCATGTTGCGTTATTTTTGTTCTGGAATAAGAAATTTTCAGTTATAAAAGTCTGAGACAGTAAGTGCATAAAGTTAACCATGAATATTTGCAAAACTAGTCCTTTAGATTGATGGGTTTATTTAGGCTCTTAACATTCTGTTCCATCTATTGATTTTTTTTAATATACTGTGACTCAAGTCTTAAAAAAAACTATACCCTCCTAATATTCATTGTTCCAGGGACACAGTTTTCCAATAAATTCCCGTGCAAAGTGTTTCAAAGCTGGCTCTTGACTGAGTTTAGGCAGTTCTCCATATTTCATTTGGAGACACCTGATTCTTTCCTATAAGAAGAAGATAAAACAGTCAATTAACTGTTCTTTTGTTGGGTTCATCTTCTTAAACTGAAACAAAAGTTATGAAGGATTTTGTCAGCAATGTTGTTGTTTTTATAAAGCAAGGATACAAGTTTAATACTAACACTATTTAAGTATGATAACAAGGAAAACCTTCCAGAGCCACAGTTCCTATGGCTTGGCAGAAGCAAGGAAATGACAAATAGAGATGTGTTTTCAGGAAAATGGCTGCTTCTTTCTCCTATGAAAAGCACCAAACAGCCCATCCTAACCCAAATCCCTCAAACTTGCATAGCTGTTTGTAAGTTATACTGATTGACTATGTATCTTATACCTTTCCCAACATCTTATTCAAACAGTTAATACAGGAGTTACACCAAGATAGTGTAACTCACAATGCTAATAAAAATTACATTGGAAAAACATGGCTTGTCTTCATGTCTTATAGAGGCAAATGATGCTGTTTTATTCAAGGAAATCTTTAACAGTTATATTGCAACAGTGGTCATTAATAATTTAAATGTATCGTAGTGTAATATCATTAAATGTAACCTATGGATAAGATGTTACTTAATTTTCACAGCATGGGGGGCTCACAAAACATATTATTCCATTATTACTATAATGGGTTGATAAAACCTCAAATTATTCATCTAGTCTGGCCTATTAACTTTATTAAGGAACCTGTCTGTTGGCAAGTTTATCATACCAATAAATGAACAAACTTATGTCACAGTTATGAGAAAAATCATACTCTCTTCAAGCAATAAAGTTTTATAGAAGAAAATTTGCTATAGTTTTTTTTTCCTGTAAGACAAACAGAATTATTTTGGCTTTTTGAATATCACTTGATTGTCATTGAGTCAGTGTCAATGTCACCATTAGAATATATTGCCTCTGCTATCTGTTTGTGGCATAGACTAGGAAAAATGAAAATCAATAGCTAAAACTCTATGCAGGAAGTAGGGAGGGACTTATGACAGGACAGATAATTAAAGAAAATGCCTGGTATGTTGAATGGCTTGTCTGTAGAGACAAGCAGCTTTGTGCCATTTGGATCACCAAGGTGGTAAAGTTGAACTAGTCAGACCTCTTGGCACATATATTTCTTGTTTCTTAAAAATCCCTGAACTAGAGTCTTCTGAAAACAGTTCTTTTCTTCCCTTTCTTATATAAAAAGAAGTATTATGGTCATATTTCAGAAAAGTAATATGGAAATATCATTTGCAATTAATTTCTGCTACCAAGAGAAATACTTTTGGAAACTAGAATCTTCTTGACTTTGATCTCGATTCTTTATTGCTAAGTGTCTTGAACAGTCACACTTGCACGGTGATATCAGTGTTAAGTGCCAATGCAATATGTGTCTTGCAACAGTTATAAAAAATACTTGGGTTTTAGAGAAACACAAAGGACATCAGGGCTCTTTTTCAGTTTTGCATGGCAGTAATTTCCAGGCATTTAAAAAACATATAATTAAAGGACTGAAGCTGAAATGAATTTTTCACTGGGAGTTATGTCTAAAAAACTTCTATACATTTTCTGTGATTACTGAAGAAAACAACAAAACAAATGGTTTTAGCAGATCCTGGAGGTATAGTTGTATAGCTGTCTTTACTCAAGAATATACAGACAAGAAGAGCATCGCTGAGGACAGTGTACGTCACAATCCTGTTATTGATTTTATGTCGGTCATACCTTTTTGAAATATCAAACAAAATTTTACGTGCAATGTATTTATTTTATCTCTTTTCTAGTTAGAATTTAAATTAAGGACTTTCAGAAGTAGCTGTAGTCTGAATAGCACCATCTTCCTTCTTGAAGCTTTCAAAGTCACCCTATAAAAGATGAAGATATAAGAAGTAGAAAAGTAGTTTGCTCCATCAATTTATTGTGGATTACGTGTTGATAATAATTTCTCACAAAATATCTTAAGCTAGTCTCTCATTCAGCTGAGAAAATTTAATATACCTCCTTCAAGATACTGCCTAGATGGGAAAAAATCAGTAAAGAAGTCCATTTTGCAGTTCATCAAATGGATCTTTATGAGGATATTGGAGATGTGATTTGTGGCACTATTTAGGATACATTGCATACTACATTATTATAAAGTTCAGGTTTGTAATTTAATTATAGGCCAAATTATCTTCAGTTCTAACTTTAGTCGAAGTGACTAAGCCAAGCCTGACAGCTGATATAAATTGTAAATGGTCTGAGTGTCATGGGCCACAATAAAGGCTGTGTTACATAATTTTATACTTCGTGTGGGATTTTCAGAGCCGCCCAAAGAATTAAATGAGGTGTTCAAACATTGTGTATTCTACCATTATGCTATTAAGTGTTCCTAGTAAAATTATTGCAAATGGTCAATTTTTCACAAGAGAAAATAAATATGTTTTCAGAGGATAAAATTGTGCTGAAGGTTTTTTGTGAATATAAGGGTCCATAGAAGCGTGACCAAGCACAGAGGCTTTTTTTTCTGGGCATTTACAATAAAGATTTTAAGCCTACTGTCAGAATTCTGGGATGTAATTATTTTCCATTATTTCTTGATAACTCTCTGAATCCCTCATAGCTTTCCTTTTTTAATATACTTCCGTATTTTATTATTATTCACTTTTCAAACTTCCTTCTAAGATTCTGTCTTTCATTTTTACTTGTGATAATTTATATTACTTTCTACTAGGGCATGATACAGTTTGCTTTTGGAAATCCCTTATTTTCTTTTGACAGATGTATCATTTTAAGAGAGAGAGAGAGAAAGAGAGATAAACACATATATGTATGTGCATATATAATGCTTTTTATGAGTTAGTTATGTATTGAGGAAGTCTCAAAATTGACTATCATTTGTTTATATAGCTTTTATTTCTCTCTGACTGATTTTCTTATTCTAATCCATCTTTAAGTTTCTCATTCTGGTTTTTCCTCTTGCAAGAATAATGGATATAATCATTTTATGGTTACTGCAATTTAATATTCACCTACAGTAAGTACTGTACATGTACATTATGAAAAATGCTTCCTTGCATTTCAAAGAACAATGTATATAATTTTGGGAAATTCCTGAAATGTATTGTATATGAAACATAATCAGCAATTTTGTGGGTAACAGAAGTCACTCTGTTGCTATTCAATCTGCATATTACTTTTTGATCCTCTGTTCCTTGGCATGTTTCAGTGAACAACCTGATTTTAATGGCATTTTAGCACATATAGTCATACATTTCTACAGCGTGCAATACACTGTCTTTCTTATGTTAAATAGAAACTTCATCTCTTTTCATAGGAAGATGAAGAGTGTAATTGGAGGGTGTACTTTGTATCACAAGTACTCTTCCAGTGCAGCATAGCTACTAAGTTCTTTTCTAAGAAGTTTCTTAAGTGGTAGTTTTATGACAGGTGTGAATCAGAACAAACTTCATAAGCTTCCACTCTCCTTCACCCATGTTATAATAAATGAGAGCTTTTCTTTAAGAAAAATGAATGCTTTCACTTGCTTTTACAAAGTATTTCTTCAGAAATGAGGGAGATGACTATGTTGAATCGTGATATAGAGGGTATCCTATAGGACCTGGAGATGCAACTAGCTCTTAGTTATGTGTTTGGGGAAGGGGTGGGGGGTGGGAGGGGGTAGGTAAGAGAAATTATTACAGGAGTTGTAATTATTACAGGTGTTATTATTACAGGAGTACCCTCCAATTGGAAATAGCGTCTCAAGATGGTTTTGGTTCATTGTAGAACAGCCTAGCCAAAAT
Organism: Cephalopterus ornatus; assembly: GCA_013396775.1. Taxonomy (NCBI): domain Eukaryota; kingdom Metazoa; phylum Chordata; class Aves; order Passeriformes; family Cotingidae; genus Cephalopterus; species Cephalopterus ornatus. The sequence continues at coordinate 148,412 of VZRE01012923.1, read as the reverse complement.
GAAGACTTATGAAACAAAAAGATATTTGCCAAGAAAAACACAGGCCAGTCAACATAGTTTTTGTTACCCTGCAAATGAAAAATGTAGAGAGACCAGAATCTCAGCCTCTCTTTAAGTGTCAGGGCATGGCGAGCACCAGCTCTCCCTAAGGTATGTGGTGCTGAGGGAGATACTATGGCCAGCAGGACGAGGGGCTGTGCTAGCCAGGGCCCACTGCACTGACCCCAACTAAGGCAAGAAAGACCAGCCCAGGGATGGTAGCCAGGTTTAATAGTCCAAACTGTCAGGCAATTTCGTGATGATGAAGCAGATCTGAGGAAGTCAAGCCAGGAAGTCAGGCCAAAGATCAGGATCAGTTCCAGTGAAGTAAATGAGGGTCAGACACAGTCTAGTGATGATTTCGCATATCCACAGTGATGAGATAGGTGAAAGGTACTGATCCCAAATAAATTGCATTGCTTTGGCATATCGTGAGCTAGACTCTCCTACCCTCTGCCCCTCAACAGCAGTGCCACTCACTGTAAACACTCTCAGTCCCTGTAATGATCACTCCAAGTTCTGCTTGAGTGATGTGACTTTCCTGTGGCCCTTCATGTCCTAAGTCAGTAATGATACTGGGTATGAGTGACAACATAACTGAAATGAGAAAGTATTTACAAGTGCTATGGTTCTATATGGGAGTTTTGTTGCATTTGTGCATAGGGGAGATTCACATTCTCCAGCTAAGGGCAATGTAATAGGTAAAAGCTAAGCTGAGCTCTTTCTACGATTAATGAATTAGCACGTAATTGAAGTTCTCACTTTTGTCTAGTAAAGAGAAACTAGCACCTACAAAATGCAGTTCACCCACTCTTAAAATATAAATTTAAAACAAATGGAAAGAACCTGTGGAAATCCTTCAGTGTCTTCACTGACTATAGAAGACTCTTTGATACTTGGCTTAGACTAGAAGAGTACATTTTATATGCTGAAGGCAAGTGAGGTTGTCTCATTTTTTCAAACTGTTCTGGGGATTTCAGCAATTTTCAGTCAATAAATTCACTCCCTTTCAATAGATTTTATTATACATATTCATATTAATTCAGAAAATGCAGATATATTTAAATAGCAACGTTAATGACTCCTTGGAATTAACAATAAAATTCTCTTGTGATCCTCATAGAATAAAATTTTGAATAATGATACTTCCAAGGTAATCTGCATATCTCCGAAAATAGGTTTTGATAGTCTGAAAACGGAAGACAGATTTTTTTTCCCTAAAAGGTTTAATGACTAGTTCCCTTACTCCTTTTGCTGCAGGCTGTTATCATTATGGCTATTAAACTACTTCACAAACTGTGGGAAGTGTTAAGTTGCAAATATACTCTCCTGTTGTACAGACTTACTTGGATAGTGATTAAAAGGATTGATGCTGCTACTAAGCTAAGCGTACTAACACATTCTCTTGTCAAAATCTATTCCATCTTTCTGTTTTATCTTTTTTTTTTCCTTTTTTTTCCTGTTATATTGATTTTTCTCACTTGCAGAACTTCCCATTCAACCTTGGAAAGTTTTGCAATATAAAGAAGTTAATCTCTAACCAGTACAAGGCAGCAGTCCCATAATTAATTTGTTAGATTTCTGAACTGGTACCTTTGTGTATTCTTCCCAGATGTGACATTCACTCTATTGAAGAAGTCTTGTGTAAACATCCATAAGCAACTTCACTATTATTTTTAAAATCTTTCTTTAAAATGTTCCTTCACCAGTCTACCCACAGAAATGAAGACCTTAGTTACAGCCTTTCTCACAGTTAGGTGTGGCTCCTCATGTGGTCTGTATCTCCTGTCTCTCTTCTACAAAGAGACAGCAAGCCTTTGGGGCATTGCCTTGTTTTCATCCAAAACACTTATGGCTCTAAAATCTTGGCATTTTACAATAATAAACATCTTGATAAATACAGAGAGATTGATAGTTTTGTTACATGCAAAAACCAGAACACCTAAACTCTATTTGATTTCTATTCTCTTTCTTTGAGTTTCTGCCTGCATTTGCATGAGAAAACTCACCAGAACAGATATATCAGAATAAATAATACTTAGTTTCCATACTTAACTTTCCATTCTTCAAATAAGACCAGAAGTAACTAAGTTACCTGTTGTAATTTCTCAGTGTTCACTACATTTACTAAATAATCCATATTTGCTAATTGTTTAATACAGCTTTCAGACTTGTGGTATTTTCTAGCTTTGAACTATACATGTGCACAGTCTCATAATTGAGTATTTTATCCCCATGTCTTTTAGTATGGCTTGTGAGAGAGAGGTGGGGATGGATATAATTTTTGTATATACTATATATATTAGTAGATAAATAGATATTTATAATATTTATTATTATAATTAACAGAATGTTTATGTTTTAGGTGGAAATAGAGAAAAGTGGTCTGTGTATCTAGAACCAAAGTCTGTCACTGTACAACCATTTATTTTAACCTGGGAGATTATACAAGCTATATTCATTCGGATTCAGCCTATGTAAATCATGGTTTTGCAATCACTTAGGAGTTGTATTGCATTAATCTACAGTGACAGTGTTCAACAGAGTCTAGAAAGTTGTTTGATTTCACAGTCTGTAAATGACAGTTCTTGATTTCCTGTAATATTTTGGATCACAGACAAAACGTTGTTTCAGTAACTGCATATTGGCTGGACAGCTACTGCTGAAATACAGAACTGTTGTGGTTGGGTGATATGATCAACATTCATCACAAGCTAATAATGGTGATTTTGAACATCTTAATTTGAGATCACACTACTCTGTGTAGTGTGAAATGAGATGTCTGGGTGATATTGCAAAGATTTTGACTGGTTTGTGTGCTGATAACCTGCAGAAGATTTTAATATTCTGAAGTCACACCAGATGGGCAATCTGCTGCAGTATATACCTTGACTCAGTTTTAAACTGCAAGGATTTGATATCTGATGTCACCTCAAGGGAAAAATAATAAACAGCTGCAGTAACGTTTTTTAATCTCTACTCTTGATTTACCTAGGCTTTGACTGATGCAATACTCAGCTTAGGATAACTGCACAAAGACACAGAGCTTCTACAATACCAAGGCATAAGAATGCACAAAGGGATCAGAAATGTAACTGGAAAAAAATGGGTAACTATTATTTAACTGTTCTATGCACGCCTTCTAATCCTATGTGCAAAAATTTTACTTGTTGCAAAATAGATTTGGAAAAGCATACAAGATGGCAGAGAAAATTTTAAAAGACTACAGATAAAATTTTGATTAATTTTTATAGCTACAAGAAATGTAGTCAGTTTTCTGGATCAATGGAGTTATTTATTCTGGGAGTGAGTAGATAGCAATACCAGCACTCCCCTACTTCAAGGTTTTCTGGATAAATTTTTTTGTCGAATATTCCATGGAAACAACCTGAGTCAATGGTAGTTCTGTAGCTCTTGAGTGCAGTCCTCAGAATTAGACTTTTGTCCATTTTGGTACTGGACAACTCAGAGCTTCAGGTGTTTCATACTTTTGTTCATCTCATTCAGTGTGCACAAAAAAGACTCATAATTTACAGTTTTTATCAGCTGGGTAATCTGACCAGTAGGCTATTCAATGAATATGACACAGAGGACGTATTCAACTTTTTGAACTGACCTGTAAATTCAGATTGGGGTTTTTTGTTTTCTTCTTTTTGTATTTGGGTTTTTGGTTTGGTTTGGTTTTAATCAGTTGCTTCAAACTACAGCAAATATGTCAGGTTAAAAGAGAGAGAGAAATGTGAGGAATTAGGAGCTGTTGTTATGGATAGCTCAGTTTGAATTAGGGAGCCAAAGGAGGAACTACAGTAATGTCTGTTCTATTATGCCGGAACATTTGGAACTTATCACTGAATAAATGAGATCTCATCTAAGTGTTTTTCCCTACCATGGCTGTTGAACACATGTATTACGAGTAAATGATAGAGGAAATAGTCTGAGTTGAAAACTAGGACATGTAAAAGATCACTAGAACTTTAACCTGGATTCTGAAAGAAAAATAAAAGATTTAAGGAACATTTAAATTTGCCATCTAAGCACTGAATGAGGAGGAAGACCATCAGAACATCCTTTACTTCCAACTATATCTGTTTCTGTCACTTGTTATGCTTCATAGTTTTTAATTAACTCAAGCTAATTGTTTAAGTAACTTTATCATGTCAATACACTGTGAAGCCTGACTGAGGATGGGTCCTCCCACACAAATGTGTTATGCATGAAAGATGCATTTTTAAAAAAAGCTGAAAATATTTAAGAGTCTGTGAGTGATGCAGAAGCCAAATGTATGATGCCAGGAAAGAAGAGACATCTGAGAAAAGTCCTGATTGAAAATGGAAACTAAAGCACACAGCTAAAGATTCCGAATTAATACATAAAAGCATGATGTAGCTAGCATTTACCTGAAAATTGAATTTAGGAGGGCCAAAATAGGCTGAAGGAGCCTACAGTGTTCTGAAACTACAGACTTGAAGGACTAAAAAGATGATAGGCATATGATAGAGAGACACATGGGTTGAAATTTCAATACAGACCTGTTCATACTCTGGTAACCAGGACATTACCAACATGCTAAGTAAAAACCAAAAGTGACCCCCCTACTCCACAGAAGTTGCAAGTGATGACAGTGTATGTACATCACAGAAAAAGATTGTGCCAGTCTCATCACTAGTCCCAGTTAGTCCATCAGCACAGCAATACGTATAATTCCCTAGAGTAATGGGTCATTCATTTTGTCCTTTGCACTTTTCTAGAGCACTGTGCTATATCAAAGCCTGACACTGGGACAAACTGGAAAGCCACTCTGTAGTTCCGGGCTATTTAATATACATTGTTAAGTCTATAGTTAGGAGACTAAGCTCACAATATTTTTCAGTCAGGACAAGGTGCTGAGAGAGCCTTATACCACTGGAAATTTTCAGAAAAAGTTACTTCGCCTTCTATCTCTGTCACTAAAAAACTTGTTGGTTTGACTTTTCTTCTTTGAGAATCCTAGAAAACAAGACAGAGGGAAGAAGAAAAATTACATTGGACTCTACTCCAGCACATTAAAGGATAACTTGTACTTGGCTTGCCATGAACGAGCTGAAAAGACAGACAGGTGGAGTGATTTGTTTTGAAAGTGTGATTTGCTGAAATATGCTGCTTTCTGTTTGGAAGGCCACAGATAAACCAATTACACTAATTCTGAAGAAGATTGCTTCATATTGTTTAACTCAAAGACAACATATCCGAAGTGGATTATGATAGACATGGCTGACTTATGCCTGGGGCTTGCTCAAGAACAAGTGATGCTCACCTCCGAAGTACTGGTTAGTGAACAAAACCCTTCCCAGAAACCCAGAAAAAAGGGTCTAAATGTCTCTATTTCTAAGAGAGGTTGTATTTTTTCATTGAGATGCATAGTACAGTACAGTAAAGTGATTTAAAGTAATTTTGGAGTTTTGTAGCTGAATGTCATTCCCTTTAAATGAGATACTGGCAGTTAGATGGCTTTGATTGCTGCCAGCTGTCAATACCCCTGAGGAAAGCAGAGATATTTCTATGATGGAAGCTGAACAAGAAGCCTGATGATCAAACACATCACAAGTTGTGTCAGAGGCCTACCAAATTAAATAAAATAGATGTGTGTTTACACTCTTATAGTCATAAACAAGCTGTCTGTGAGTTGTTTTTTTTTCTTACAGAGAACACTTCATACTCCAGTATGTTAACAGTTTTTTGTAGTCTCTGTTCTTGCATTATGGAATACATGTCTCTAGACAGAGACAAAAGGAGCTAAAACAGCCATTTTCCTCTTGTCCAAATGTCTGTCCATTTACCTTGCATAAGTACCATTTAAACAGATAAAAGTTTGCTTATTACTGCTACTTATTGTAGTAAATGGATATATGGGCTAAAATTTCAAAACTAGACACTCAAAACTTGAAATATGCAGTTGATTCATTAATCCCCTACTTGCTGTGTGGTACAAGTCAGGTATTGCTGTTGCACACATTCTGTTAGTTTCTATATGTGTAATTTAGAAATACACACTAGATTGTGCCTAATTTTGAAAAATGTAGCCCATATGTTTTGTGAGTCCTCTTCTGTTTCTTCTCATTACACCTGCTGGCTCATAGTCTTCAAAAGAAAATTAGTCGAAAGCAATAAAAGAGGAAGTGAAGACAAGCAATACAGTTTAAAAAGTCTAAAAACAGTCTTAAAAAGTTTAAATCCGTCTTTTCACCTATATATTATCAAGTGGCTGAGAATATAAAGTGTTTCTTTGGGTTGGTATGTTCTCCTTTAAGGCCTTCAATGTTAGCCAAATGACATGTTTTAAAAGTGTGTGGAGCTGATTCATGTTGGACATAGATGTATAATCTTAATATAGATACCTCCTGGGAGGACATGTCCAACCTCAATAAACAAATAATATCTAATTATCTTACGTGGTAAGGGAATGTGAAGTTTCTATATATTTTATTCCTCAAAGGAAAAAAAATTGTATCTTTTTTCTTGACAAAGGGCTAGATTTACTAGAAATTAGCATAAGTCAATATGGAAATATATCTGAGTATTACATGTAAGTCTCAAGTCTGCAAAAATTCTTTATAAAACTTACTGTACCTTCTGGGGCACCAACCCCTGCAAAGATTTTTTTCCAAGTTTATTAAAAGCTTCCAAGACGCTTTTAATGACAGGTAGTAGTCATTATGTAGCAGCCACGGTAGGGAGTCCTGTAGCGTTATACATCTCATTTGTCAATTGTCTTTCGACTTGGAGAGGGATACTAGCTAAGCAAGGAGGCGAATCACAAAGGTCCCCTGTCCTTTCATGAGGCAATTCTTAAATCTCTTTTGAGAGACAGAGAAATCCTAGACAACTGACAAACTGAAAAACAGACCAAACTGAACAGTCAGCCAACAGCAGTCGTATGAGAAGGGAATTAGAGAAGGGCTAAGAGCCAGGTCTATCAGGAGTGTATCTGAAGGGACATTGTCAAGAGGATGGAACCAGGCTCCTCTCAGTGGTCAGGTGAGAGGACAAGAGGCAACAGGCAGAAACTGGAATACAAGAAATTCCACCTGAATATGAGGAAAAACTTTTTTACAGTGCAGGTGACCATGCACTGGAACAGATTGCCCAGAGAGGTTGTGGAGTTTCCCTCGCTGGAGATATTCAAAAGCTGTCTGGACACAATCATGAGTAATGTGCTCTAAGGGACCCTACCTGAGCAGTAAGTATGAACTAGATGACCTCCAGTGGTCCCTTTCAACCACAGCCATTCTGTTAATCTGTGATTCTCTTATTCTGTGGTTCTGTTTGAGTATCTCATATTCTTCAGAGGTGGGTGGTCTGTATGTTTTTCTCAGTGATCCTGACTTAGGCTTAGCTATGTGCACAGACTAAGGCAACCTAGACTAAGAACTGAAGTTCTTAGAAGTTTTTCAGTATGTGAAGGTTATGAACACATTACTGGAATGGGATTTAGGCCCCAATTCACTTTTTGCTCAGATACAGATCCCTAGTGACTCTGAAAAAGCAAGTGGAGGCTGTAAAAACCAGTCACAAAGGCTGTGTTTACACCTCTCTAGTGTGGTTCATTTTAATATCATTCCCAGCTTTCTAGATAAGGGAACAACTGAAATGTACTGTGTCTGTCCTCCCTAAATGTGCATTCCATTTCTGTGAGTGCCCACTGGTAGATGAGGGGTTGGTATACACATCAAGTCTAGCTCTGATAGCCAGCGGATGCCTGGACCAGGGAAGGCTTCTTACTCTAAGTGTAGCCGATTAAGTGCCTCTAACAAGTAATGACATGTAACATAAACTGCTTTCTGGACATCATGAAGGTTGACTCTTTTTTGCTGCTGAGATGACCTGCTAATGTGGGCACCTGACTGAGGCTGGGTAAAAGGAATTCCCTCCTCCTCTTTTGTGCTTTGAACCTCTTAGGTGAGGTGCCTTTTTTAATCTTCCCTATTCCTTCCTTTTGCTTTGAAGGGAGCTTTTATTCAGTATCTTCATCAAGGTATTCTCTATCTTCTTTTTTTTTTTTTCCAGGCTTTATGACTCAAATGTCTGACAACCTCAAAACTCGAGTGTGCTGATCTTTAGAATAGCACTATGAAGTGGGCGGGCTCACTGCCTCCCAGAGAAAAGGAGAAAAGGAACTGAGGACTAAAGTAGCTCAAATGACTACTCAGCAGCCACAAACTGAATCTGTGGATGAGCAAAACCTCCAGTTTTAAATGCCATACCTGCCCCAAACCATGTGTGTGCGGGGGTTGTGCATATGTAGTCACTGGCAAACTCCAAGCTGAACCCACCAGGGAGTAGGAGGCCCTGGGTCCAGGCAGGGATATCAGGTGGGCAGAGGGTCTGTGCTGGTATTTGGGGGAACCCACGAGTGTGGGGTGCTGGTGGGACAAGTGTGTGAGTGCTGTGTGTGTGCAGTGAGCATCCAGCAGGATCAGCCAGTGAGTCAGGAGCTTATGGGATGAGTAAGGGTGTCAGGATCCAGGAAGGGGTGCCGGGTGAGCAGAGGGGCCATGCCAGTGCTCAGGGGATCTATAAATGTGTGTGTGCTTGTGTACAGCTAAGGAAGCATGTGTTAGATGAATGGACAGTGAGGGGGATTGAGAACTGGCTGATTGGTAGCTCTCAGAGCGTTCTGATCGGTGACAGAGTCTAGTTGGAGGCATGTAGCTTAGCATTGTTCCTCAGGGTTCCGGACTGGGTCCAGCCTTGTTCAATTTATTCATCAAACACCTGGATGAAGGGACAGAGTGCACCCTCAGCAAGTTTGCAGGTGATACAGAACTGGGAGGAGTGGCTGGTGCACCAAAAGTGCCATTCAGTGAGACCTGGACAGGCTGGAGAGTTGGGCAGAGAGGAACCTAGTGAAGTTCAACAAAGGCAAATGCAGGGTCCTGCACTTGGGGAAGAATAACCCCAGGCTGAGAGCCAACCTGCTGGAAATCAGCTCTGTGGAGAAGGACCTGGGAGTCCTGGTGGACAACAAGCTATCCATGAGCCAGCAGTGTGTCCTTGTGGCCGAGAAGGCCAGTGGTATCCTGGGGTGCATTAGGACAAGCACTGCCAGCAGGTCGAGGGAGGTGATCCTGTCCATTTGCTCAGCACTAGTGAGGCTGCATCTGGAGTGCTGTGTCCAGTTCCGGGCTCCTTCAGTTTAAGAAAGACTGGAGAGGGTCCAGTGGAGGGCTGTGAAGATGATGGGGACTGGAGCACCTCTCTTATGAGGAAACACTGAGAGAGCTGGGCCTGTTTAACCTGGCAAATAAATGACTGAGGGGGATCTTACCAATGCATACAAATAATTTAAGGGAGGGTATAACCAGTCAGCCAAGCTCTTTTCGGCAGTTCCCAGCAACAGGACAAGGAGCAACAGGCAGAAACTGAAACACAGGAAGTTCTGTCTGAATAGAAGGAAAAACTGCTTTACTGTGACAGTGATAGAGCACTGGCATGGGCTGCCTAGAGAGGCTGTGGAGTTTCCTTCCCAAGAGATACTGAGAAACAGCCTGGACATGATCCCGTACAACCTGCTGTAAGGTGAACTTGCTTTAGTACAGGGTTGGATTAGATGATCTCCAGATGTCATTTCCAAACCTAACCATTCTGTGATTCTGTTAACTTGGGCAGGGCAGTGTGTGTGCTGTGCTAGTGACATTGTGCCTCTGCCAGCCCAAGAGGAGAAGGGGATGTATCTGTGTGTGCCTATGTCTGGTGTGAGTCCTGAGTGTGGGGGCTGTTAGGGCAACACTTTGTGGCTGCTTGAGTGAACAGCTGTGTCCATGTCGTCTGTGTATGTGTGTGTCCACGTGTGTGTCTGTGTGTTTCTGGGATACGTACTTACCTTTTCCACAAAGAGGAAAGCGTCACCCATGTCCCTCAGTCTGGATAGAAGCCTCAGATCCCTAGGCACTGGGCTGGGCTTCGGTGGCCAGGCAGGAGGAATTCACAGGCCTGGAACTGCTGGAACTGGTAAACACTTGTAACAGCTTAACATTATGCCATTGTAACACGATTATCTGGATACTTCCAAAAACTAACATTTTTTTTTTCTCTTCCACTGTCCTTTAAACTTACAAAGGTATTATGCACAGTGATTAAGAGCAATATTTTCAGTGACTAGTCCTTTTAGATTCCTCCACTTAAAATGAAAACAAGGTTCAGCATGAATTACTTTCAGTGGATTTGGATCTTGTCGTAATGTTGTAGTTAATAAAGCTGGAGCCCTTCTAGGGCATATGAGGCCCTTAGTGCCCTGTAAATAAGGAATTAAAAAAAAATGAGGGATGAAAAATTGTTTGACATTTTTGAAAATTTGACTTCTGATGTGGTTAATATCACACAGCAGATGTAACATGCCACAGAGGCCACAGCTCATTGCCTGAGGTGAGCTAACTGAGCAGAAACCACAAGGAGAGATTATACCCACAGAAACAGTTTATTACAAGAGAGCTGAAGGGCATTGGCTGTGAATAAGCTAGAGAAATTTATGCTGTAGTTTAACCATCACTTTAAACTCCTGAAGCTGACATAAGAGGCATTTCAGCCTTCCCCAGATTACTTTTACTGATGCTATGCCCACACAAACAGTTGTGCTGGACAAAGGGAGTTGATGGCAGAGGAGCAAGCAAAATAAATATTCCATTTTTAACTAGGAGCAAGTTTTTCTGCCTAGTTTACCGCCTGCAAACACAAACTTTTATGTTGGCACAAGTGAGGAGTTAATATAAGGATGGGAATGAATGGCTGAGCAAGGGAACCATAATGAATCTCTTTATTTAGCTGGTTTATGCTGCATAAAAATGACTGCAAAATTATGGCATTGTAATTGCTTTGTGGATAAGTAGGAAAATGGATTTCCTCATAGTTCATAGCATAATTCAGATTGGAAAAGACCTCTGAAGGTTACCTAGTCCCAACTCCTGATAAGAACAGAGCACTTCAGCAGTAGTTGAAGCGGCTCAGGGCCTTCCTCAGTTGGATTTTGAATGTTTCCATAGTGGAGATGGCACAATCTCCACATTTGGACAGGCTGTTTCAGTTCTTAAACCCTCTTTGGAAATAATTTTTTCCTTATGCCCTATTGGAGTTTATTTTGACAACATATCTCATCTGGGGAAGCCCTGACCTGATCGCTGTATTTCAAATGCAGCCTCCATAGTGCTGAATAAAGACAAATAATTGACTTTCTTGATCTGCTGCCTAAGCTTTTGCTAATGGAGCCCAGTATGTGGTTAACCTTTGTCACAACACGGTACATTGCTGACTCACATTAAAATTATGGGTCATCAAGATAACTTCCCCACCGATCCTTTTCAACAAAGCTGTTTTCTAGCCCTGCCTATCCTATTGCATGGAGTTTTCTCTCCTACCTTGCAGACCACTAGCATATGATTGTGTGGGATGAAATAGCAGAGTGATTGAGAAAACTTTGAAACAAGCCCACATTGAAACTATTTCCTAGAGTGGTGTCCTAGTCTTTTTGGGTCCTCAGAAATCTGCATTTTTTTGTCTTTCCATACCTCCCTCTCAGTCTACTAAGGTTAACCTTCCCCTTCTTGCTTTCTACACATCCACGATCCTCCTCTTTGGAAGTTAAAAGTAAACATAGTAACAGCAAAACTTCTAAAAGTTGAGGCTATAGATGAGAAAGGAAAAGGATAAGAAGGCACAAATGTGATGCTTAGCTTTGCAGTTATTAGGACCCTGGCACAGATTGCATAAACAATCAAAACAGAGACTATGAAACTAGCATATGTTACTAACATTAGAATAGTGTTGCCAGTGTCAGATAAAGCTCTTTTAAAAGTACATTTTGTTCCCTTTGTAATGATTTTGCTTTTGAAATTTCTCTGTATGAAACTGTTTAGTCGTTACAAGTGTGACTATCCCTGCGCTGTTCAAATGCCTTCTCCTACTTCATTTTATTTCTTATCAGGAACAGCACTCCAAACACTCGTCTCAGTGTTCATATCAAAGCAGACAAAATCCAGACCTCTGAAGGACTGAATCGCTTTATGCATTTTTGTTCATCACAGAGAACAAACGCCATACTTTCAAGAGCACTAGGTTATTTGTAGTGCCTTGTCCATTGCAAGGAAATTTTTCTACTCTTAATATTCTACTTTGCTCATTCTTTCCTCCATTGTCGTAACTGAATTCATAAAACAGTTCTTTATTTTTTTTGTTTTATAAATGGAACATTCTTCAGGAACAGAGCAAAAATGTGTGCACAGAAATCACTGAAGAGTCACCTCTATTGGAAAAATGCCTCTTACTTTCAATAGTGGAAATTAATAAATGTTGACATATGAAAAACATGAATTTATTGTTTGCTTACCTTAAAAATACAATTTCATCAAGCAAAGTAATTTAGGAGTAACTTATTTCATATTCTTTTACTTCTATAATAATTTAAAGACACACCTAATTAAGGTATCATTGTAAGTGGGAAGAAAATGTGATTTTAAGGTTCAAGAGTGAAGTTTAGATTCAGATGGTGCTCTTTATTCTACAATACAGTAGCTCTGAGAAAAAAGATGGATTGTGTTCCTTTTTTCAAGTTCTTGCATCAAGTTAAGAGTTTATTTTGCTATTATATCCATCTCAAACATGCTAAGAAACTACTTTCTCATTATATCCATCCCAAACAGCAGTAGATTATTAGACCTGGATTTGACAGTGTGCGATTGAGCTGCACTAGTTTGAGAAATGGTAACGGTTAGAATATTTTGTGTGTTTGGGGTTATTTGTCTGTGAAAACCTCCCACCCACTTTGCTCTTTCCAGTTTTTCTTTCCAGTTATATAGAATAATACATGAAAAATAATACATGCAAAAATTTTCAGAGTAAGTATAACCTGTTTCATGAATAATTCATTTCTGTCTTGTATGACTTCATTATGTCATGTATAACTAGCACTTTGTACTGTCAGGCTGAAAAGCTACAAAAAGTGTTTAACCGTGCAGCATAAATTCATAACTTGTAATTTGAAAAGTGACATGATATTGCAAAAGTCCTATCATTTTCAAATGTACTTTCCCAGATACCTTATTTAAGATGCAAAAAATACAAGACTTAGAGCTATTTTTTCCTACTCATAGAGGTCTACTTTTATAGGAACAAATCATAGATTTCATAATCTTTACTGTCTGAACAGCTCTCATAAAGGAATTACTTTCAGCTGTTGGTCTTAATTGTACAAGATAGCTAAACCATAGCTAAATATTTCATCAGTTATGTCAGATAAGAGAACATAATATTGTACTCATCTTCTAAGTGAGGAAACTCTGGCACTACTCACAAACTAATGGCTATGGTTCCCTAATTGCCTAAAGAAACAGTCAGCAGTGCAGCTGTGAGTTTGCTGTGGTTTGAGGCCCAAAAAATGACATGTCTTATCTGATACCTGCACATTTGATTAGTTGGTTGGTTGTTCCAGTGGGAAGAAGATAAAAGTTTCATCCAAGACTGTATTTGGAGCTACAACTATTTGGTTATATTTGTATTCATATTCTTTAATGCAGTTTCATAGGTGCCAACTACAGAATATGTTTCTGGAGAAAATGTTCCTAGAACAATTGTAAGTTGCATATGGGTAGGTTTGCCTTCGGATGTCCTCCTGAAGAAAAGAAGAGAAAGCAAGCTGGCCTTCCTCTTCTTTCATCTCTCAAACTATGCAAATGAGTTACACGGTCCTACCTTCAATACTAACGTAATCATAGAATCATAGAATTGTTTAAATTGTAAAAGATCTTTGAGATCAAGTCCCACCATTAACCCAGTAGTCCAAGTCCACCACTAAACCACGTCCCTAAACATCTACACATCTTTTAAAGAAAGACCTCCAGAGATGGGAATTCAACCCCTTCCCAGGGATTTATACTCCCAGCAGAATCCCCAGAGATTTAATGACAAAGGGCTTTCTTTCTCATCCAAATAGCAGAAAGAGAAAAAGTCAGTATAAAGAAGGATAAGGGTGTCTGCACTTAGTTTTAGATACCAAAATTAGGTGCCTGAAATTTCCTTTTAGAGGTGTTTTGAAGGCCACACTTTTCTCTATTGAATAGAGAGGGAACTTCAGCACTTACTTTAATATTGCTTCATTCCAAGTTTAAATTTGTGACAGGTGCAAAGTAAATCTCATACTTCACTGGGTTTTTTTCATAGGGTGAAATACACGTTTCTGAAGTTACTATTCATGGTTACTAACAGTTGTTCCTCTGCACTGTTTACAAACAGTTGCATTCAGGGTCAACAATTTCATTGCCTAGTCATAAATTCAGTTAAGAGCTGTGTGTACAGATCCTCACTGACTTGCCAGTGTGTCCAATAAGGAACAGAATCAGGATTAATTTCTTACCATTCTAGTGTCCTTCAGTCTCAGTGCTACAAGCACGCCTAAAAAAACCTTCTTGCTTTTGTTTTAATTGCTTCATTTTTCCATCACAATCTGGAGGAAAGAAGAATCATAGTCATTGATATGGATTTCTTTTTCTGGTAAATAAGATTTGTTTTGCATTTTAAACTGTTGAACAGGGTCTTTTTCTTTCAAATACATATTTTTCCCTTTAAGCATACCATTATATATATATCTCACGAATGCAGAGAAAAGATCACTACACAGAAATGGGACATGAATGACATTTTGCTATCATGTATCATCATGGTTTTAAAAATAATATGTTTGTTCAGATTTCTCTCTTCACAAACTGTGATCCAAGAGCAAGACGACCTCATGACAACCAACAATTACAGGCAAAACATCTCAGAAACAGTCTTTAAAGGATAAAGCCTCAGGCAAGTTCTGTTTCCTGTAATGTTAGACGAAAAGTTAATACAAAGTGAGTCTTCAAATGAACAGAAACTAATTTGATACTTGGCAGTAGCTAAGGAAGAGCTTCTTTCTTCTTTAACTTCTCATTTTGTTTTGCTTTTCCTCTTCACACAGAGAGATTTTGTAGTTTTTCGTCCTTCTTCATCAAACCTTTAAGGCAGAAAAGTCTAGATAAGACAAGTGATTCATTGAGCCAGACTTCCCAGGTGAAAAGTGTATGTTAAAATTACATATGAAGAATGCAGAGAGGAATTTTATATTCACCTATTCCCTACAACAGCCTGGCATGTGATATTATGCAGGCATGCAAATTTTCTCACTAAATTCCATTTTCACAGTCTTTGAACTAGCAGTAACACTGGGAATGCAACTACTGCTCTTCTCCATTCAGTATGCAGGTCACTATAAAATTGCTGGTTCAGAACCTCCTCATCTGGCCTGGTATCACCTTTTCATGTCAAAAAAAGTTGCTAAAGACATCAGTTCTAAACCCAAAGAGGACAAATAGATGACTCTGCCATCATCTCTTTGTGGAGAGGTTAGCTCAATGCTTCCTTGGAACACCTGACCTTGCAATGTCATTGCAACAAATTAATTCTGGCCTATAGGTAACTTATTTGTGTAGAAGTTGGCAGAAATTGGATGATTTATCAATCTTGTCCTTCATTTGCAATTGTAAATAGAGTATTGAATAGGCAAGTTCTATTTTCATCATACAAATTGACTGTCTGGTACAGAATTATTCAAATACTAATCCTAATTTACACCCAGTGCAATACTACTCAAGTCAAAGGGTAAAGCTGGGGTTTTGACCTCACACAGCAATTGACCCATTTATTTTTCATTGTGTTCTGTTTCATGCTTTATTTATTAGAGAGTAAAGATGCACACAGCCTGCAATTGTAATCCCATGGATGAAGAAGAAAATTCGAAGTCCTTTTCTGAGGCATTTATGCAGCTGACTACTGTGATCTTCACTGCTGAGGCGTGGTTGTCACCAATTAATTAATCTTACTCCTAGTCCAAGTTTTAAAGCAATGTAGACTTCACACGGTCAACACAGAGCCTTCTTCCTCCTGCTGTGTTGCTAGAAGAATCTCTGGCATTAAGGATGTAGTTGCATAAAAGAAAGAGGTTGAAACTGACTATTCTTTTTTTTTTTCTTCAGGAAATACATTTAACTTATTACTGACTCTTCTATGCCTTTGTCTATCCTCCTTCAGAGTTTTCTTTTAGTCTGTGATGACACCCAGATTCATTATTTACTTGACAAGTTTTCAAACAAGCACCTTGTGTTTTTTCTCATATTCTCACCTCATCTAGGGATATCTTCTGGATAACACTTGCAAATTCAGCTCGCTAACATTCCTTAATTCCTCCAAAGACTTATTTATTTTACTGTGAAATCTAAACATTTGTGAAAATCATTGGGCAGACTGTATTTTAGAACCTCACTGGTTTAGTTCATGAATATTGTTTCAATAGTTTCAAAGTGTTGATGCAACAAACTGCCCATATCATAGAATCATAAAATGGTTTGGGTTGGAAGGGACCTTAAAGATTGTCTAGTTTCAAGCCTCCAACCATGAGCAGGGATCCTGCCCACTACGTCAGGTGGGTCAGAGTCCCATGCACCTGGCCTTGAACACTTCCAGGGATGAGGAATCCACAACTTCTCTAGGCAGCCTTTTCCAGTGCCTCACTACTCTCTGAGTAAAGAATTTCCTCCTAACATCTAAACTAAATCTCTCCTCTTTTGGTTTAAAACCATGTCTCCCTTGTCCTGTAAAAAGTTGCTCGTTAGCATTTTTTATAAGCCCTGTCAAGTACTGAAAAGCTGCAATGAGATCTTCCCAGAGTCTTGTCCTCTCCAGAATGAACAACCCCAACTCACTCAGTCTGTCTTCATAGGAGGTCCTTCACAGCACTCATCTGGTCCCACTCCTACAGGTCTTTGCTCTGCTGAGGACACAGTACTCTGAGTGGGGTTTCATGAGGGTAGAATAGTGGGGCAGAATCACCTGCCTTGACCTGCCGACCTCACTTCTTTTGATGCAGCCCAAGATATGATGGGCTTTCTGGGCCACAAGTGCACATTGCCAGCTCATGTCCAGCTTTTCATCCACCAGAAAACAGTATCTCTTTTTTTAAAGCTTTAATTGACATTTTCCTCTGGATTTTTTTTTATTTAATATTTTCAGTGGTGCCTTTCCCAGTATTATAATCTGTGACTCCATGTAATAATAATGAATTAGGAAAACACAAGACCACATAGCTGGTTTTTTATAATGTAAACATAACTGTAATGTAAACATGTTCTGTTTATATGATTTTTACATGCAAGAATAAGTTACAAAATTAATTGGTGGATTTCATAAATAGTTCAAAGATTAGTGCTTACCCCAACAGTTAAATACAAGTCAATAAGATGAGGGAAGACATAGAAACAAAATTATGAAGGTGAAGTCTGACACCTTAATTCCATTTTTTTCTTTTTCCGTGCTTTATCTGATCACTCTTACAGCCTGTCCCCTAAAAGAATGTCCAGCTCCCCCACTTTCTTTCCCTCTGTCTCCATTATGGATTTTGATTTGAACTGTAATATACATGGACTCACTGTGATGAAGCAAATAAATGGAATGCTATAGAGCACTTGCCTACACACTTTACAACTTTTCTTGTTCATGAATTTGTATCTTAAATTTATTGTTTTAATATCTAAAGTCCAACAGCTTATTAACTGCTCTGACACTCAGAATACACTTTTTTTTATCATGTGCCACTCATTCTAATGGCTTTGTTTTTTGAAGGACTACTAAATCTTATAAGCAGAGGTTTAATTTCCTCCTTTGAAAGGAAAGGAAAAAAATGACTGAAGTACTTGATGTTGGTTGTATAGCAATGAGGTATTCATCTCTATTTCTGTCTATTGAGATGCTTTTCAGGCTAATAATTGGGAATTGATCATTGTAAAAATCTATATTACAGCAACAAAAATGACATATGCATTGCACTGATAGGATTTTAATATTGAAATCAATTTTTCATAATAATATTGTATGGGGACACATGAACTTTTCACACTTAAAATGTATTTTGAGAGCTTCAAGAATACTTAGTATTTCTAATTATTTCATGTAGATTTCTATTCCCCCACTTGAATTGTTTAGTTAATAAGTACTGGAATTTTAAAATTACATTCTCTCACATTTTTTTCATTTTTATGATGAGAATTTTATCTTCTTTGGGCATTTATATTTCCATAGGTAATAAGCATAGTCAGTTGTTGCAAATCTCCTGATTCTGAACTGGTTTCTGCAGTTTTTCATACTGTAAAATTAATTACAAAAGTTCAGTAGTAGAACAGTTGGTGAGAATCAGGTGCTGGGTGAGGGGCAGAATGGAGAAATTCAAAATGTGGAGAATTAACTGAAGGAGGAAGAACCTGAAGAAGGATCTGAGCCACAGATTGAAAAGCTGTTTCCCATACTCCAGGTATAAAAGTGTTTCAGGTTTAGCAGGAGAACATGGCAAGATGAGCTTTGTGGTAAGGTGGTCTCCATCAGATGAAGCTCTTACCTTTGGGGTATTAGGGTCTATTTCCACCAGAACTTGACAACAACTAGGAAAGATTTTCTAAGTCTTAATTTTCTCCTGCAATAAGTGTAGTAGTGCACAGGCTAGCACCAGCCCTGGCAAAGCATCACACTGGAAGAGATCACACATAACGAAGAAAAGTAAAGGTCTACAACATAGCTCTCAGTGGAGGCAAAGGCATCCTTATCTGCTGAAAAGTGTTAGAGGGGATGCTGCTCTCCACAGGATAGAACCCATCTGGTCCTTACATGGTTCCAAATTGACTCTTGCCACATGATTCCAGATCTCTGGAGTCAGCTTGGAGCATCTGCTGCTCTTTGCTAACCAAAGCTGTGTTTCCATCTCAGTCAGCTAGAAGTGTTGAAAAAAAAAAAGATAAATTCAACCTTCCCCTAAAGTTTGATGCTCAAGAAAAAGAGGTAGAACTACGATGACCCTCCAAGTAGGGTATTTTGAGGAGCAGACTCTGAATCTGTCTGGGACAGGCTTTGCATGTTTAATCTCTCTTCCATTGTTCTTACATCTGTACCATTAGATACCATGGATCATGCAGGAAATGGGGATTGGGAGACTGATTCTCTGCTTTACACTTAAGCAGAGGTGCTTGTCACGTGTGCTGGTGTCATTCTGTGCTGATGTCATTCGATACTGGGTGTCTGTGATGGAGGGCTGGCAGTGGGGGCTGCAGGGCGGCCACTGCAAGGAATGTTCATGGCTGCCCCATGCTGGACACAGTCCATTCCAGCAGTGTCCATCCCAGCCAGCACAGGGCAAGGCTGGGCTCTCCAGCCAAGGGAGTGGTGTCTCGAGGAAAAGATATTTTAAAAAGGGCCAAACACTGCAAATGTAGTGAGGACTGAGGAGAAAATGTGAAAGAAACAGCCCTGAAGGCACCAAAGTGAGAGAAGGAAGAAGGGAGGAGATGCCCCAGTGCAGAAGCAGAGATTCCCCTGGAGCCCCTGGAAGACACCATGGTAGGGCACAGGAAAAGTGTGAGGAGGAAGGAGTGACACAATAGAGTTGTTATGGACTGGCTCCAACCCCCACTCCCCATCCCTCTGCATCATTCATGGGGAGGAGGGAGAGCAGCTAGGAATGAAGGAATGCTGTGGATCCTGGGAAATAGGCAGCGTTGGGAGAAGGGCAGGTGTTTTTAGGTTTGTTTTAGTTTCTTACCATTCTATTCAATTGTCAGTAAATTTATTTTCCATAAGTCAAATCTGTTTTGCCCATGACAGTAGGTGGGGAGCAATATCCTTGTCCTCATCTCAACCCATGAGCTTTTTCATAATATTTCCTCCCCTGTCCAGCTGAGGAGGGGGCTGAGTGAGCAGCTGGGTGAGAGTTTGCCTGTTAACCTCTGCTGAACCACCACACCTACAACACAGAATTATACATGGTCTCTAGTTCTGTCACTGACTGACTATCCGTAACTTATTTCTCTGTCTGAAAGAGATATAAAGATACTTCCCTTACAGTAGCACCACAGGCTTTAAGTATCTATTGTCTATAAAATGGTACCTCTTTGTTACTCTTTATAATTATGCAGTGAGTAAGTAGTATATAGTGAGTGTAATACATAGTGAGTTGAATGTTTATTTGTTAAACAATCAGCGCTATCGCAAATACAGACTTAAGGAGGAAAATATTTCAAGTAAAAATGTGCCAGGATGTGCCCTTGGTTAATGTCTTTTATTTGACTATTGACAAAATGATTAGCCTCTTAAGAGCAGTATGATTATTTTATTAATAAGAACTAATATCAGATATTGATACTAATTAAAGATGCCATTGCAATTCAGATGACCCAATTGCCTTTTTAATATTCAACTTTGCCATTTTTCCCAAGGCACTTTAAGACACTCACAAGATTAATTGAATTTAGGTGCAATTACTATTTGTTCTGACTAGTAATGGCCTATTGACTTTCTGAGACAACGGCATAAGATCAATGAGGATTTGGAGAAGATGAGTAAAGTAAGTCCACACACACCGATGTCTTGAGTGACGTAAATATCTTCACCTTTTCTACTTTGTTTTATGCAGTCAAAATCAGACAAAAGCTGTTACTGGTCAGTGTTGCCTTGCTGCTCTCCTCCCTTATATTCATGTGATTGGGAAAAGCAGAGGCAGATGAGGGTTGCTATGCCAGGGCAGCATATTTCCTATTGCAGTATGTATCTCTGGTCCTAGGGTATATGGTGCGTCCTGTTCTGACGTGGGTCTTGGCCCTCTGCACTTTGTGCAGCAAGGAAATAAACCTCAGGGTTTTTTATGGAAGGTTTTAATATTCTAGTGGAGATGGATCATTCTCCCCAAGGTAAAAGCCACTCTTGCATATAGGTGATTTCTTCTGTAGTCACTACTATGTATGATGTACTACATGGACCCAATGCATCTGCACAATTGATAGATTTCTTTTTTCTTTCTTTCTTTTTCACTCTGAGGCTCAATTCCTCCAAGGTAAAATTCCTCCAAGTTTAAATTCTTAAAAAAAAAAAAAAAAAAAAATTAAATTATATAATTTCAAATTTACTTAATTTTTATATATTTTTCTGAAATCGGTCTCAAAATATCTCAGTACAAAAATAATAATTTTAAATACTTTCTCATATCATGGGTTCTGTCTTTCCTATTTAAGTAACAAATACTTGACTTTTTTAATTTGCTGACTTTTTAATTTAAGTGTTTGGTAAGTTTTTAGATGGTATTACATATTGTCTGTTGTTCTACAAATAGTTCTGCAGTTTCTGTGTCTCCTGTAAATTCCTATTCAGCCACTGAAAATCTTTTTTCTCTCAGATTCATAGAAAATCTCCTGGTTTCCACTGACAGCAAGTTATTCAGCAGCTCTGCTTACATTCTGAAATTTGTTAACTGCTTTGACCCAAAGAGATCTGCAAAAGAGAGCTGAGAAGCGAGCCAACCAGAAATCCCAGTGGCTTTTGTAGGTTCTGTCAGCTAGTTAGCTAAGGTCTGATGGCAGTCTAGGTTGGTGGTTATACCTGAAAGTATAGTTTTCATGGTTTTACTGGAAATTGCTGACTAGAGGGATTTGCTTTAAGTAAATAACTCCTCTGTTCGCCAGAAAACCTGTGGGGAAAAAAAAAGAAAGCTGAGCTTTCAGATCTGTTTGTCAAATGCTTCTCATAATTTGATATAAGTACATAGTCACATTTGTACATCAAGTATTTATTTACTTTTAAGGTTATGGGGGTTTTGCACATGAAAAATGCCCATAGATTCCTGTAGGCCCATTCACATCATTACAGTTATTTATGTGAACTTTTTATAGAACAAGGGCCTTGTGATCTCATCCATATACAGAACAGTCACAGCCCTGAAGGGCTTTCAGGTGAATGAGTACGTGACAAAGGAAAATGTCATCATATGTGTTTTCCGTAACATGCTGCATTAACCCTATTTCACAAGGAACCGCTGCCCTTGTGATCTATACAGTTGAACCCTTGTTGAACTGTACAGTTTTAGTGTGCTGTATGTAAAAGTACATGCCTTAATGACCTACTGAGTTTGCTAGTCTAACTTTGGACATTGGCACTAATACCAGCAGCATTAACAAAAGTATCATTAAGAGTGTCTTTGCTTCAAACCTGCCTTCATTTTTCTGTTCGAATACCTGAGAATTCCTTCATTTACTATCTAATATTTAAACCAAAGGGCAAGAAATTACTAAGAGCACATTATTTCTTGTGTGATACCTGTTTTGGCAGTATCTGTCTTTAGTTTCACTGAAGTTCTGTGACAAAGAATAGAAAATATTTCTTTACTTGGGATTCTTTGTCTTTCCACCATCCCTTGCACCTTATCCTTTTAAGAAGTGGTATTGTGTCCTCCTTCAGTGTGAAGACATATTGCCTATTAGCTGTGACTGTAATGAAGGTTTTTGACCCCAACTACAGGAAAGTGATCCTGCTGACAGAATGTACCCTACAATTTGCTGAGTCCTCATGGGAAAGAGCTTTCCAGTATTTCTCTCCATCTTTACACAAGATCAGCTTCATTTGAAAAGCTATCATGTTTCCCTGTAGTAGTGCAAATTAGTCAGCTGCTTCAGTACACGGGTGTGGTTTTGGGTATGTAAAAACAGTACGTTAGAGGGGGACATGCTGTTGGGGAGCCTGTAACGGCAGCATAGTGAAGGTGCACAAAAGATAAATGTCAAAGATAGGGAATAGCAGGGTGCTGAGAAGGCAGTGGTTAAAGTTAAGGAGATAGCATGAGAAGAAAATGCAGAAGCAGCCCATGGTTCATTACTGTCACAGTTCTATTTCTAAGGTTTCTCCAGAAATTCTCCTAGTGCCCATGCATTTCTTCTGTATCATCTGCTTACACAACTTTTCTCTCCCCCTCTGCTTTTCTGTTTCCCTGGTCACAGCCCTACAGAATTCCTTGTTCTACCACCTGCAGCTCCCTGGCAAAATTTCTCTTCCCTGTCTCTTAACCTGTGAATGATTTTCCAGAATATGCCTCTCAGCACCAGGTAAGAGGTATGAGAGGTGCTGAAACATAGTCTGAGTGAAAAAACAGGGAAACACGGAGCACACAGAGCTCCCCTACCTACTCCAAAAGAACTGCTTATTTAAAGCAGTGAAGCTGTGTTAGCAAGCTTAGGAATCTTGTTTTGAGCTAACTTAGGAATCTCCATGGGCTGCTGCACTGTATTATCTGGGCATACCCTGTCTAATCCCTCAACTAGGCAGAGGGACAGTCTCAGTGTGTTGTACACACACTGTGCAATAGCCATGATTGCATAGTTCTGGTATTATTAAGTGGTTCTTCCTTATGTTAGCTGAGTGAAGAGAGGAAATAGCAAACTGTTTGAATTTGTATAGATGTCTCCTGGATGTAAAAAGTATTTTTTTAACAGATGTGTCTGTTAGCAAAAGGGTTCAAACCTATTTGATATTTGGCATGTAGACAAAAAAAAGCAAAGGCAAAATGGAAAAATGAAATTTTGTCTGAAGCAAAGTCATCCCCTTAGTCACCTGTAATTTTGTACCTAGCAAATATTTCAAGCAATAACAGGCTGAGATCTGAGAGGTGTATAAAGGCTGTTTGTAAAGAAAAATATTTACAAGCATTGTGGGTTTAAAAGTGTGAATGTATTTAAATAAAGGATATGCACTTACAGTCTCAATACCAATAAAGTTTGCTGTGCAGAAATAAATATCTAGTTGCAATGTGTCAAGCACATAAATGAGAAGGATTGTCATGCATGTGAAAAAACTCCATTGTTTTGCTGTTTCTGAAGTAAATGACAAAAATCACAGAGTAATTTGCATAACTTGGAGATTAGAAATGTATCTCTTTATCATTAATATATTTGCCTTTCTTAATTATAAAGATTTGAATCTTATTTTAAAATAATTTCCTACAAAATATTCTTGGGTACAGAAACTGCATGTTAATTCTGGATGGATTATTTTCCTAATGTTATGAAAGAGATAAATTTCTTCTATTTGATAATAGCCAATTTTTAAAAAAGGATTTAGGGTATCTGGCAAAAAAGATGATGCCTACATAGGAAAAGGGGACTCACCATAAGTTTAGCTGGTTTTATCTGTGATACAAAGAACCTTTTTGTTTATATGAAACAAAATTTATATTTCTATTAATGTCACTTACAATTTCCTGTATGTAAAAAAATTGAGAATATAGAATTTCAGATAAACTTTTCCCCTATGTTTGTAAAACTTTTAATTTAATTCAGTGACTGCTCTCCTCTCAGTTTATAACACAAGGATCTTGACTGATTCACTGACTTACAGAATTATTTAGCTAGGAAGGGACTTCTGGAGTTCAACCACCTGCTCAGGGTAGGGGCAGCTACAGCAAGTTGCCCAGATCTATGTCTAGCCACAGTGTAAATATCTCCTCATAGGGAGACCTCACAAATTCTCTTGGCCATGTGTTTCAGTGTTTAATCATCCTCACAGTAAAAAAAAGTGTTGTCTTGTGTTCAGATATAATTTCATGTGTTTCACTTTGTGCCATTGCCTCTTCTCTTAGTCACTACTGAGAAGAATCTGTCTCTCTCATCTTCATTTCCACACATCAGGTATTTATATACATTGAAAACACCCCTCTGATCCTTCCCTTCTCTGGGCTGAACAGTTCTACCTCTCCGAACATATCCTCATATGAAAGATGCTCCTGTCTCTTAATAATCCTTAATCTTATTTGTGGCCTTACGCTGGACTCACTCCAGCAAATCGGTATCTTGCACTGGGAATCTCAGTGCTCCAGAAGTGTCCTCACCAGTGCTGAGTAGCAGGTACAATAGACTCACTGGCAGATTCATCTGATGAAGTCCAAGAGGTTGCAGATAACTAAAGACAGCCTCTTTTATTCTGGAGGAAATCTGAATGCTGCTTTGAGAGAAGAAAATTAATGCTTTGGATGAGTGGAAGCAGGACATGTCCAAACACTGGTGGAACAAAATACGGTGAACCTGACTATTACAGCAAAGGAAATGAGTGGCAAACAAAGCTTCTAGGGAGGCCTCCAAGCTCCCAGGAAGCCCTAGCTCCCACACAAAGAAAGACATTTTATCAATCTACATGGTCAAAAAAACCCAGGATGTGGTGTGTCACAGCAGGTATCAACTAGTAAGCGTTGACACAGTGTAGAAGAAGACAGTCTGTTCTTTCAAAAGCACCATTTCTGCTTTGTTTCCTACACAGGGTTCTGTGAACATTGCACTCAAGTTTTGTTTTATTTTCTATGAACCTTGATAACATAAAAAAAACAAACCAGATCTTCTTTACAATTTTGAGCTCAATACTTCCCATCAGGGTAACTGCATGATTCTAGTCGTGATAGCATCTCTGAATGCCAGCAAAGCAGAAAACTAGGGTAGATATATCACTTTTCCTCCTGGTAAGGGAGAGTTTGTTGCACACGTAGACTGCTGCAGTAGATGGAAAGTAGCTGTAAGAAACCTAACAAAATATGAAATGCAGGCTAGAAATAAAAATGAGTAACTACTAAATTTGTCATTCTTAGGGGAAAAAAAATCAAGTACACAACATTTGCAAGCAGCAATTTTATTCAGAATCCCCAATGTGTAGTAGTACTATTGAAAATGTCCCACTTAGGCAAGCTTCACTGTTTTTAAATGGCAGAAAAAGTGAACATCTGGCTGAGATCTATTATCAGCATAATCCTAACACTGCTTTTGTCCCCTCATTCCGTTATCCGGAGGCTCTATCTTCTTAGCAGTATCTCTTTATCTTTGGTCTCCATAGGCTTTTCCATCTTCCAGTGACAAAAAAGACCTGACTTCAAATGCCACCATTCAACAACAAGTACTAAGTGTGGGGGCCATCTATATGTCCTTGAATTTCAATGTGGCTGACAGAAAGTGGAATATCAGAAATAACTGTGGGGATTGGGATATTAGCAGTAATAGAATTTAATTGATTTTATGATCTTAACTTACATGGGATTTACAGAGGCAGCTATATACCAATGATTAGATGGATCTCTTTGCTGTTTTATAGAAGTATTTACGTTTTGTATTTACAGATAGTGTTTCCTTAGTATGGACATTGGGGGTTTGTATCTGGTAAGTCTTCATATTTTTCTTTAAAATAATCCTTCCCTCACTAAAGAATGTAATCATGATGTAGTGATGTCTGCACGATCAAATTTTAATCTAGTTAGTTTTGTTTATTCAGCTATTATAGCATATCAAAATGAGATCTCAAGTAGAGCAATTATTCTGAAGGAAGAGTGTCTAGCTTTTAGAAACTGATATTGCATATATTCTACTTGTTATTCGAGGCTTTTACTAGCTTAGGCATCTGCCTGGACTTGACAAGCACAAACATGAATCAAATGACACAATAAATAATATTGCTATTTGAGGGAGATGAGAAAAACAGAAAAGCCATAATTAATTCCTAAAGAACAACCATAACAATTCGTAGCCTTTTTCCTTCTGGGGGATGTGTGTGTGTGTGTGTATGTTAATTGCTCCTTCATCTGCAATCATTTGCACTCAACAGTTTGAAATTATTTGGGATTGCTGGGGAGCACAGAATGAGCCAACGTGGTGGTGTGTTAGCTAACCTCCTCCCTGCTAGCTGTGCCTCACGCTGCCAGGTTCTTGCTAGCCATGCTTGCCTGGGGCTGCCAAGGCTAGTTACTAGCAGCCTGTGCTTGCCATTCTTCCATGAGACTAAGCATGGAAATTACTGCGTTTGGAACAAAACATTTAAAAAGAAGTCCTTTGCATAATTTTTCTGTTACAATCTTTCATATGCATAGGTGCATATAACAGTCAAGCTATTTCTACAAGCTGGAAAATAAAAAAAGCCAAATATAAGTATTTAGGAGGTTGTTGGATACAGTGATAGCAGAAGCCACAGAATTACACAGATGCATAAAGTGAAATAAAATAAAAGTAAAAAATGAACAATGGATTTTGGGTCTTTCACTTCCAGACTTTGACTTTCACAGTTTTTCTTCAGTAAGGTAATTGGATAAATTTGTCCTGACTTTGCATTCCTAATGATAATGAGGTTTTTTTGTTGACTGCTCATGCTTTTCTGAGCTAAGAAATTTTTTTTCTATTCTTTTAGGCAGTCAAATGCTGGTTAATGGTATCTGCAAAGTCTTAATTTTTTTTATGTTATTGGCAAAATCCTGTATGGATTAAGATATGAAAAACTTTTATTTGAACTCTTTGCTGGATTTTGTCACTCATCGCTCCATACTACATCACATTTTGTGTGATATATAACAGCATTGCTTTCCCTGACAAAGCAAAAGAAATCAAAAACTGAGAAAAAATAGCAAATATGTCATATCCTTGAAACAGAGCTGAAGGAAACCTTTCAGAAACAAGTTGGTTGCATTTAATTATTCTAGGTCCTTCAAAATAAAATCCATCATATTTGTATGTTCTAAGGTTATGAATGTCTATTTGTTGAGTGCACACGAAAAGGGAACTTTTGGATTTAGCATGAAAGGACAGAGATTTAAGAATGTCCTGGTCAACGTGCTGAGATTGTTTGATGCAAGTCCAGAAAAAACATCAGCTGTACAATTGATGCAGCCCAAACAGTGACTGGTGAGATAAATTGTTCTGCTGGCAAAACAGAAGTTTGGGTCAGAAAGGTCTACCCCTGACATATTTTCTTACGATATTTCATTTTCAGCTTTACCAGCCACTTGACAAGTTAAACTCCCCTTGTGCTGTTATAAAATAGTAAGTTCAAAATAAAGATCTGGAATCATAGGCAAATCTGGGCAATTATGTAAAGTATTACAAACTTGCAGTTTCATGGACTGTTATATTGAGGTCAGATGGTTTTCATGAAGACAAATGGTCATCCCCATTGCAGATGCCTTGCACACTGGCCATGGGTAGGTGCCACAATTTCCAGTTCTAGATGACATCTGTAAAATATTTTGTACTGTAATCTGTTGTTTGGGTAAATTCCAGTTGGAAAAGACTGAAGTAATCTGAAAGCAGTTAAAATATAATTGCAAATAGAATTTGTAGTTTGTCATAAGTATTTTTAGTGTGCTTCCTGGCTGCTCTCTCTCCTGCTTTTTTTATCAGATACAAATTATGGGAGGACAGACACCTCTTCTCCCACATTACAGGATGCCTACATGAGTCTTCCTGTCTCCTTGTATTTGTGGGTGTAAACTATTTTACCTTCTAAGTTGTGTTTTGTTACCTTTCCTTTGCCACGTGGGAAATGAGGAGTAAGCAAAGGTTGCATCTTTGGTTGTTTTTGTTGCAGATTGGTCCTCCTCCAAAGGGGATGGCCTACACTGACAGTATTTGAGCAAGGCAAACGGGTTCCTGCAGATCTCCAGTCTCTTAGGGTTTGCTTAATTATCATGATATCTGACATTAGACTTCGACATCAAGTTTAGATGTCCTTTCTACACATTTGGGGGCCTTCTTACCTTTCTCTGCATATAGTTTTTGGCTCTTATGTTACTTCTTAACCCTCTGGCTTTGCTGTTTGCAGTACCCATTTTCCTACTTCCTTCTCAGCCTAACAGGATGCCAAATCTGATGATGTTCACAGCATATGGCTCTCAAGGGCCATACCAAAAATAATCAGATATCTAATGCCTAGACATTTTTTCATCACTTGCTTTTGTCTGTTAAGTTTTGGTTCTTCATTGTTGCTGCAGAGATGTCCTGTCTTCTCTTTGGTGCCCACTGCACATTGAGGTCTTGTGACCATTCAAATGGCAGAGCTGCCCAGAGCTCTTCCCTGTGTGCCTATGTCTGTGCCAACACAGCAGTGAGAGACATGGCAGCTCATCTCTCAGGGAGAGTGTCCCTGGCTCTTAGCGCCTTGCAATTTAAAACCATTTTAGAATTATCTTGCACTGAAGAATGGAGCACCCTCCTTTCCCTTCTGAGTCTCTGTGTCTCTGTGTGAAAACTGTCTTGTTGGAACTTTGTTGCTTTCTGCTCTTTATGCTGTGCTGGTCCAACAAGGTCCAACAATAAGGAACTGTGGATGGATGAACCATTTCTTTTTGTGTTTATACTATTTCTGTAATAGAGTTTAGGTAATAAGTTGTGCAGTGACAAGGTTTTTGAATAGCAGGGAAATATGACATTGCTATGGACCTGTAGTGTCATGTGAGACATTGTAGGGTACTGCTCTAACTCCTGTTGCCATTCCTAATACTAGTTGCAACTGATGATCTCCTGTAAGTTCTGTATTACATCTGCTAACCTTGGGCTGATGTCTTTGAGACCTTAGGGCATCCATCTCAAATGAAACTGAGCAGCTGTGTGTGGGCACCAAATTAACCTCTGTTGCTTTGTCTATCTAATGCATAGGTAGTCCCCTGCATTTAGGTATCTATGGTCTGGACCTGAATCCTGCCCCATATGTCTTGTAGCTAACTTTTATGTTAACTGATTTACTGCTTTGAAAAATTATACTGTCTCAATCTGTGTCACAGATCCAGAAGGCTCAAAATAAGACAGTGAAGCCAAGGGAGAGAAGCAGAAGCAAGAACAGTTATGAGATCTTACCGTGGACTTGCCCATTCCAGCTGGCTTGTCTCCATGCTGCTGTGTGAAAGCTGAGTCCTGCGGCAGAGCACTGCTGGCCTACGTGGAGGTGGACAGTGGTGTAAACAGGTGACAGTCCATGTGTCTAGGAGCTACAAAAACACTAAACACATTGGAAAGTATGGGGATGCTTGTGCGTTCCTCCAATACAACTATCATTGCCTCTTGATAGGACTTCAAAAAGTTACTTGGCTAATTCCTCTCACTCTCCCCTGGGGGGCAAACAAATGTGCGGTTACAACTACTTAAATAAATATGCTTTCACTGAGACAACCAAATAATTAGAAATTGAAGAGTTATTTGGGTTGTTGAGTTGGGTTTTTTTCTTATTTAACAGTGTATAATAGAAATGCAAGCCCAGAAAGTATATTTAATTCCCAATTTGAACTGTACAACATAGGTCTTCTAGTCCTACCATGAGTTTCTTCAGGCTGACATGTCCATGTGATTGTCTGTTACCCATCCTGCTGCCACGCTATCACTGGCTGTATTTCAGTATTTACTGTTTTTCTTATATATAACACTGAGACTTAATGAGTACAACACCACAGTTTTTTCCATGGTGTTTATAGGCTGCTGAAAACATGGATTATTCTTAAGCATGAGCTCTAATCATTCTTCTAGACAGTACGTTTTCAGTTGCCATCTTTAATTTGTGATATTAATACTGAACTTGATCACTGTTCAGTGGTTTTACTGAAGTATTTACATATAGATTAGTGAAGTATTTTTTTCTAGAGTATGGAAAGCTCTCCAGGCCAAACTGGAATCATAAACTTAACTACAGCATCTGTATGGCATGGATCTGATTTTTGCTTATGAAATGGCCTTGGAGGTTTACTTTCAAAGCAAATGGAGTGCATTTCCCTGCCTCATACATTTAGCTCTGACTATGTGGGGAATGATTTGGCAAGTGAGCGTTTTGAATGAGCAGCAGTGAGTATGTTCTGAGAATTGTTTTTTTCCACATCAGCAGCCTTTTAAGCATGATAAACTATCTCAGTGAGTTTTACCAAAAAATTATATTTTAAAATAATGTGCTAATTAGTTAAGGCATACATTACTTTATTATGGAAAAAGAAACCTTTTCCAGAGTGATAGCTTAGCTACATAAAATACCCTTTCATTTTATATTAAAATGGAGAGATGGACCTGTTATAGAAAACTTGGACCACTACTATTAATTATCTGATTGAAGATCACCTCTGGCTGTTAAAAAGATTTATATTAATCTGTACTTGATAGATTCAGAAGGATTAAAGGAGTGAAGGAGAGCGAATAAAAAGAGAACATCTTCCCAGCTTCATTGTTAGATGACCTTGTGCCATGGTACGTTTAAATTGCTTACTTCCTATAACTCTATAAAGTTCTGTGTTTTCATTTCTGGGTTAGATTAAAGTGTCAACTATTTTTGATGAATTACACTAGTAATATATGTTCATGTTCTTCTTTGCTCTTTTTTATTTATATATGTCCAGTATAATTTAGCTCACCTAAAAAAGCTTTTAGGAAAGACTTTTTTTTTTTAATTACAGTTTCAGCAAAGTATTTTTTTTTCAAATGCCTTTACTGTTGTTCTGAAGACATAAAATGTATGTTCAGATGTTTAAAAAAACCTCAAATGAAAAGTTTATGCCAAATGTCCTGGTTTTCCAGGTTCTGAAATTCAGAATATTTTGTAGGAAAAAACAGAGTTATGAAAAAAAAAAAAAACCAACAAGCTATTGCAATTAGTGATTTAAATCTTTATCTTTTAGCTTGATCTATGTGGAACACAACTGAGATCAGAAGGTCTCCTTGCAAGAGCAAGGGTTTAGCCTAACCTTCGGGATTGGGGTCTTATTTATTTATTTATTGTTGAAAGGCGCAGAGGGGAGCAGATAGCTTTAAGTGCTTTACATCTGTTATTGCAGGTTCTCAGTAATGCAGAACTTGAAAGAAAAGCAAAATTAAAACACATTTATGTACAGTATGTGTGCTCCTGAATTATAAAGGACAGTACAAATATACACTGGTTTATAGACCCACATCAGAAGGGACAGACATAACTAAAGTTAAGTGTATTTTATGCTGATTAAGTGAGATTAATAGAGTTAAGTTATTCTATTAAATCTGTATATTCGTGTGGAAGTTGTATAAAGAGCAACAGCTTCTCTATACATTAGATAGCCCTGGTATGTTAAACTGCAGTGAATATGTTTTGTGTGTAAGCAAATAAACAAAGGAATTTAGTATAACTATCAATAAAGTTCAAGTTTGTGTTTCTGCTAAACATTGCAATTTAAAATTAAGATATCTGTGTTGTTTTGTCTTAAAGAAAACTCCAATCTGAGATAAATGCTTATTTTTCTGAAAGAACGGGATAAAGTCAGAGATGTCTGAGAACAGGAAGTCTGTTGTTGCAACTTTGAGTAGTGTGAAAAATACTAAACAAAGCTAATAAAAACCTCTAAATATTCTATATCTATTTTACATATTTTCTTGTTTCAGAAGCTGTCATGATGTTATTTGCACTATGCTGTACAGGGGAAGTGGTACATTATAATATCTGGTGTAAGTGGTCCTCACCTTTTTTCCCAGTGAATGTTTCCACTAGCTCTGTTCCACACAAGAGTGAGAGCATATACTACAGCGAGAATAAAAACAACCATAAGATATAAAGGGTTAAGTATCAGAAGAAGCTATTTATCAGCGCTTACTGAATCTCATGAATATCAAGGGGCTTTTGTGTCTTTGTTAAGCCAATCCATGCATTCTCTTGTGGCTTTAAGCAGCATCCCTGACTATTATTTTTCTGTATCCCACTGTGTGCTGCGCCATCTCAAACAGACTGGAGCTGCAGCTGTCCTTCCGCTATAAATGGTGATAAGAAGGTACCTGCCCTCCTATCTGTTCTTTCCAAATGCAACATTTGATTGAGTGGAAGAGTTTCTCAAACTGGACAACATTGCTCCTATTGCCACCTATCATTTAATATTGATGCTCTTGGCTTTGCCTATGTTACATTTTGCTTTCCAAAAGAATACAGACTCTTGAATGAAAAAAATTGGAGAAAATCTGGTCACAAAACAAGACGTAGGCAGAAGCGATTAAAGTAACAACGCTGTCTTACGCAGTTTATTACTGTGGTTCAAATACCCAGAATCACAGAATATTCTGAGTTGGAAGGGACTCACAAGGATCATTGAGTCCAACCTAAACAGGGTTCAAATCCGCAACCTTGGCATTATTAGCAGGAGTAAATCAGGAGATATAGCCTTCTGCTCTCAGCCAAAGATTTTCTATTGTGGACTTAACTGATTAATATTAGAGGTAGTGTGATTTTGCTGGCTATTTGTCTATTGTTTTGAGGTTTCTTCCTGTTGTTTTTTAAATTTCAACTGTAGCTTTCTGACAGAAATACGTTGCCACGGAGAAAACACATAGGAAGGGCTGGCCTTAGGAACATCACTTCGGGCAGCACAGAAGCCAATTTTTCCATTCCTAGGAAATGAGTAAATAAAGTCAGATAAGAGTCTACCAAATAGTTGTGAAAGACAGTGGTTTCTAATGCTGTAATGTTGCTAATGCTTCCAAGATATTACAAGTCCTCTGACCTGAACCATCTTACCTTGTCTTATTTTGTAGTATGAGCTTAGATTTTTAGCTGAGGGATGGAGAAAAGGCCAATGAGTGGCTTGGGGAGGAAGATCTCCATAGATTTCCTCAGTTGTCAGTGAAAAGACAGAAAGAGAAGGGTGCTTAGAAGGCAGTTCTTCACAAGGGCACAATGGCAACAGTCTCAGGTAATATTGAGGAACACTCTCTGGCACAGCAGCTTAACTGTAGATATTTATAATTTTTCAAGATGCTTCTTGGGATATCTTTGGCCCAGGCAAACCATCCAAAAATTACACCCAAAATTACACCAAGGAGTGTTTCCTTCTAACTGCCTGAACTGGCCTGAAAGTACAAATGCGTCCTGTCTAGAACTGCAAATGTCTCTTCAAACTCAGTGCTTCCTATATTTTCTAATTTGATTTCCAGCTTGTGCAAAATGAAGGTGAAATGGCAGTGAAAGAGGCAACTGCCTGAGCATCTTGCAGTGCCTGCTAAGGATAATATGTGGTTACATTTCATTCACCTGGGATGCTCCGGGATTGGTGGCTGTGAGATGGGGATAGCAGGATTGTCTTTCTCCCAGTGGGTTGTAAATGGAGAAAACTTTGTCTAAAAACAAGTGTTGCCAATTGCTTTTCTTTCAGTAATAGTGAAATCAGCCGTGAGGAATGGGGCTTGAACCAGATCATAGTATCATGCTGTGTTGGTTTCACCCTGAAAACCTGCTGCTTTCTTTGCAGAGTTTTTGTTGCATATGCTAGGGATATACTCTGATATTAGCCTAGTTCTAATTTAATTTCATTATCTGCTTGCACTTTTTGTATATTTGCATTCATTTATCTTAAATTAATTCTATACATTTTCTGTTCTCCCTCTGCACCTGAAATTTTACACTGCTTATGTATCCCTTTTATTTATCTCTCAATATATTTTTCAATTCCGTTTTTATTTGCTATGGTCTTTTTCTCCTCCTAGTGTACATATTGTTGGATAAAATGCATCACCCTTGGATATGCTGTAATTGCTTTCTGAACAGTTTCCATTTCCTCTGTGTCCTTCCTTCCTCCCACTCCTCCCATTAAACGCTTAACCCACTGGATTGCCTCCAGCACTTCCCCATTCTTCTACGTTCAAAGTCCTTGGGGTTTTTTATTCCTCTTGCAGGTTCAGTCTGCAGTAATGAATCCAACTGGATTATGGTCATTAGTGAGTCCTCCACCTCTGTCTCCTAACAGCTGCACTGTTGAAAGTCAGAACTTTCGTCTTTCTTGCCACCTTTTAATACATTGAGGATATAGTACATGACTGTTGCTTGATTTATTTCTCTCATTGTGTCCCTGTTCCTGTGTGTCTGGGTAGATGAAATCTCCTCTTAATAGTTTTGACATTTTTCTATATCTCATAATCTTGTTCTTTCTGATCCTATTTTTTTTGTGGTTTATATCCAGTCCGTACTGCCATCTCACTCCCCCTATTGCCTTGAATTTTGAGCTATGATGATCCTTTCAAAAAACCGCAAAAACTTTTG
The DNA here is from genome assembly GCA_013396775.1 of Cephalopterus ornatus. Classification (NCBI taxonomy): domain Eukaryota; kingdom Metazoa; phylum Chordata; class Aves; order Passeriformes; family Cotingidae; genus Cephalopterus; species Cephalopterus ornatus. Next base: position 113,714 of record VZRE01012923.1, on the reverse strand, counting down.
GCTTCTTCAAAGTTTTGGCCTGTAGGAAAGAAAGAGTTTTGAACTAAGCCATTACTACCTGAGTGGTGCCTGCCTTAGCAGAGCACATTCCCCCACCCGTGGCTCCCTCCCACAGCGTTCTGGGCGCTCTGGCCCCAAATCAAGCAATTAAGTACATGCTCAAGTTCAGCCACATGAGGAGCACCATTAACTCAGCAGGACTACTTACATGCTTAAAGTTGGCACAGGATTAAACACTTTGCTAAATCAAAATGTTGGAGCTGTGATTTTAACACAGCTTGGTTAATTGAGGCTATACGTCCCCCACCACGTGAAAGGTGCACAGTAACTCATTCTGGTAGACATTCGGGTGTGAAGGCAGAGAATTCAATCCTACATCTAGGTCTTAATAGCGTGCGTGTCTGTGTACATTGGCATACACACACAACTGCAGGGAGGACAGCACTGCATTTGTGAATATCAAACAGAATGTCAAAGCAAATGTAAGGAATCTAGACCTTATGTGTTGCCTGTTTCTTACTGCATATAAGAAACTCCCATTGACTTCAGGCAGGCACAGTTTGAGGACTAAGACAAACACTGCAACAGCATTTATCAAACAGCTCCATACCATGGACATATCTCTCACTGCAGTTTAACTTTATCATGTCTTACACTGTATGTACAGACTTCACAGAGAGCAGTAGATTGAGTTAGTATCCTCCTTCTGAATTGTGTTAATGCCTGAAAAAATATTTAATGAAGCATTTATAAGTCATCTAATTTTCCTAACCTTTATCCTATATCCTGTTAGAGTCTTTAAACATTAGAGTGATAATCCTACTGAGCATTTAAATAATTATACATCAACCCTTTCCATCATAGATGACTAAGCAAATAGTGGATTTGCCTATTGTATTTTAGTTGTAGGGTGAACACTGTCAAAATTAATATCCATATGGGACAAGGATTCTAATCTGTGTCTTGTAGTTTTCAATAATGTTTTAAAGAAAATTAAATCACCTCTGAAAACTGAATTTTCAGGGTGAAATTACATATTGTCATAGCCATGATGTGTCACATTCATTTTGTTACAAATGAATATATCAGCTTAGATTTATTTTATCATGGCTTATGCTTTCCAAATTCAAGTTTTAAAGGTTCACTCTAAATAGTATTTCAGCAGAAAGCATCTGGAGAGAAAGTTAGATCTCATTTATAAGCATCTATCCCTTTCTGCCTTATGCCATAATAAATGTTCTCAACTGTAAGATTTTAGATGAGATCAATTGTACTTCCCGCTTATCCCCTTTTCTACTGGCAAGTTTAAAAAAAAGATGATTTCTTTTTCACAGCCTTTAAAAAGGGAGGACTCACTTGACTCATTTTTTAAAGTAGATCATTTAATATATTTGGAATTACAGCTTGAATTCCATCTGTAGGTTGGCATTTATTATAACAAGCAAAAATAAAAGAACAGCTCACATCGCAGTTTCTTTCTTTCACTGCCAAGAACTATTTGCCATATCAAAGAAATTTGTCCCCAAACTTTTCTTTTTTAGTATGTTGTAGTTTTTAATGGTTGTCTTTGACAGGTGACTGCAAAACCCGAATTCCTAAGATGAATGAAGGGCTCTAGATTCAAAGTACCCTTTTATTATCTTTGTGAATAATTCTGGTTTGGGGAAAGTTTTAAAATCTTTAGATTAAATTGCTTAAAATATGCTATTCTTTTTAAAGTGAATTAAGTGAAGTAATGTACACCTCATGGCATACTGAATAAGAAAATCCAGATGCAGACATTTAATATTTGCCAGCCTTAGTAAGGTCGTAACAGTGGGAAGGAAACATCAGATCTTTCAGGAAGCAGCATAAGAGATTTCATGTCCACAGAGGGTAGTAAGGAGCTTACTGACTGGGATGGAGTTAATATTCTTCCCAACAGCCCACAGGGCCCTGTGCTTTGTGGCTGTGGCTAGAACAGTGTGGATTGCACACTGGTGTGTTGGCTGTTGCTGAGCAGTGCTCCCAAAGCATCAAGACAGCCTCTTGTTTCTTTTCTCTCACCTCCTCCCCATTCCCCCAAAAGGCAAGTAGGCTGAGGGTGGGCAAGAGGTTGGAAGGGGACACAGCTGGAACAGCTGAACCCAACTGACCAAACTGACCAAAATAAAATGGAAAATAATGAAATATGACATTTTTCTGTGATACTTCTGTAATCCCATGAAAACTTGTGGAAGCATTGTAACAAAACAAAATGGTCTAGAATGGAAGGTGGCATAAAAGCAAGACAGACATTCACAATATTTGCTTTGCTGTTCAAATATCAATAAATTATATATGTTCCTCAACTTCCAATATTGTCACTATGTGATAAGACATATCAGTAAAGTGTGGAATGCTAATAAAGTAATAAAAGTGAAAGGTTTTATAAAGGAGATCCATAAATATGCTTCCTATTCACAGAAAAGTGTATGTGCTTAGTATTTGATGGCATCATTAACAGATTATACTCTTTTAATTAATAATTAACCAAAAGATATATGACACAACACATTCTCTTAAAGAAAACTGGAGGGGGAAAAACCCACTATTATATGACCACAGGGTTCATTTTCACAGTCCATCAGCAAAGTCTGAATGCTCTTCAGCCCTCCTAGAGAATAGGCAAGATCCTGTTTGCCACATTGATTCCAGGAGGACTCTGCCCAAGCAAGTGAGGCTCCAGAAAGAAAGCACTTTCATCAAGCTCTGCCAAAATGTTAGCTAAGAGTTGGTGTGCAGTGCCACTTTATGATTAACTGGGAGGTGATAGTTGGCAGCTTTCTCAGGGAAAGTCTGAGGCTTAGCTACACAATGAACTTTTGAGGTACACAGACATGTATACCTCATGGTATGTAGCAATGGGAAGAAGGGACAATCGAGTTTCTTCCTTCCTAGGTCAAAGCACTTTCCCTCTGCTCATATAAATAAGGAATCTCTCTCTTGAAAATTAGTACCATAATGGAAAAACATTTCACAGTATTTTTCCCTAATCAGATAAATCACTATAACATACATCTCTCTCTGTTGAAATGTCAGCTTTCTGCAAAATCAAATATATTCCATGTTTCTGATCATAATACAAAACTAATTGAATTTCATGTCAATGAGACTGCAAGTATGGAATGACTCCCATCTAATATAACCACTGTCACAGTTTTTAAGGAAGATTCGTCAGACATGAGTGTCATAAAAGTAATGGTGGTGTAATAACATCCAGCAGGTGATCTAGACAAGGAACTGCAAAACTACTAAATTTCCATCCTCTTTAATAAGAAAAAAAAAAAGGAAAGAAAACAGGGAAGAGAAATCTCGCCAGCAGGTGTCTTTCTGTTGAAAAACTGCTGCTTGCATTTGTATTAAATTTGCTACAAGTAGTTGCAGTAAATGCAAGTGCTAGAAAGACCATGAGGAATGGGGAAAAAATTGTCTGTTAAAGAATTACTTTACATTTAAGTGATGTTAAATAGGATTTAGTATAAGTAGAAGCAGTTTCTGCTAAGCAGATTGTGAAAATACTCCTTGATAAGATCTTACAACACATTTCCCTAATTTTCCTTCGTGCAAGAACATATGACCTGGCATCTGCTGGTAAAAAGATATATGAGTGTGAGTGCAGAGTGTCATTAGTCATTTTTAAAGAATGATTCAAATATGGCTTATTTGTTAAGAGAAGGTAGAAAGACTTATGCCACTTCTGCCTGGGGTTTGCATGCAACTAATATAGTTAACCCTTGGCTATTCTGGGTGAGTGCCCAGCTGGTGGATCACTCTGGCAGGGAGAGCGGGCACGGGAGCTGGTTCTGTGCAGGCTGTCGGCTCAGGCAGAGCGTTGCATGATCACAACTGCACTGCTTCCACGGTCAGCACTAGTAAGTCAAAAGCAGTGTTAGCTGCTTCTCCGCGGCTGATTGATCAATTCATGACTCCTCAGCCTGCTCCTTACAGTGAACCGAGAGTCCTGGGGTGCATGCTTCAGAGGCAATTAACTGTCCCTCAGCAGAATCAGATGGGCTCATTTGCTCTGGCTCGGTCCCAGCACCCCGCTGAGCACCACAGGGCTGGCCTCACGCCTTTGCATTATTCCTCCCAGGGCAGTGAATTCCAGGAGGTTTATTAACTCCCTCAGCAGCACTTTGGGAGCAGACAGAGCTGCTCCGAGCCGGAGCTGTGTGCCAGAAATCATTGATCAGAGGATGCTAGAGAGCACAGCGAGGAGTCTGAGTCTGTTCTGTTCTCAGCTCCATCTCATGCTGAATGCTGGCTCACTTCAGTGGTGCTTCTTCGGTATCCCGGCACCATATCTCCTACTAGTCACGCTTTGGGGGATTGACATTAGTTTGCCTTAATTTGCCCCAGATAACAGAGAATGTACCTGTAACATTTTTGGAGCTTACCTTGTTGGTGGATGGAAGAGTGAATTTTTCCAAGGGTGGTTCCTGGGTGGCTTAGTGACTCCATAGTGATCTCAGCCCTAAAGCCTATCAACTGGGAAATGTGACTGGATTGTGTAAACAGTACATAGGCCATACAATCTAGTATTAAGGTTGAGTTATTTAACCCAATATTTAAGAAGCCTGGTGCTATTATCAAAGACTGCATAGAAGAGAATCAACTCCAGAAGTGATCAAAGGCACACATAAGGTGAATGTGGAGCCTGTTAGCTATAACAGATAAAAGAAGTGTCCTGCCCTCCTCTTGGGCCTTCTCCACCTTTGGCAAGAGGAGGCAAGAACTTGCTGACTTGGGTATGCCAGACAGACAAATCCGCTGCTTTCCATTAGATGCATGCAGTTGTCAAAAAAATTAAGCAAGCTACTGTTTCAGCTAATCTGTGCAGCATCTGCATACTTCAACGATCTGTAGACCAAGAATTAAAAGTGTATCCTACTCTTTCTTTTTTTTCCTGCCTCATGTTAAGGACTATGTCTTTCATGTTCTGCCAGTGCATGAAAGCACAAGGAATGAATATATGTGCTTGTGAAAAAAAGCTTTTGATAATACTTTCTGAAACCTTAAAATGAACTCCCAAATTGGTCTTTTATGCAAGTAAGTGCTGTCAAAGTTACAGAAGTGCTTTCTGGAGCAACTATTGTGTGTAAAAACCTGTTGTAGTAAACACTCTTCTGTTTTATTTCTGTTGTTTAGTTTTTATGTTGTTATGTGCAATAGGGAAGGTAATAAGAAAAGCAAAAGAATAGCTACTGGAACAATTATGACATTTAAAAAAAGGGAAAACAGCAGTGAAGCTGAAGCTAAGAAAGCTACAGTGTCTGTACTTCCTTGAGAATATCCAGTCTATGCATAACTGTGAAAGCAGTCACAATAGTTGAATCACTGTCAGAAAATTTCTGTTACTATGGAAAAAAATGGGAACAAAATAGCTGTATTAAACTGAGACACAAAACCAATTTATTTCACAATACAGAACTAGAAAAAAAAAATCCCACTTTTTTCTCATCTCAATCTTGTAACTGGGTTTGACTCCTGGTTGGATTAATTTGATAATCTAAATCAAACAACCATCATCTTTCTGATTTTATTTGCAACAGTATTTTTAATTTGATTGTTGTATTATCTCAGTTTTAGTTTAATAAGTAATGGTCTTTAAGTCTTAATGTGTTCATTAAATCTTTATATTTGCAATCTAAATTTCTTTTAATATGCAATAAGAAAACTGTAGAGAGCAATTTGTTCTTTCAAACTGTATCTTTTTCAGCATGTCAAGACTGAAATATATCAGCTATAGTATTTGTGTACCAGTTATTTCTCATCCTTCTAATGAAAATGTTCAAAAGAAAGGAACTGAGAGAAGGGTACTCTCTGTCTGTGCAGAAGAGAAAAAGGTTTCAGTGAAAAATAAGACAGCAGCAGATAAAAACAGTTAGTACAGATGGCTTTGGGAAAAAGTCCCTTTCACAGAAAAGAGACAATATATTGGGGACTGCTGAGATGACAGTACTTGATTTGACACAGTACATAAATTCATAGAATCATAAAATCATAAAATTAAAATCATAGAACTGTTTGGGTTGGAAGGGACCTTGAAGATCATCTAGTCCCAAGCCCTTGCCACGGGCAGGGACATCTTCCACTAAATCAAATTTCTCAGGACCTAATTCAACCCGGCCTTGAACGCTTCCAGGAATGGGGCATCTACAACTTCTCAGGGCAACCTGTTCCAGTGCTTCACCACCTTCATGGTAAAGAATTTCTTCCTCACACGTAATCTAGATCTCTGCTCTTTTAGTTTAAAACCATGAAAACCATTGCCCCTTGTCCTGTCAATATCTGCCCATGTAAAAACTCACTCTCCCTCTTTTTTATAAGACCATTTAGGTGCTAGAAGGTGCTATAAAGTCATCCCAGAACATTCTCTTCTTCAGGCTGAGCAGCTTCAGCTCTCTCAGCCTGTCTTCATAGGAGAGATACTTCAGTCCTCTGACCATTTTTGTGGCCCTCCTCTGAACTCTTTTTTAACAGGTTCATGTCTTTCATGTACTGAGGACTCCAGATTTGGACACAGTATTCCAGGCTGGATCTCACAAGGGCAGAGTAAATACTTAAGCTGAATTGCTCTGAAAACATAGAAATAGAAATGGACTTTTCCTAATAATTAGCATGAGTTTGTTATCATTAACTTAGGCAGTAAGTATTAATGACAGATATTGCCAGTGGATATCTCTGAGAAATGTGTCTTTATGTATTGTTTGCAAGTGGCTGCATATGCATGATTCCTTGCACTTACTGCCAGCTGACCACCAGCTCCATGCATTCTGATGCCATCAGGAATTAAATCTCACGATTTGGATAATAAACTGGGTTTTAGAGAATTGCCCCTAGGCTTTTCAGTGACTGTCCTTATTACTAACAAGTGAACTTACTACAAGTGAATCAGCTGTTAGCCAAGCTTTGCTAATTTGGACCGATAATTGGTACAACAGCGCTACTTGGTACTTACCAGCACCTCCCACAGTTCTGCCTTTGGTCACTGAGCAGCCCATCCATCTGTCATGGAAATGGTGGAAACCTATTACTGGGCATAGCTGCCACCAGTTCTGATGAGGAGGAGTTTCCTTCAGCAGTGGCTCTTTGCTTTTTTTGAGTTTGGGGGTTTTTTTGGGGTGGGGTTTTTTGTACTTCAGGTACTGCTGGAGCTAAAAGAAATAAAATCCACAGCTAAAAGAAATAAAATCTCAGTGTTAGAGAACATCAAACTTATTTCAGCATTGGAGATTTGAAGAAGGATTTGAAAGGCTGAAGAAGGATTTGAGAGAGAGAATAACTGAACGAAGGGAAAGTCAGGAGAGGGTCATTCAAGAAATGACCAGAAAGCAACGTCTTACCTTTTCTGAAGATGTAATTCTAAGTCCCGTTTCACTGGCAATTGAGGGGTTTTGTTTATTTTCTCTCAGCTAGACTAAAGGTTGACTATTTAATGATCTCTGCAGAAGCTACCTGTCTTCACCTTCTTCCAAACCCAGACTATTGTATCTTCTAGTAGTTTCTTTGTATTCTGAAGTAGCTATGTCAGTTGCTATTACATACCAAATAAACGTAATTAAAATCAAACTAAAACAGAGGAAAAGCAGAAAGTTGAGTGCTGCCTTAATCTGCCATGCTAGCCAAGATCCAGAATGCGATCTTAAAAAGAAAGTGCCATTTTCCTGGCTGTAATTACATACGACTAATAGCAAAAATTTATTCTAGGTCTCATTCATTTTGGATTATCCCTATTTGTAAAATGAGCGATTGAAAGGACCTTGATCAAGGAGTATTTTTAAATTGTTTGCTTTTTAATGAGAGAAAAAAGATCAGACAGTAAGTTAGTTGTACCTCAGAGAAATGAATCTGTTAAGGGAGTGCAATGATTAGTGAGATTTTTATCTGTGAAGAGGAGAGAAATCTAAAACTGCTCATTCAGATTCCAGTCTACTTCACCTGTGCCACTTAGTGAGGCAAAAGCTTAATTTTAAATCTGTACACAAGAGAAAATCTGCATTAGTTTAAGCTGACTAAAAGTCCACAGTGGGGGAATTTTCTCTTTTCTTTATTGTTTATTATAAATTCTTGACTGGGTTAGATCTAATAAATTGTATCTGGGCAAATGATCAATAAACATGTTCAGATAAAAAGAACAGAATGTTCTGTGTTTTACTTACATGTGCAGTTAGGTGGCCCATTAGTACTTTTTTCATGTGAGTGGCTGCCTCATAGGAATGTTAAATGGTGAAATCTGCTCCCTATTCCCCTAAACCACTCTTGCTTATATCTTTAATATCAGTCCTCTCCATAACACACTTGTACTGTATGTTATGTTTTATGAGTAAATCTTCTGCCGTAGGAATTTACAATTAAAATAATCTTCATGTTGAGGATGTTTGTGATATTAGCTCTGTCCCTCATTATCCTACTTCTGTTTAAACCCCTTAGACATGAAATTGAAAGGGTTAGTTGTACATGCTAAACCGAGGAAAATCTATTTTCATTTTCGAATGATGAAACTTCCTGGTGCATTTGCTGGGACTAAACTCAAGGGCGGTAAATTTTCAGCATGGTATGTAGGGAGTTAGCTACACGAGTCATTAACATTAATTCCCATCTGTAAATAATTTTGAAATACTTTAACCAGCAGGGGAGCTATTTCATCTTTTATACTTAGCTGATTGTAAAAATGTATGCTGAAACCATCTGGCCTTAGTGTTTTGTTGGACTTCAGGCTTTTAATAGCAGTCTGATTTCCTTCACTGAGTTGGGGTTTTCTAATCCCTGGCTCAATTCTCCTTCCAAACTAGGTAATACTGTGTTGCTATTTGTTTGTCAATCAATCCCTATCTCACCAATTGAGATAAATAACAGAGTTGCTATAAAAACTAAGGAAGGCTTTGGGCCTAATTCTCATTCATGCTAAAGTTCCTTTACACTGCTCCAGTTGCTCATTTACTGAGTATAAATGCAATTTACTGCCTGAGCAATATAAAGCGACTGTAACATAAATGAGAATCAGATCCCCTATGTTCAAAGCAGCTAACAAATTCAAATTGCTGAGTACTATTTTCCCACAGGAGCTCGTGTACTGGAATTTCAATACATAAAAAGAATGCAACAAGCCAATTAAAAAAGAAGATATTAAATGAGAAATTGAATGGTTATTTCTAAGGTCTGTTTAGAGATGGTTTTTCCAAACAATGGGACTGACTAAGCCTGGCTGTTACAAACATGCCGACTTCATCTAAAGTTCAACCCTGCATGATGCTTGGAGATTTGTCACAGTGCATGGAATGAACTATCCATTTTACTTGGAGAAGGAGGACTGTATTTCAGAGGGCTCCCTGACTTACCTGATGGCATTTCCCTTCCAGGGACTGTCACTGAGATTCAACAGTTATTAACTAGTGATACACAACAGTGTGTTTTGATAATGGGTGAATGGGGGGATAATGGCAAAAGTAACTTGAAACTATAGTTACCACAAATGCCAAAGCAGATGCTGCTACCTCACACCTTTTCCCATTTCTGAAGTCACGGTTTTTATTGCCTAAAAACTTTAAAAAATGGGTTTCCTCATAATGCTCTGTAATGACAACGGTGTTCTGAGTCGATGCCGATCTATACTAAGGAAGACATTTGATGGCAAGTAGACTGTGGAGTGGGCTATTCCAGTGTAGACAGAGGTCAGTGTTCTTCCTGCACTGAAGTTCTGGTATATCAGCATGAATACCCCCTTTGATGTGAAGTCCACATTCCTGTCCCTGTTTCTCCTTTTCTTTTGGTCTGTTGAAGACACTTCAACAACCTACATACTAATAAAGAATTGTTCTATCGTGGAAACCACAGGCACATGAATTTTTGCTAACACTTGAATCCTTACATGCCATAAAATTGTCCTCTGTGCTCTGCTCACTACTTCAGACCTATAAATCTCGTGCCTATTCTCCTCTCATCAGCTGCTAGTCAGCTGATTTCAATCCCACCTTCACCTTGATGAAGAGCATAGGGAATGTAGTGTGTATGTCATCTGATACAAAGATTAATAGCCCTCTGTGGCTGCTAAATAACGGGATCATTGTCTAACCTAGGCTGTGTTAAAGTGTGCATATCCAAATCTCTCCTCTGCTACAGCAGCATTCCGAGATACCACACTGTCTTTGAAGTACATCTCACGATGAGGAGCTCCTGACACTTGATTTTGTGAAGGAAGACTCATGCGGTCCCTCTCCTGAAGGAGCGGGCGTATTTCTGTTCCACAAAAAACATCAACAAACTTTGTGTCCATTTAAAAGTGTCTTTTTCACTGTTCTAAGGTAGACCTATGCCTAAAATTACTTTGATAATTTTAAAATGAGAAGTAAAAATCATCCTACTGCTGCTATGCAAGTACACAACAGGCTTTACGGGTGCTAATAAATAGAAATCTCTTCTTATTCTTTGGCATTGAGCATTGTGATTTACACCAATGTAACTGATAGTGGAATATTTTCCTAGTTCCCAGTTTGGATAAATCATTGTAAGTAGTAAAATATTTTTGAGATGTTGCTCCTGTTATCATAACTTTCAGTTTTGCTGTGAGAAAAAAAAATCTATGCAAGTGTTTTAGAGCAGAGTTGATTGTCATATATTACTTGAGCTGTTATGATTAGTTTTGCATATGTTAAAATGCTATAACAATATTTAATGTTGTGCTGAATGCAGGAATTACTAGTGCCATCTATCGTTGGAAGATATAGACTTGTAAATGTTAATTTGCATATTCTATGGTAAAGGAACATTAAAAATTTAACGTTTTATGGAGTTTTATTGCAAAATGAAATAGTTTACGTAACTGCATGTTTGGAATATTTGTACTTTGCGTTCTTTGGAATTTGTCAGTCTTCACAAAGAGTATCTCTGGGTTTTATTTTGCTTACAATCTTGCATCTGAAATCAAATTTTATTTTACTTTTGGATTTACTGTACAATAGGAGAGAAACCAAATTTTTGTTTGCTGGACACAAGTAATTTTGAGTGGAAGATTCTTCAAAAGTGCACAGCAAAAGGTGAGAGCTGTTTCCTACCCCCAGGGAAGCACGGAAGTATTGCTACAGCATATCCAGAGCTCTGTGGTCTCTGGATGCCAAACCAGGTGACATTTGTCTTGGTGACGTTTGAATGATGATGTCTCAGGGTTATTTTACTGTATTGCAGCTGTTTGCTCACTGTGGCTTCTGCATTGCCTCAGGAAAAATCTTTGTCAAAAGATGGGCCAGTTGTACTCCAGGAGTGTTAATCTGTCTCAGCAACACCTCTAAGCCACTGTGGTGATGTCTTTAAACAGCCTTAAAACACTCATTCACAACACCTTGTCACCCGGCATTTTGGGGGTGCTTTTGGCTTTTGGCTGCTGTTACTGTAAAATCGTAAAAAGAAGGAAGTAACTGTCTACATCAACAGGTACATTTGAAAGATGTTGACATCATCAGAAGGAATGAGTCTAGCTAAAGCCTTTTTAAATGAGGCTAAAACTCAGCTACATCCCCCACAGCAATCCATCCCACCTTGGTCTAATCCCTTAGGCACTTGCTTTTGGTGGTGGTGCTTTTCTGCCTGTCAATTCATGCTTCATTGCAATCCCGGTGTAGGCAGGCATTCCTTTGACTCATCCAAAATCCCTTAAATATACGCTGATTTCCAGACATGGTCAAGTCATGACTTGTGCACATACAAGTCATATACAAGTCATGTATGTGCACAAGTTCAGCATACAAGGATCGTGCGGAAAAGCAGAAAAGCAAAGCCCAAATAAACATCCATCATTAAGGTAATCACCCAAGAGAGAAGAGATCTCCAATTTCCAGGCAATGATTCTCAGACAGGTACACTTTACATCAAAATATCTTTGTTTAAAAATACCATCAATCTTCAGAGCAAGGACCAAAGATTCCTTCCCATGTTCTAGCAGAGTGCCCAGAGTACTCTTTTATCATTATGATCTTGAGCAGTTTGTGTTTTTTCTTTTTTAACGTGTTCCCTTGGTAAGAAAGGAAATGTAAATTTTGAAAAGTTGTTCTGTTCCTTTACCATTGACAGGATTATTTTTAACAGTTAAAAAATAATAATGTAAGAAGAAATAGCTATATCACAGAATGATCAAGATAATGATAAATGAAAAATATCCCTTTTCTGTATGGCAAAATGGCTATCTTATGACAAATCAGCATTGCTGTTTCACTTGTGGTAAATCACTTCTTAAGAAAAATATAACATTTAAATGTAGAATTATTTACTTTTAAACTGTATATTTTGGCTTTAAATGAATGTACAATAATGCCTTGCTGCCTCACAAATATATTTTTGTTTTTAATTCAGTTTGTAACACACAAACTATAATACTTTGGAAATAACACTCTTCTTTTTTTCTTACAGGCCTGTAGTAAGAAGAATAGCAAGATACAATTCCATAGAGTTATAGCTTGAGAAGTTAAGAAGTTTCAGACCTTTCAGATTGTTTTATTTTCCCCTGAAATTGATTTTGCAATCAGGAATGTCTTTGTTGTAATCTTGTTTATTTTTGAAAGATGTACATGAAATCCTATTTTCCTGAATATGGTGGAAAATAAGAAACAGGAGACACATCTTTCACCTGATAACATTTTACTTTGAGTTCTCTGGTTTGGATTGCTCTCTGAACTTAATTTTCTTGCTGTTTCTTATGTTTTCTTTATGCTGTACACACATGCATACATAGTAATTTCAGCTCTGGTCATCTATTACCACTTGATCTGAACTTAGAACACAAGTCCTGTGAGGAGCAGTTGAGGACTTTGGGTTTGTCTAGTTTGGAGAAAAGGAGACTGAGGGGTGACCTCATTGCTCTCTACTGCTTCCTGAGGAGGGGAAGTGGAGAGGGAGGTGCTGATCTCTTCTCCCTGGGACCCAGTGATAGGACAGAATGGAATGGTTCAAAGCTGCATCACAGGAGGTTCAAACTGGACTTTAAGAAGCATTTTGTTATGAGAAGGTGGTCAAACTTTGGAACAGGCTTCCTAGAGAGGTGGCCAATGCCCCAAGCCTGTCAGTGCTTAAGAGGTATTTGGACAATCCTCCTAACAACCGGATTTTATTTTTCATCAGTTCTGACCTGGTCATCAGCTGAACTAGATGATTGGTTTAGGTCTCTTCCAACTGAAAAATTGTATTTTAAGGTTTCAATGCTTTCTGCCATTAGTGAAACAATCAGAAATTAAACTCTTCCCTTTTTCGGATTAAATGAAATAGCTGGCCTTGCTAACCACATCAGCATTCAAAAATCAGTGGTCCTGTATCAGCTAAAGAGCTAACAATTATAAGACATTCAACTTCCTGAATAATAGCTGAATTGTGACAAAATATTTAATTTAAGCTTTTCAGTTGAAATACTTGCCTCCCTTGTGAAGATTCAGACTTGAGTGTGTACAATGCAGATTAATAACATCATAGTTATGTCATGCCAAGTTTCAGAAAGAAAAGACTCTCACAGGCAAAAATGAATTATTAAACACTAAATAAAAAGAGACGGGAGTGCTCTGACACAAAAATAAGAACCTTTTTGAAGAGGCTCAGCTACAAACTATAACTTTATTTTTAGCCTTATGTTGAACCTTTTGGCTTTGGCTTATAACAATAGATGAACCACTATCATAAATATAGAAGAACTGGGTTTTTTTCAAAAAAACTCTTATAAACAGCTGCAGGCAATTTCAAAAGTATAAACCCCAACTGTTTTAATAAAAATATCTTGGCAGATTTTCAGTTACCAGATTTGTTTAATGCAATTCTGAAACTGCATAAAAGTTTGATGAAGTTGGTCATTCATTCAAGATGAATGAAGTTTATCTTCATTCAAGATAAAATTCAAGATCTATCAAGCATGTTATAGAACTTACAGCTGAAATAATTAGGTCTCACTAGGAAAAACACTGGTCAGTTAGGAATCTGAGTTTTATGCATCAGATGTGCTCATAACCTTTACAGGCACAACCCACTTGCTTGAACACTCTATGTGCATCAGATCCATTAGAATCACTTGCTTCAACTGTGTATTTTTTTGAAGGTTTAAAGGTACTTAATATAGATGTTGTTGGAATGTCAATACCATTTGTGGTATTTCTTGCATTATAGTGATACAACTTATATTAGTTTCAAAGTTCAACCACGTTACCTGTTACATATTGATTCCCAAATCTAAGAGCACTGTTTAAATTTGTCACTGTCTGATGTCTGGAATTGTCAGAATGCCAAGTAGAGGCTGAGCTTTCTTTACCTGCTAGGAGAGATTGTCTTTGTTGCTTGACCATTCATTTCTTTTCATAAGTGATCATCATCATCATCATCATCATCATCATCATCATCATGGCTAGGCTTCGCGAACGAAGATTTGTGAAGGACTCTACCCACGCTTGCTACAAGCGCGCTGATGGCTAAAAAGGCCAATGCGAGATAGACACGTCCGGTTGCAAAAGGCACAGCAGAATGGCTCCCCAGGTGGTACTGAAAGGACACGGTTCTTTCTGCGTTGCCTTTTCTCCTCGAGAGTGATCCTGCGTGTATTTTCAAAAGATATTGCAGCATTGTGAATAGTGTGTCTCCAGGCCTCCCGATTGGAGGCCAGAGCAGACCAGTGATGGTGATCGATATGGCCAAGGCTGAGATGTTGTTTCAGGGAGTCCTTATTTCATAAGTGATAGTGCCTCATGAAATCCATGCAATGGCCCTTGCAGAATTATCAGTATTATCCCCTTCCTGTTTTTCAGAGTATGTAGCAATAATGTTGCCTCCCTGAGCAATGTGGCAATGTATATCTGCTATAGTTATATTCTACAAAAGAGAAGGTAAGATGATTTTAAATTTGTAAGCTATCTGCCAGGTTGTAGAATTTAATTTGCAAGACCAAACTTGCGCAATATTGTGTTTATGTTGCAGTGCCATTTACTGTTTAATAGAAACATTCAGAATGCCCTAGTTCCATCTGTTGTAAATAGTGAAGTCTGATAAACACTCTGCAAACACAAGATGCAGCTTTCTGGCAAATTATGTTTAGTGCAGCCCCCAAACATAAAGCAAGATTTATACTTTTTGCATCACTTTTTTTTTTTTTAATTTACTCTACAGTAATTACTTTAGAGCTTTGAGTAGATATATAAATAACTCTCAAAGTTTTACGTTAAATTATTGTGTGAGAAGACAGGGACAAGTATACACACATACACATCTAACACCTTCAGTAGTACTGCAAGTCACAAATCTTGTTATGGCTGCAGAATCTTTGATACAACTACTTGCAAATATATCTTTTATGAGATAAAGAGAGAGTTGAAAGGCGAGGCCACATACTCTTATACATTATATGGACAAAAATCTCAATTTTTGCTTAAGAAAATGGAGATGAACCAGATGAGTATGAATAGACTTGCAAAGAGCTCTGAGATGAATAGTCAAAGATGAAGCTACTGCTGTTCTCTGCTCACAGGAGAAAGGCAGAAATTGTGTAGCAACAGAGCGAGCGAGTCATTGAACAAGACTGTTATAAAGTGTGAGCGAACTGTCGTAGCAAAAGAAGGTTCCTGGTAATGCTGTTTGGGTGTCATCACTGTGTCACCTATCAAGACTGAAAACCAAATCATTCTATACAGTTAAAGAAATCAAACTTGCAATCTGAAACACCTGACAGAGTCTACAGAAACACTTGAAAAGACAGAGTTTAAGTAAGTTTATGTCTTCTTTTGCTCAAGCTGGATGCCACTAGGTGACTCATGCATCCACGCAAAAAGTGGAAGAAAGATATTTTTGTTTGTTTTGTGTTTGAAGCTGATTTATTTCAAAGAAATCAACTTGACAAACCTCACTGCAGTCACTGCAGACAGTCATTAAAGCTAGTGGATATTTCCTCCACTGCAAAGGATGTTTGTTTATTTTTCCAATTGAGTTGCCTGACTTTGACTTAGCTGTACCCTTTCCATGACATATTCACACCACTTAAAACTTCCTGGCTGCGTGAGCAGATGATGCTGTAGACTGGACTTTTTGAAAACTAAACTAAAACACTTGCTTTTGGAAAGAGAAGGAATAAAAAGAGATTAGTTTTACATCTCAATTATACTTGATCTTGGAGTAATTAGCAGTAGACATATTCTTTAAGCCAAAAGCTCTACTTCAGAAAACAACTGCTTCCCAGGCTCTCACCCCTGTGCAAGCCACGTCTTCAGATTAACAGCCTTAGCTGAGCAGCCAACAGTGCATGCTAATTCATGATTTCATCTTCTGTTTTCCCCAATGTTTTAAGTATTGACTTCTCATGTCAATACAGGAACATGACTTTGATGTTAGCCTGAAACTGTAGAGGAAAACAGTAAGGAAGATGTATACATTTACAACACACTGGCCAATGTAGCTGTATTTTAATCCACTAACATGTTTATTTCTCATTTTTTGCTGCAATGGAATATGTTTGGTTTCTGCAATAAAAGTGCAGCATTTTAGATGTATCAAGTCAGAACATATAACTAGAAAGTGACCTTAATCTGGAATACAGAAAAGTGTCAAGAAAAAGATTCTGTCAGAAAGACAGAAACTAACAGAAAAGGCAGGTCCCTTATCCCTCTGGCCATTATTTCTTTAAATTCTGGAATTTTTAAATGTGCACTGTTCTCATTCTTTGTTTGTGACCCTATTTCATAAGGACAGGCATTTTCTTATCTTTTTCTTCCTGGAGTCAAGTTAATTTAATTTACTGATCATATCAAAGGCCTAATTCTTATGTACGTGTCTTGCACTGGATTAGTTTAGCTGGGTGTAAAAGACTGTTAAGTAAAGATAATATAATGATTCGTGTGAACAGAACAGGTACAAACGAAGTTGTTAATGGTATTATATGCCTTGCATTGCTTATCGTGTCTGATAAGCAAGCTCAATAACATTTAGCTTTGGCACAGAATGCAGCTTCATCAAGAACATAACTCTTTTTAGATGCAATGAAAGCAAAAAAGAAGGCTCCTGATTCTGAAATTGGTTTTGCCCAGGGTTCCATTACCTTTCAGTCGTCTGTCCTCCATGTGCCTTGGGGAGAAGTCAGTGTTTTATGCAGGAGCTACTGGAAATTATGGTGTGGTCTAGTATGAGGAACTAAAACTTGTCTGTTGTGTAGAACTGGAATTTATGCTAGTTTATGATACCAGGTTGTAGTGTTAAGTGAAGTAGTTTAGCTTATGCAGGAGAGACAGGGATGTTCAAGAGAAGCGTGATGGATGGATGAGGTGGACATTCAGGTCTTCTTTGCTGAGTAGCCTTTTGTTTGTATGAATCAGCACCCTCATAAAAATCCCTGTTCCTGTCAAGTATCATGTGAGGTCTGTGGAGAAAGTTCTGCACTTCGAGCCTAAATTACAGCATCACTTCACTTACATCACTGAATTAGGCCAGCAGAACTAATTAATTAGTCATAGAGTCAAAGTCATTTAGACTGGAAGAAACCTTTCTCTGGAAGGGATCTGGTCTGATCCACCATTCAGAGTATGTCTGTCAGGTTACTCAGGTTGTCCAGTCAAGCTCTGAGTATTTCTAAGGGTGGAGGTTCCTCAGGGTAGAGATACCTGTGGCTGCTTACCTTCAGTAGAAGTAATTTTATTTTCTCTTAATATTTTACCAGAATTTCCTTTGTAGCAGTTTATGCTCAGTCCATCTCCTGCTTTCACTCTGCATCTTCAAGGAGAGTCCAGCTTCATCTTCCCAATACTCCCCAATAGGCATTTGCAGACAGCAATTCCCCCATCCTTTTCCAGGCTAAACAAACTCAGTTATTGTAAGCTTCTTCTCATAAGGCATGTGCTTCAGGTTTTACTCACTCAGAGTAAATAAGCATTTTATCTAAACTTGTACATCAAACATTCTAAAGTGTTCAGCCCTTGAAATTCAAGTTCTAGACATATAGCAAACTTATCTTTGTGTTCAGGAGACAGAGGAGCCAAAACAAATTACAAGATCTATCCTAGATGCATGTAAATTGGCAGCATAACCTAATATCTAAAGTGTCTGAATTAATTGCTGTGATCCTTAGATAAATTAACAAAGGTGTATTTGTATGCTTATATATGGCATTATTGCAGAGATGAATAAGGAGCAACATTATTTTCTTCTGTCTAGTCTTTAAAAATACTTGTAGCTTTCTTTGGAATCTTTTTAAATTTGGCAAGGTTTGGAAATCACACCTTGAAGCCAGAAGCAATTAATGACTTTCATTTATTAAATTTCACCAACAGGAAAGTCAGTGGTTATTTGACCATACTCTGTCAGTTTGTATACTGGGATGAGACAGATTAGAGAACTGTGGAATCAACATAAGGCAACATATAAAAGTTCTGTAGTGATGTAGGTAGCTTTTTTTTGATTATTAATTTTTAAAGATTTTAGAAGTAGATGTGTAGGGAATGTAGATTTAATGTAGCTGTATTATATTTTTCACCCTGCAACATAATGTTTACACATACCCAGCCCTACTACCCCATTCCATATCAATCCCTCTAAAATTCCGTTAGCGTGTTTAATCTTCCTTTCAAGGTAGAATTGTAGAAAACCACCTTAAGGCCTGGACCAGAAGATATCACACAAAAACAGTGACCTTCAAGTCCAGAACTTTGGAGGAACTCCAAGGACTGTACGTGCTGCGAAGAAGATGAAGATGAGGAAGAAGGGGTCCCAAACTCCCTCAGACACAATTCTCAAAGGGCTGTGTCTGGGGGGGCAGAACGGGGCAGAACTGGGGATGGACAAATTAGGATTGGATGGACCTTATTATAAATCATAGAATCACTGTCTGAGGGGCACGCGTGGTATGTATTCCTCTAGGTCAACAGACTCATTAAAGGACCTGCTCTCTTTATCTTATCTCCTACACTAAGTTGGCCTGGAGTCTTTTTCTCCGTGGTCTTTTAGGCAACAGTAGTTAGAAGACAAACATATCAATTCAAGCTAAAATAATATGTATCATTTTAGCATGATGGCAATTTGCAATCAAAACACCTTGCCTTGGAAATTAAGGAATTTATCACTATGTGAAGCCTTTAAATTATGATTGTGTGTCTTTCTAAGACATGTTCTCCTGCCCAGTCAGAAATTATAGGTCAGGAATTACTGGATAAAGTATTGTGAAAGATCAGAGTAAATTGTCAGAGTAATTACTTCAGTTTTTAAGTCTGTGGATGTACAAAGAAGAACTAGAGTGATGTGCTACAAAGTTAATCCCCAATAGCTGCCTGGACTGGAAGAAACACCTCACTTCTATTTCAAATACTGCCATCCTCTCAATTTTTCAAATTTCTAATCACCTGCATTCGTTATTGCAACATTTGTGCCAAAAGATGGCAGGAGGAAAATATGGTTTTTTAAGTTTTGGTTTTTCGTTTAGTGGTTTTGTTTGTTTGTTATATATATAACAATCCTAAACATTCACTGGACTGATTATGTCACTAATGTGTCTGTTCTTGAACAGGCAGCAGTTACGATTATTGAGGCCATGTTGCCGCGAACGCAGCTGCGTTGGGCAGGGCACGTCTCCAGGATGAAGGACTACCGCCTCCCTAAGATTGTGCTCTATGGTGAACTTGCCACTGGCTGCCGCAAGAGAGGAGCCCCGAAGAGGAGATATAAGGACTCCCTGAAACAACATCTCAGCCTTGGCCATATTGATCACCATCACTGGTCTGCTCTGGCCTCCAATCGGGAGATATGGAGACATACTATTTATAATGCTGCTGCTTCTTTTGAGAACACACGCAGAATCATTCTTGAGGAGAAAAGACATCATAGAAAGAACCATGTCTTGTCATTACCACCCAAGGAGACTTTCCGCTGTGCCTTTTGCTACCGGACGTGTCTATCTCGCATTGGCCTTTTTAGCCATCAGCGCACTTGTAGCAAGCGTGGGTAGAGTCCTTCACATATCTTCGTTTGTGAAGCCTAGCCATGATGTTGATTATATATATATACATATATATATAAAAATTCAACTGTCTTCTTTTGATATTTCAGCTTGGGTTGTATCTCATGTTGCAATTAACTAAATTTTTTAAAGACAATTTCTGAGCACTAAGCATAATGAAAATGAAACCCATTAAATAATCTAGGTGGATTATAGTCTCCAATAACTTCAGGTCCTTTGAACTTATATTTCTTGAATCTACTGTGTTTGAAAGTCTACAAAACAAATAAAATCCAAGAAAACATGATGCATATAACTTCAGAAGAGAACAGTGTTCCAAATCTAGGAAATAATTTGACTCTCGCGTTTTGGCTACCTGTGGAAGCAGAGTAACATTTAGATCACCCATGGAAAGCTCTTAGGATAATTATGAACTAAAATCTCTGCATTTCATCTGTCTGTGATGTTCCTAGTCAGAAAAGCATTAGGTTTCAATTTTCCATGACTTCCTCTAAAAAGCCCTCTCTTCCTCACTGGGATTCCTCCTGCTTTGCAGGACTGGGCTCTTCATCTCTAGAGCTATTCGTCACTTCTGAAGTAGCATTCCATGTGCATCCCTTACACAACAGGTTGCAGTAAATCTTCAATTTAATATCCTAAAACCTTTTTTTATGAGGCATAGAAATAAGCTTTCCTTCAGTAAGTGATCCTTCCTCAGCTTTCCAAAAGTACAACCTAACTTGAAAGCCTAAAATAAATTGTATATGTGTTCTATAGAAATCCTCTAAACAAATAAAATGGAGAGACATTTTATAGCAGTAATAATTTCTTACTTGCAAGTGTTTCAGAAGACTCCCACAGCAGCAGGTGTTAAGGAAGCATCCATCTGTTCTTGTTGCTCTGAACAGAAGTATATTGAATAGATAAGAGTTTCTAAATGTTCAGGGTTGTCATTAAAATGGGTTAGCTGTGATCGTCACTTAAGGCACTCCTGATATTGAAATTAAAATGAAGACCATCTCTGGTTCTGTTGCAATTTGAGAATGCGATCAATGGTTCCCTGAAGAAACATCCTGTCAACTGGGTACTTTTTAAATTATCTTCCAAAAAGCACTTCAGTATTCCTGCGACTGAAC
Organism: Cephalopterus ornatus; assembly: GCA_013396775.1. Taxonomy (NCBI): domain Eukaryota; kingdom Metazoa; phylum Chordata; class Aves; order Passeriformes; family Cotingidae; genus Cephalopterus; species Cephalopterus ornatus. The sequence goes on along the minus strand of VZRE01012923.1, from coordinate 92,630 downwards.
TGGAAATGCTGTATCAGCAACATTACTGTTCTCTGAAAATATGGATCAAACCCCAGCTGTTGCAGATATGTTAATTGATGAATTAAGTTAAGAGATCTGAAGCCTTTATACTGCACTTGAAACTTATATTTCTATTTAAATATTGAAGGCTTTTCAGCTTTCTCCTCCAATGTGAAAAATTACTTGAGTCACTTCTAAGGCAGGCTTCAGAGTCTATAACCTTGAATGCTACAGTATAAAGACCAGAGGACTGGAGCTTCATCAATGCAGCAGTGAAATCAGCATGAGAAAGGGAGATAGCACACAAGCTGTGAAAAACAACACATCAGTTTTTCCAGAGGTGAGACACAAAATATATGGGGCAATAGTATGAATGAAACTACAAAACAGCTATAAACTTCTACACACTCCGAGGTGTTCTTATACCTTAGGTATTTATATTTAAGGTACTGTGTGGTCATATATTCAGATCAGAAAATGGATTTTGGCAAGGAGTGTGAAAATGTTAAGAATGAAAACTGCCTCTTTGCCCTTTTAGCATTGTACCCAACCCAACAGGAGGAAGCAAAGGAAGGTTTTTGCATGTAGCATATATAACACTTATAATATCTATATAATTAAAGCTAAAATAATACCAACTGAGTTATTAAGTCTCTATATGAGTTTGTGATTTGCAAAGTCTGGTAGCTTCCATCTAAGAAAATGCTAGCAGCACATTGTTTGCCAAAGTCTGATTTGTTCATTATGTTTTCACTTTCTATATTCCTCTGATACTTTCTCCTCTAATGAAGGCACTTTGCTTTCAGTCCTATGGAACACTTTGCTATTTGTATGTGAATGACTTGGTCTGGATACCTGGTAGCCAAATATTCTCATACCATGATGGAGCAGTTCTGATATTGCCAACCACAACTGTTTACAGCTGAATCTATCTGCAAAGCTTCAGGATCTCAGTTTTGAAAACATCATTTAAAAAATAATAATACAGAGCTTTGCATTTCCCAAAGAATCCTATCAAATAAGCAAAAGCAGGCCAGCCTCCAGCTGGTATGGGATCTTTCCAGATTTAAAGTCCAACTTTAAATGCAGTTACAAATATAAACTTCAGATTGGAATTTTGTGGTTTATGGAATATATGATTTTTTTTTTCCTTAGTTGTTGACTTTACTGAGAGTTTTAGATCCACAAAAATGTAAGCAAACTGGTTTTGGGTTTTTTTTAGAAAATAATTTTTTACAAATTTTGTTGTTGATAAGTGGTAGAATTTCGAGAACAGTATTGTTTCTCAGGAAAAAAAACACCAACAAACTAAAAGCAACCCACCCTACCATGATCTGGACAACAGGGCATGCAATATACTAATTTGTTTGATAGAAAGTTATAGATTGTGTGCTAGGATTGTTTAGGCACTGGGCATTTTGCTAAGCCACCTGCCAGGTTAAGCCACTCTAATCATGTAACCATGGTAATACTGCCAGCATCAGCGTGAAAGACTGATTTGTGCAGCCAGTGAGGACTGGGCATTGTAATGCATTAACTGGAGCTGTTAGGAAATGTTTGGAAATAAATATGCAAAATAGGTATAAAAGGTTCTTTTAGATTGTTTAGTGTTTTGCTCCAGGCAATATTTGTTAACAGCAGGCCACCCTGTTTATCGGGCTAAGTGAACGTGGTTGTGAGCACTGAAATAGATAAAAAACTGCTGGTAAATAACTGTTGGTCGATTCTGCTCTGCTGCTTTGCTTCTTGTGCTTTGATGGGAAAGAACTGTTTCATTTTTAGCAGTAAGTGTTAGCCCATGCTTGTGTCTGTTAAGGTAAACCTGCAACTTACGGCAGTAATTGCAGAAAATCTGAAAATAAGACAAACCCAATAAAATTTGAAAATTTTAATTAGGCCCTATAGAAATGGTCAATGAGTTGGTCCAAGTGTTGATATCATATATTATACCTCTTCTTCCTATCCCTCTGTTGTTTTCCAAATGTTTTTCCCAGACACACATTTCCTGTCCCTCTCACATTTGCCTTTCATATGCCCCTCAGTTATGTGCTTTCCTCACACCTTTAATTTGCAGCTACACTGCTCCTCAAGTAATGGGTTTGTTTTTTTTCCAGAGAGGCAATGATCTGATGATATACTGTCTCCAGCATCAGTACTGACTTAATTAATTTCTACCCCTATGTCAACACAAGCGGTGCGGATTGTAATGTGAATCAGACCAGAAAAGAGATCCACTTTAAAGTAAAAGCCTCAGCACTTCTCTCCAACTTCCCTTTTTTCAGCCAGGTGCCCAGTTCACACAGTAGCCCCACAAGCATAAGCATATGTAAACATAATTAAAGAAATGCGTTGGTGAATTTTATAGAGGGTGGAACAGAGTACTGTTTATTTCTGAATTTGTGGCCAGATGAGGGAAAAAGATAAACTTACAAAATCTGTATTTACCCTCCAAACCAAAAGGCTATCTGCATGAGAAGAAAAAAAGGGAGTCCTTAATGACCTTTCTGTACATTTTTATGTTTTCTCTACTTTGGTTTGCTTACTAACAACATTGCTTGACATATTACTTTCATGATAAGAGATTATTTTCACTCATCACATCTTATTTTAGTGGTCTGAATTCCAGTTGACACAGGTAGCCCAAATTGCTGCACTATGCTGTGGCCCAGTTATTGCCAACCTTTCTTTATTTTCTTGATTTTTTATGGTCTTCCTCCAGAACTTTCTCTTCAGCTCTCATGTTCCTCTCTTTTTTCCACTTTTGGTCATTTTTCATGGTGAGTGGTTCACTAATTTGCGAAATAGCATTGTGCTTTCTGGAGCGTGTTTGTATCCCCCAGACTGTCAACTGTTGGATTCTGTATAGAATAGTTGCTGCATTAGCACATATATTTCCTACTATGCCAAATAAGGACTTTTTGCAGGCAGTAAAAAAAATGAACTTATGATTTCATACTGAAATAAAGGCATTAAAACTTTTAAACAATTGTGGCAACAGGAACCCCCTTGAAAATGCATCTTTTTCAGTTTCTGAAGCTCTTCCTTTTGCTCTTATGCCCCATTGCTGTGTGGACTCCATTTGAACTGTTAGGCAGTCAGGATAAACATCCAAGCCAAGAAGGTTCCAAGTGTATACTTGCAAATAATGAGAAGTTGCTCAGGGCTCTAGTATGTCTGTTTCTTTTCATTCTTCATATTTGAGAACAGCAGAATTTAACCTAAAAGCTAGCTGAAATATAGTTGGAAAAAGAATATGTTGCTTTTAATAACTTGAAATATCTAGGGCTGCTTTACGTATTTCCCTTCATAATTCTGCAGTTACTCAGAAAATAGGGCCCAATTCTCTCTTGAAAAATTAAAAACCTACTATGAAGATCAGATGATTCTTTCACATTCTTTTGATTTCTTATGTTTTGTTAATAGGCAGGAAAGAAAGAGTACAGAGAACAGAATAATAACTAAAATCAACAGAGACAGAAGAGATAGGTAAATAAAAGCAGAATCAGAAGAGAAAGGAATCATTCATAAGTGAAGGTCAGCAAACACCATGCCCAGCTATTGCACTTAGTTGTTAGAAGTGTTGATTTTGATGCTTCTTGAAAGTTAAGAAATCTAGTTATTTTTCCAAGCTGCACTGCTTTGGGTCTGCAGACTACAGGGAAAGAGCAGTGGTAGGCAAAAGCTGCCACATCTGAATAGGAAAGTTGCCTAACACAGTATATTTTCACTGCCAGGAAATAACACAGAAGCATTCTTGCCTGTTTAGTGTGTATTAAATCATGGATAGAAAGTCAACTGCTTATCTGGTGTCTGGCATAGATTTCCAATAACTCGCTTTTCCTCAAGCACAAACATACGACAACACTTGAGGAAAACCACAGAGTGAATCTTTTATAATCCAAAAATAATCTTTTTAGATTTCCACAAGGAAACAGTAATTATTTATTCAGTCATTTTCTCTCACCTTGCAATTAAGTCAAGTGCTGACGCAGATTGCCAGATCATTTATGTCCCAAACTGTTCAATAGAGATGATGTCCTCTGGTATTGTAGATAAACAAAATTAACACTGTATGGCTTTTAATAGTAATAATAGCAAACCCAATATTCAGAGTTACTACACAGCCACGTATATTGCTGTGTAATAGGTAGTCACTGTTTTGCTTCACAGCTGTGCTCCCCAAGCTAATCTGTGTTTATAGTTAAAGTTGTATTCTGTTTGTGTACTATGCAGGATGATGGTGTCTATGCCTGTATGGCTCTGACAAGTTGATCTACAGGCTTCCATCACCTTATTGTTTTGGGTGTTGCTATCCTACGCTAGAGAATTTGGCTTAGTTTTAACAGGGATGTCCATGTAGCTGGACAGGCAACCATAAGGTGTTCCATCCATAGCTACCCTGCAGATATTTTACATCATGCTGAAAGCTGACACTGTGTGAAGTGTCTTCTTGCGTGACACTCCATAAGGCCTTTAACACATATGTGAAGGCCCTAAAAGTGCTTTCTCTAACTCGTCTGCCCATATATAGCACAATTTCAACATGCAGCCCTTCATGAGCGGTTCTGCCCAGCAGTGTTCATTAGTATTGACCTTTATTTCACCGAGACAAGCTATGACAAATTCACGTTGAATGTCAGTGGAAGCATGGGAGAAGGAGAAGCCTGCAGAGAAGACCAGGCATTCCCTACCTGGTCTCCTTCTATTTGAGGGCAGTGTTGCTGTCTTGTACATTGAATGCCTGTATGGCTGGCAGCTGGCCTTCAGCAGAGTCTCCACTGTTACTAAGTTTTGTTTAGTTGCATCATGTGTATCAATTTCAGACACCAAGTGACTGCCAATGGGACACTAACTTCTCCATGTAACATACCACATTCATAGCTCTGGGATAGGAGCTCTCAGAAAGCAGCAAGCATGGGTGGTCCCACAAGAGAAGGAAGCCAGGAGCTGAGGGCAATAGCAAGGCAGGTAGGGCAATGATCTCACCAGGCGGGCACAATGCCACAGTATCTGAGCAGATACCATTCTGGTGAGCAGCATCAGCCAGCATTCAATATTACAAGTCACATTTGCAGTGATGAAGCAGATGCAAGGTCAAGCCAGCGAGTCAAATCAGTGGTTCAGGATCAGCACAGCACAGGCAAGGAACAGGCACAGGCATACCTAAGGCAAGTCTAAAGGATGGAGGCCTGAACTTCAGTGCAGCTCCCAAGCAAAGAGCAGGAGGCCCCCAAGAGGCTTCCCATAGCTCCTTCTCACACAGCTCTGTCCCCAGCAGCCTGATCCAAGGCTACAGCTGCACAATATCAGAGCTGCAGTGGAGCAACGGGCAGCCAAACCCCAAGGCGTGGGGAAGAGGCTGCAGAGCCTCTTGGTGCACTCAAAGCCCTGACAGCAGCATGCTTATTTCCAGATTTCCATCCAGTCCAGAAGGTATCAGTCTCTTAAAAGTAATCTTGTTAGAGGCAAGACACAGCTGTTCAGGGCTAGAATGTTTACTGCAGCTCGGTAAAGTCTGCAAAGCCATATGCTGTTTGATCCTCCGCTCCCTGGCTCTTTACCAATTCAGTGTCCAGAGGACCAGTAGTTTGAGTTGTGCCAGAATCACTGACAAACACAAGCCCTTCTGCTGGCCCACAAGGGGCCCTGAAAGCGTCATCATTATATGAGATTACATTCTGCAGTACTTAGTGATCCATCGTACCCTTGGGATCATCGCAGTGGTTCATCTGCACTTTCAGGTCTGAACTGCTGACATTTTGATAAGCAGCCTTGCACAGACCTGACAACATCATCATTGTGCCATGTATAAATACTCCCATCCTGACAACCACTGTGCCTCGGTGAGTGTCCTGACAGCACTGATGCTGTCTTTTTGACTGACGTGATGCCAGTGTGGACTATACCTTTAAGATCACAGTGGCCTGTCATACACTTAGCGATTTGCCGGAGAAAGTGGGGAGTGTGGTCAAACTGAAGGGTTCCAGACGCATCACTTAGAGTAGCCTGACAAAAATGTTAGCCTTGGCCTTAGCAGAAATTATGTCTCCTTGCAACACCACCTTAACTACAGTCTGTGGCTATAGGTGATGGTATTGTGACCAAGGCTTCATAATCCTTTACAATTTACAGGCTTGAAAATGGGCCTCCTGTTTGTCTCTTTCCTTCATATTGCTCCTTTCCAAGCCTCTCTCCTTCTCCCCCGTTAAAAAAAAACCAACTACATTACTTATTTAATTTTCCCTTCTTCTCTTTATTCTCTGAAAAGCAGATTCATTCTCCAGTTGCCATAACAGATGACAGCCACGTGACTGCTGTGAGACCTGACAGGCAGGCCTGGTCCCCCCCACTAGCAGCCATCACTGTGAAATGCTTGTGGTAACCACTTGTCTTTGCTCTTTGTCTACAATTTAGGGAATTTCACAACAGAATAAGGATGAGAGGAAAGACTGAGTGCTGACTACGGTCCTCCCCCTTCAGATAAAACATTCACAATATTTTGGCTGAAATACAACAATACGTGTAGTAAAGGTGATCCTTCTGACTGCAGTCAAATCAGTTCAGGACCCAGCCCGTCACGGGACACTGAGAGAGAGCCACTTTTGTTGAAATCCCAGCACGCTCCTAGAAATAGTGACCAGAAGGGAAGGCTCTTTACCTTCAGTGCCCAGTTACTTACAGCTACAGATCCAGGCTAAGGATCATCCGCTTTTGCATTCAATAAAACAACCTCTTATCTTCAGATAATGTAATGGAGAAAGATGAAAATAAAAATTGAGACCAAAACAGTATTTCTGGTTTTGTGGGGACCTGTTGTTGAATTTGGTGTGCAGGGTCTGCATCCCACTGTTGTTGGTTTCAGCACACCAGGTTGGGGTGAATGATGCCATAACTCACAATAAGTATTGCAGCTTTCTGCTCTTACCCTTTTCTGGCAGGTGCAGTCAACATTTTCAGATCCCTGGTTTTGTGAGCTCACTGCTGAACCAAGAGGATTGGGCCTGGAATTGGCAAGAGACGAAGGCAACAAGGATAAATCAATCCGCAGGTGGGAACCTGTAAGGCTGCTTCAAAAACTGGCTTTTGCTGTATTGCCTTGTGTGCTAGTTCTGTCTGCTCTCTGTCTCACCAGCGCCCTAAGAGAGGTGCTCGAGTAGACCAAACCTTTTAGGTACTTACAATTACAGACCATTGTGAAATAACCTCTTTGTCATAGATTAAGTTGTCCCAGGTCACATGGGCATCAGTCAAGAAGAACTGCATTTTAGGCAGTTTGGACAGAGGGAGTCAATGTGAATTTTGTGAATAGTGATGCACTGATTCATCTTGAGCTATGTTTGTCAGAGAAAGCTGTGGAGGCACTGAGCCTCTCACAAGTGTGCGGGAGTTTAGGCTGGTCCCTGTATAGCCCTAGGTATTTTGATGCTCTTTAGCTTCAGCAATGTCATTTATTCTAAAGGTGACTGATATACAGAATATGCTCTAAGAGTGTTTTATTGTGAACAGTTGGCACAGAGGGTCTTATCCCTCCAATTTGTGGTTCTCTGCCTGGTAGGCATTGTATCACCTGTTTTACCGTGGAGCTAATTGCTCACCTCCCTGCACCACAGCTGACAGCAGCTAGAAACAGCCAAGATCGGGCAGTGCCCTCCATGGGCAGAGAAACACACGCTAATGGTGAGCTCTCATGTACATATATATATATATAAATACACATCTCATCTTGCATATAATGAATTTGTTAGAACAGATGTCTGCAGGCCTCTAAGAAAGACAGCACCTATGTTTTCTTTACAGATGGTGGTCTGTGCCATGAGGTGCAACTGCCAGCCATTTGTTGGCATAAATTGCTGGTATAATTGCCTGGTGATTTCAATGAAGATTTAAGTAAGCAAAAGCCTCCATGTCTTAAACTAACATGAGCTAACGCATAAAGTGTGTAATTCTCATTATCTTCTCCTAGGTCATACTCCATCCCTTACTAATTGGCTCTCTGGGCACCCCATTTTGAGTTACAATAATGTTTACAGCCTTTCCTTGATAATTTATTGTGCAGACAGGTCAGACTACAAATGCAAGCTGCTTTTATTTCCAGTTCGTTTGCATAGTAAGAGTCTGAACTGGAACTACACTCTCACCTATCTGCTACTGTTAAGTTATGGAAAAAGGGTGTGATGGCCACTAATATTTCAGTGTGACTCTTCTGCTTAACTTCAGGGCATGCCTCATGACTCATTTAGGTGTTTCTTCAGTACAGACATAAGTAAGTCTATTTCGAGGCTCTCACGTTAGCTTGTTCTCCTAGAAATTATTCCTTTGGAAGCTCATATTCACCCAGAGCTTTGCCATGATATGCAACTGCACAACCTCTGAAAATCCCAACACACAATATGGTTACTCACTCCATAAAGCATACAGAAGGCTGGGTTGGCTCAGTTTACCAAACTCTGAGTAGATGGCTCTGGTGATTGCTCTCTATGAACTGACATCAAAATGCAGTGTTGCACTTTCCCAATTAATAGTGTTCCCTCTGCTAATTTATTTTTTTAATGACCACCATGAGAATTGCCTGATTGCAATATTGTTTTGACATTTTGATAGCAGAGATCACATACCTCAGTCTTCTATTTTAAGTTGAATTTTTTTTTTTTTTTTTTTTTTTTTTTTATTTTAGGGCTAGAGTACACCTTTCTGTTAAGGCTTCTGATCAGAAAAGCTTTGAGTGTATGCATAATATTAGACATTGTTCAGTTGAATTTGAATAATATGGGGTTTGTTTCCTTCTTCTTTGTCAAGCTTTTTATAACTACCAACTCAAAGATATAAGTGTCTTTAAAACAGCAGCCATACAGGTTACCGTATGCACTGGTGACAAAATCTTCGTCCTAGAGTATATAGATATAAAAGAAAATACCAGGAACGAGCAGCCTAGAGTGTTGTATGTAAAAATCCTGAGTGATTTGTACTCGGTATAGCAAAGAGAGGTTTTCAGATGGATCCAAAAGACCAAAACCCCCCCACCAACCTGCACGCTTTGACTTGAAGATGCTGCATGAAAATTGAAACATCCTAAGGGTGAGAATGACCCATGAAGAAAACTCCATCTTTAATAGACAAACCCCAGAGAACAAGCCCTTCACATAGAATCATTAAGGTTGGAAAAGACCACTAAGATTGAATCCGACCATTACCTGAACACTGACAAGTCCAGCACTAAACCATGTCCCTAAACACCACATCTACACGTGATGGAATTTTTTGAATGATTCCAGGGACAGTGATTCCACCACTTCCCTCGGCAGCCTGTTCCAATGCTTCATCCTTTCTGAGAAGAATTTTTTTTCTCGTATCCAATCTCAACCTCCTCTGGCACAACTTGAGGCCATTTCTTCTCCTGTCACTTGGGAGAAGAGACCGACCCCCATCACTCCACAGCCTCCTTTCAGGGAGTTGTGGGGACCGACAAGGTCTCCGCCGGGCCTCCTTTTCTCCAGGCCGAACAACCCCAGCTCCCTCAGCCGCTCGTCCCGTGACTAGAGCTCCAAACCTTTCTAAAGGCTAAAATTCGCTCCTGACCCACAACACCCGTCTGCAGGACATGGGGGAGAGTCCCTTCCAATATAACGTTACTATTAACAGTACTACTTATGGAAGAAAAGCGCCTAAAACAAACCCTTTCCCCTACCACCACCCCCCCTGCCTGGGCCTGAGGCCGCGGGGCCGGGCCCGCCTCCGCCTCGCTGCCCTTACTGCTGCCCTTCTCCGCCATGGCGGCGGCAGCACCTTCCCAGCAGGCCGCACACCGCCGGTCGCGGGCTTTGTTCGTCTCTGCCTGCGCCGCCCCCGCCCCTTCCTCCCTCCATCCTCCCCTCCGCGCCCGTCACTCCCTCCCTCCCTTCCTTCCCTTCCCGGCCCGGCCTGAGCTCCCGGAGCGGCCCGAGGGAGCGAGCAGGCCCCGCGTTCCTCCTGCTCCGAGCGAGAGCCGGGGAGCCCTGCGGCGCCCGCCGGCCCCAGCGCTGCGGTGAGCGGCGGCGGGCGGCGCCATGGCCGACCGGGCGCGGGCGGCGCTCTCCGAGGCGGGCTGGTAAGTGCGGCCGAGCTGGGCCGCGCCGCCGAGCGCGCCCTCGGGGTGACTGCGAGCGGTGGCCCCGGGGGCGGGGGCCCTGTGTTTGGGGCCCGGCGAGGGCTCGCTCTGGAAGCAGCTCCCGGGCCCTCCCGGCCGCCCTGCGGGCAGGGCCGACAGCCCGAGTAGGGGACTACCCCCAGACCCTTCCCGGGGTCGGCGGCGGCCTGCCCGCTCCTGCCCGCCTGCCTCGGGGCTGCTCTGCCGGGAGCCCGGCGCTTGACCACGGTGCTGTTGTTCATTACACTGTACGCCTCTTCAGCAGGGAGGGGAAGATGAAAAAGGTGAAGCTAATGTGTGGTAAAATGAGGCACACGTGAGGCTTGAACTCGGGTAGTTCTGTTTCCTTCTTAGCCCTAATCGTTGGGCACACAAGATCCATTTTGGAACAACGTTTTGACGAGTTGTGCTTTTTAGATACCTACAGCAAATGCTTATCTGCTAGCCTAGAGTACCATTTGCGCTGTAGGAACTTGTTTTGTTTTGTTGGTTTTTTGTTAATTTGTTTACTGATTAAAGTAACTCGCTTCTTAGTTGTTACTTTGACTTTTTTCTTTACCTACTTGGAAGTATTTGACCAAAGCAAAAGTTAGTGCTAACTGTACCAAAGCACAGAGCGACAGACTTTAGGTGTAATTAAAAAAACCTGCTCAAATTACACAAAGCAAAGTTATTGCCAGTGGTATTCTGGGGATCTTCCTGTTGTGCTGTTTGTGGGTCTCCTGGATTATGATTTCATGTATGGCTAAGATGTAAAAAAATAAAGCAGATGTTATGTGATTTAGAATAAAAGAAGCATAGTTCATGTGGAAGGGATCTACGACAACCATTTAGTCCAATTGCTTGACCACTCCAGGGCTGACTAAATCTTTCTGTTATTAAGGGCATCGTCCAAATACCTCTTTAGACACTTAAAAGGCTCGAGGCACGGACCACCTCTCTAGGAAACCTGTTCTAGTGTTTGATCACGCTCTTGTTAAAGAAATGCTTCCTAATGTCCAGTTTGAACCTTCCCTGACACAACTTTGAACTATCCCTGTCTGTCCTGTCATTGGATATTAGGAAGAGGAGATCAGCACCTGCCTCTCCACTTCCCCTCCTCAGGAAGCTGTAGAGAGCAATGGGGTCACCCCTCAGCATCCTTTTCTCCAAACTAGACAAACCCAAAGTCTTTAGCTGCTCCTCAAAGGACACGGTAGCAGCTTTATTACCCTCCTCTGGACATATTCAAGGACTTTCACATAGTTTTCCAGTGGTATACACGTTACTCCAGGTGAGGCCACACCAATGCTGAAACAGTGAGATAATCACCTCCTTTAACCAGCTGGTGATGCTGTGTTTGCTAGCCCAGCTTTTGCAGTGCTACTTTGTGATAATGCTAAGTGTCTTTAGGTCTGCTTCTTGGGTAAGTGTATCAACTTGCAAAAATGCTGTTGTAAGCAGTTCCAGAGTGCACAATCCTGTGATTCTTGGCTATCACTGAATTGAAAGAATCAATTATTTCTGCTACTTTTCATAACATTCTTATTTAATGGGAATTTTTGACTGTAACTTGAAGCTCACCCCTCTCCTCTTCTGTACTTACTCCTCTCTGAAAAGGTGGAAGTTTTCCACAGAAGTGGTTTTTATTTTCATTGTTTATTTTCTTTCTTTCTATTGCTTCTTCAAAATTTTGTCACACAGTTTTCAACTCTTACTTGTTTTACTGTCCTTTCAGTTGCACGAGTGCCATTGGTAAAGGGTTTTGAGGCTTTGGCAGTACAAATATGAGGTGCCTCTGAAACAATCTGTTGCTCTGCAGTATTTACCTCCCTTCTTGGGAGCATATACTCCTGAGTGGCTATAAAGACTTGTTATTTTTGGAGTGCTGCAGTGTGAGCCAGGGGCTGCATGGTGATTGGGCGAGTAATGGGCTGATTATCGGGTCCGCTGGAATTATGCCTTGACCTTCTTGCACTGGGAAGGGTGGTATGCAAGAGGGGTGAATTAATGTGTATACTTTTGAGGAATGTGAGATGGAGTGGAAAAATAAATAATGATTCGAAAATCTAGTTTAGTTAAATATTTGTGCTCTTTGAAAATGTAGTAACCTAGACATCCGTGCTTCTAATCGTTTCGCTGTTGCTCTTACGTTTATGACTTTTCTCCTATTATTAGATCTGAAAGTTATGTAACACCCGTATGAGCAGCCTTTGGTGATATTTAATGTAGTGTATTTTTGACTACGCTTGACTACACTGGTGGTTAAATCGTGTTTTGTACCAAATTGGTGGTTACTGGTGCTGTCACCTGATGTTAGGATGATATGTTTTCTAGTACAAAACCAAAACTAAGTTTATATGTTAAAATCTGTCTCTACTTAAGCTATAGAAGCACTGCATGGCACTTCAAGTGAATAAAACGTCCTTGCTTAGTTGCAAGTGTGGTAGCTTGTAAGATACTGCCTGTGCTGATGGATTTTACTATAACTTTCTTAAATCTTTCAAGGCAAGAAGAGTTAACATAGATACTTGTTTATGTCAATTTCTGCAACTGGTGTTTACATTTTATGATTCTGAAGTAAAAATAAAGGTATTTTTCAAGTAAACCAGTAACACTGTGTAGTTACTATAGAATAGTAGTTATATATTTACTTTTTCTCCCCAGCTAGGTATTGTAAGAGTCACCTGTTACAAATTTATAGACAATTTTATAATGTTTGGCTTCAATATTTCAGTTACATTTTTGTCAGCTTCTGAAAGGTGAAGTAGCCCTATCTACTAAAGGTAACAGTGGTAGCTAAAGCTGAGAGTTTTTTGGGGTTTTTTTTGGGGTGTTTCATGAAAATCTGTAAAAGACCCCTGTAGTTTGTGTGCAGAACTGTAGTTTTTCTGAAGATGTGGCCTTGCAGCTCTCTTTAAAAATGTGCATTTTTTGATGCTAGTTCTTTTCTTTATGTGCTGCTACCCTGTATGTTGGAATGAGATATTGACTCCAACTTTAGGGGAGAGATAAGGTGTGTTTGTATTACATGTCAGTGGAAAAGATATTCTCTCTTGGAACAGAAGTTCTGTATTAACTTCTGATTTAATTATCAAACAGTTATGAGGAGGAAGGCTGAGGGGCAGAATTACCCTTCTTGTATTGTTATAGTTACATTCATGAATTCTGGAATGAATTTTCCAGTGTTCCCATTAAAATATAGACCCTAATGGAACATGAGTTAGTGAATGCAGTTTTACTGCTAGAAATGACGTTCAGAAAGACTGCAGAGTTGTCCTCTTATGTAAAGAGTGAGTTGAAAAGCACTTCTTGCTGGCTTGCAACTGAGTTTTTTGTTAACTTTTTTTTTGGGAAGTCTCCTGGGTGGCATTGCACAAAAGAATATGACAAGCCAAGACCTCTTTGTTGTTCCTAGATCTTTGCAGAACTTGGGAATTTATTACATAGAAATGACAGCATATTGTCAAAAATAAACAATGTGCCATGTCCTACAGCAGGTTTAGCCTGTGGTTCCACAGATCTCTGTGGGAAAGCAAGACGTGCCAACTGTGTAACTAAAGAATTTCTTAGTACAACTAAATGTACATGCGAGTTCCTTGTCAAGCAGTACAGATTTTTTTATTGCAATGTGTAATGCCATAAAAATTAGTAACTATGGCAAAAATATATAGTCTTGTAAAACTTCCTATATTTTGAAGATTATGTAAACAACGTTGTGACTGTGAAAAGTTATTCCCAGAGATGAAGAGGAAATGGAATTGGACTGGTTGTTTGGAAACAAAAGAATGCTGCTTAATAATTCACAAAAAACACCTTACATCCTTGTCACTGTGGTTTTCTATACTTTGTAAGTGAAAAATACCTAGTTGATGTATGGCAAACTTTTAAACTGAATTTTTAGTATTTCAGCAAGTGATGTGCTGTGTACTGGGTAACATTGGATTTAAGATTGGTCAGTTCAAATATGTTCTCCTGTAGGACTAATCATCTGGTATGATCCAAGCTTTAAAGGAAAAGTAGATGTATGCCTGGAAACACAGGGAAGTGCTCACAGGGGTGAATCTAACACCTTTTCCTAAGAGTTCAGCAGGCACTTGGCAAAGCAGTCAGTTCCAGGATCCTGCAGGATGGATCTGCTTTTCCCTCATGTTCTGTTGAAATGACTTTGGAAATCTCAGTTTGAAGTTGGTCCCTGCAAGTGGAGCAAATCCAGGCAGGATACAAGATTTTCCTTAGACACAGGCGTAACACAGTGTTTCACAGGAGAGATGCATCTGGTTTGAGATTCTTGACACGTTTTTTGTGTTACGTATAATTTTGTGAAGTTTGGTTGGTACCATGAAATCTCAAAGTGCCAGCACAAAACAAAATGGCACTCCATTGCATTTTTTGTTTGTTCAGGTGTATCCCTTACTGGCTGTTTGCATTCCTTCTGGGTCACAAATAATGGGTAGTTAGAACCTGAATTCTTTGTCATTTTCACTCTGGAGGAGCAGAAAAGGTCCAGCATTTGCATTCTTAGGTTAAGGGAAACAACCCCAAGAAACTAATACAGATCCTACTTCTTTTTTCTTCTTTTCAAAGAAGGTGCTAGGTGTTTGAAAAATAGGTGTTACTAGATGGAATTGTCACACCTTTTACAAGAAACAAATTGAGGGCTATAATTAACTGTTGAAAATATGCAAAGAAGGATAGCTGAAATAAGGAGACAGAGGGATGTAGGGGACTGACATGTTTGAAACACCTCAGTTTGCAGAAGAGAAAGCTGAAGGGGATGAACTTAGTGAAGTTTATGTAATTTGCAGGCAGTACATATAATAAAAGTAGAACTCTTACCCACCAAATCCTGCATGATTATTGCTCACTGAACACTGCAACTCTACAATTGGAAAGTACTTAACCAAAGTTAGCAGCAGACTGGTTTAAAAGTTGGTAAAATTGTTGACCAGGGACCTCAACCAGAGCTTATTTGCCAAGGATAAATGGTTATCCTGTGGATTACTACAGTTGGTTAAAAGATGAGAAACTAGAGAGATAAATGATTGCTTCATTTTGGAACAATGTTATCAGTAGATTTCTGCTGGGATTTAGGGATTCTTTGTATTAAAAAAATGTTCTTAAGGAATGACAGTGTTGTGACACCATAGCAGTTTGTTGATCTATGGGGATTAGTAAAATCTGAACTGATTGGGTCGTTTCAGCAAACTCTTACGAAGCCAGCACTGTGTCCAGTGCTTTCACATACAAATGTTGTTCAGGTCTGGTGAGTGCCAAATGATGCTCATGCAGGGGAAAGTAACGCAAACCTATCCACACGGTGTGGAGCTCTGAATTTGTCTTTACTTACTCAGAGAAGGGCAGTGGTCAAACAGCTGTTGCGAATTGTTCCCAAAGAATTAAATAATTGTTAGGTGATTATGTGTCTCAGTGGTGTGACCAAATCATTAACAGTGTGCATTAATGTAATCACCTCAGCACAGCAAAGGTTTCGTAGGCAGTGCAAAAGTGGATAAGAGGTGTGGAAGATCCTCTCTGCTGGGAAGATGAGGATATTTAGTGCGTAAAAGAGAACAACAGAGGGAGAGGTGATAGAGGTGTATAGAATCTGTAGATCATACAGAAATGATGAATAGAAAGCAAGAGTAGCTGTTTTTCTTGGGACAAAAATTAGGCCACATAGCAAATTAAACTTGCTACCCAATGAAAATTAAAGTAGCTTGTCAAGCAATGTGTAATCAAATTGTGGAACTTAATTGCCACATGATATTGTGGAGCAGAAAAAATACAAGTGGGTTAAAATTGTAGTTAGGTGAAGTCAAACAGGTATAGATGCACTGAATACTGAACTCTACAGTGGAGCTGGACTACCAGCTGTAAAATGGCTGAAAGCTAGGAATTATTCCAGACACTTACTTCTAGATATTTGCAGTGTTTAACATTCTTTACCTGAATAATCTGCTTCTGGTCACCCTTGAAAAAAAGGAATTGTGTTACATAGACCCAGACTGCCTAAGTAGAAGCACCATTTATGTTCTTATTTTCATGGTGTTAGGTAAGTGTCTTCACACTGTAGTTCTGCTGAAGAAAGGATTTTCTCCCTTGATTGGAGATGAGGGAAGAAAAGGGAGTGAGAATTTGGAGAGAAATGAACCGGACTGTTGAAAACAGGACAGAGAGAAAAGACAAACCAAGTGTGACAGTCTCCAATGCACTCAGTCTCAGTTGTGATTTGCACTGCCTTACTGCAACTCACCCTCCCAGTTTTCATTAGTTGCTGGGATAGTCTCTCTCTCCTTCCAGCATCTTATGTGAGATCTCAAATCGATTTATGCATCATCTTTGGGGACACAGACTTCACCCGCTGGTTTCTCTTGCTAGGAAGCTGAAGCAGTAGTATAAGATGTCCTTGATTTATAGAATTGTTGCAACTTAGAGTGAAGTTGTTGCTACTGTGAAACCTTTACTGAATAAAAGAAAAGAGAGGAAGCTTACTCTACTTGCAACACATCTGAAGTTGAAAGTCCTTTAAATTGTTACAGACCTTTTTTAGCACCCACCTTTTTAGTGGCCTTACTTTTCTTGGTATAGTGTGTCTGATTCTTTTCAATCAATGATTTGTGTGGGAGTGTGTAGGTTTTCCGTAGCTAGTCTCCTTTTTGGAGTCCTTGGAATTTTGAATGTGATGGAGTCTTGTTTCAGAACTTACTAACTTAGCCATGTAATTCTTAGGCTTTGCCGTCTTTTTAGGATGCAAATACTTTATTAGGACAAGTGTCACTTAATGGGTTTGACTCAGTGACATAGTAGTTTCCTTCCTTCTGTCTCTTCTTGTGCCTGTGCTCTTTGACGAACTCGAATTGAATGTCTGCTGAATTTCATAGTATTTCCTATCCGTTTGTCTGTTGTTAAAATAAAATTGATATCAACACTTGAACAAGATGATTGGGTTGAGCTTATTACGTAATTATGATTGACTGTTTTGGGCTGATTTACCTCTTCCCTCACAGAAGTTTTGTTTCTCAGTGTAGTATAAGCAAGGCTTCTAAAATGTGATTTTGGTAGGGATTTGAGGGCAGGATAGAATAGCAGCATGCTTGATTATTATTTGCCTTTTCCAGCAAACCCAAATGAACTTCCCAATGGAGGAGTGAATTAATAAAAGCAGCAGTGTGTTTAAGAAGTTTGTATTTTTCTGGTGGTCAGTATCTCTTACAATTTGAGAAAAAGTAGGTTGTTTTAAACTTGTGTGTTCCTGGTAATTTAAATTACTAGTCAGAAAGCCTGTGCCTTCTAGAAAGTGGAAATTTGATGCATTTGGAGTAGATGTTGCATATAGATGAACCAGGTCTCAGGAGAAGGCCCTTTGCAAAGATTTTGCATTCTTAAACCACGTCATGAGACTCTCGAGACAGATGGTTTTTTCTTTCTTCAATTTCTGTGTGCTCACACTCCCCAGACCCCAAGTCCTTGAGCAGCAAGCTGGTGGGAGGGTAGCTGATGATTTGGAGCGAGGTACTGTTGTCATTCATACTGATAACAGAGTGATATTCAGTAGGTTTCTCTATGTGCATATTTCATGTCTTACTGCTGGATAAAATACAGCTTCATGTAAATAATACATGTAGGAATATGTAGAAGTATGAAGCTGTCCTGAAGTTTTACTTAGCTACAGTTACACTTAGAAATGCTGGATATTAAATATCCTATGTACTGGTTATTTTTTTAGAGATTGCTTATTTTGTGATTGTAATAACAATATAATTAACATAAAATTAAGACTGATTCTCTAAGCTGTGCATATTGTTCATATTTTCAGGAGCAGTGCATTTTCTACTTCTTTAGAGCAAAAGGAGCATATGTAATTCCAGTAAGAGTAATTCTAGCAGAGCTGACAGGCAAAAGGAAAGGCTTTCTGGGAGATAAATGGTATGTGAATGTTTCTAATAATTTTTTATGTACTTAATGTAATGCATAGTCATGAAGTGTCAGAATTTAGGAAAACTGGACAGCACTAGGACTGATGTACAACCTTAGAGGTTCTTTGCACATTTAAAGAAGAAGAAAGTTACTGATTTAATCTTTGTAACACTGGTAATTAATTGAAGCACAATGAGCATTCTTGCGTTGGTATCATTTTGAGGAAATGTAGCATAGGTTGTGAAAATGGGAGTGATGGCGTTAACTGACAGCAAGCTGTCTTACAGACTTACTGTGAGTTGGAGAACAGAGGGCTGAACTCACTTCTTTGTCAGGGAATGCTGTCTGGGGATTGTGGTCAAGACTGGCTTTTTTCTTTTCTGTTGTTTGTCTCATAGTGCCCCAGGAATGTCTAGGAGTTTATAGTGCTGTGTCATATCTGAAAAAGAGCTGTTGAAGAAAGCCAGAGGAGAAAAAGCCATGTGTGTTCAGACAGCTTCAAGATACTCTCAGTGGTGTGGCAGCTGTGCCTTTGGCATGGCCCCAGACTTAGAATATTTGTGTTCAATTTAATGCTTTAGGGTGGCTGCCAGCATTTTCTTGGGGAAAATGTGAGTGAAAAACAGTGTTCACAGCTCGTATCTGAGGAAAAAAAAAAAAAAGACTGGATTTTGTTAGATGAACAAAGGAAACCTTTCTCATTGTTGTGACTTTTGTATGTCAAATTGCTATGGACTGTTGGCCTCTTATGAATCATGGAGTAGCAAATCTTCTCAAGGAGCAAAGCATGCAAGAGCTCTTGTCCAGCAATTTCTGACTGCGGGGGCTCTTTCTACCATCTGCTGTATTACAGCCGTGCTGCATGCTGGAAGCTTATCTTATCGAAGTTCGAAGTTAGTGAGGTTATCTTGGGCCCATCTCTGTGTGTTACCTGGAAAAGTTTGACATTTTTGCATCTCAGCTATTAGTACTAGATAACAGTGTGTGCATGCTATCACTAAATCTTTTCTATTAAGTAGTTGTTAGAGACTCATGTTAACTTGGTTTCTTCAGTCTGCTGAAATTTGTTATATTCTTCTAATGTTTTAAAATACAATATGTTTTGATCTCAATGTTTAAATACAGCATGAAAGCATGGGCTAAAACTGTATGTTATCCAGTACCCTTACCAAGGGTATTAATAGTATCGATCTCCTATTTAATGATAGGAAATCACTTAGCTCTGATACTGATGGCAGTATACTGAATGGGTAAAATACATCTTTCAACAGCTAGATCATCTTGTTCTGTGGTATTATTTGTTAGAATGATAGAAATAGAAATTACCATCTGTGGAAGCACACTTACACTTCTTTTGGTTCATATTGCCGTAATTGCTGTTAGGGTCACTGTACGCTGGGAGCGTGGGAGTCTTCAGAAGGCATCAGGGCAGTTAAGTTTACTTGCAGCTTCTTTTTTTACCTCTGTACATACCTTTTTTACTTCTGCAACTGTGATCCTGTGTCTAAGACAGTTGTAAATACAAAGTAGAGGTGAATTCTAAATGACTTTGTTGAATTGTAATATTAATGAAGCATTACACTTTACAACTTCTTAAAACACCTTCTTGTTTATAGTTGAAAGTACTGGCAAGTGTGAAATTTTCCATTATTTGGAGGAGAGTGTGAGGAGGGAAAACATCAGTGAAGGAGCTGAAGAGAAGGTGGGTGATTTTCAAGGGTCTGGTTCTGACTGTGCAGAGTAGTGATTTCTGAATGAGGCATACTTAGTGTTGAAGTAATGAGCTGCTAAGGAGTGCTGAGGATCCTTATGTAAAAATATGATTCATCAAGCTGCTTTTCATTGAAGTCAGAATGTATAATGAGGACAGTCATGATTCTTGGTTTTAAAAACTTATTCAAAGTTGTGTTTTTAAATTCCGATGTAAGGTATAATACACAGATAGACATCAGTGTAGTACACACATAGGTATTGATAGACTTGAGAATGGCAGTTCAGCTAGTGTAAGAAACAGCTCAGAGTTCTGCCTTTTGGGAAGTACTTGCCAAATACCACTGCAGCTTTTCACTTGAGTGCTATCTGCACTTTTTGATACAAAATAATATCAGATTTGGTTTTATGCAACTATGAAAGTCTAAGTGGATGCATCATTGTTTATAGTTTATTTAGTTTATATTTTAAACTAAGCAGGTTTGGGTTTGCTTGATAGTTAAATCATTCTTGAATATATAGCATATAATGCTTTCAATCAATTTTTGTGTCATTAAATAATAAGTAATGGGTTTTGGTAATTTTTTTCTTAATGACTGATGAAATCTCTCACTGTGAAATTTTATTTCCAAGCATTGTCTGGAACGGAGAGAGTCACTGTGGAATAAGCAAATGAGGAAACAGGAACTTGAACTTGTTTTTGTGCTTGAGGTGTTGAGTTCTGTTAATCCACCAAGTTTTCAGTCTTGCTCATAACTATTGCAGAAATTTGCAATTGATGCTCATTATGATCTTGGACGATTAGGCAAAAAGATTCTCTATTCTGTGGTTTTGAGATGGAAAAGATTTCTTTGGAGAATGCTGTTAAGGCTTTACCAGTGTGTAAGTTTCTCTAGATTTGGGAATGGGGAAGAGAAGAGAATAGAATATCTTTCTGATCACTTCAGTACTCTATCTTCTGTTTTCTTAATTTACATTTTAGTTCCTAACTGAACCATGTCACCATATGATAATAACATGAAGAAATGGAAAAAGCTTAATTTAGTCCAGAGAGTAATTGCTGTTACATTTTAGCTGTGATCATATTTTCTTCATGCTATTGCACTAGAGATGAACTTAGTGCTTTATAACTGAATAATTCCACTCTTAAATGTTTTCCAGTATTTTTTCTCTATTCAGAATAATTACTGTATGCCACTGTTGTTTGATTCTTAAATTAATAACATAATTTTTGTCTTCTAAAAACAGTAATAACTGACTTCCTGCCCTGACTTACTGACTGAACAGAAAAAAGTAGTTTTCTGTCAGATCAAACATTTCTGTGACTGACTTGGGAAGGAAAGGAAGTGAAAGCTTGAGTTAGAGGATCATTCAAAAAAAGCAGAGAGAATAAAGACTGTATGTTGTTCTCCTGTTATACAATGTCTGGCTGGGAGGTTAGGTGAATCTCTTGAGTGTTAGAGCCCTTAATTTAAATTCTTTCTCTTCCTGAGCCTGCAGTGCCAAAATACTAAATTGAAACTGTTAATTAAACCAAAGAACATGAGAATAAATCCTAATAGCGAGCTACCTCAACACCTGATTTCTACCTGTTATTTCAAAGAATGTTTAAGTACGAAAAGGAATGCTCTGATGTTTTAGTTGTTGCCAGGCATTGTTTATACTGTCAAGGACTTCTCAGCTTCTCACCCAGCCCTACTAGCGAGGAGGCTGGGGGTCAGAAGGAGTTGGAATGGGATACAGCTGGGACAGCTGACCCCAATTGTCCCAAGGGATATTCCATACCATAGGGCATCACGCTCATGTGTGTATTGGGGGAAAGCTGATCAGGGGCCAGTGCTTGGGACCTGGTCTGCGAGTGGTGAGCAGTTGCACTGTGCATCACTTGTTGTGTATATTCTAATTCAATAGGATTATAATTATTATTATTTTCCCTTCTTTTTGTGTCTTTATTAAACTGTCTTTATGTCAACCCACAAGTCTTACTTTTTTTCTTCACAGTTCTCTCCCACATCCCACTGGAGATGGGAAGAGTGAGTGGGTGGCTGTGTGGTGTTTAGCTACCTTCTGGGTTAAACCATGACAGTCCTTTCTGGCACCCAACATGGAGCATAAAATTTTGAAATACTGACAGGTCTGACTGAAGCACGTTAAAACAAATTTGTCAAATCTGTCATAGTTGTAAAGTCATAGAATGGCTTGGATTGGAAGGGACCTTAGTAATCATCTAACTCCAACCCTTGTGCCGTGGGCAGAGACACATTCCAGTAGACTGGGTTCCTCAAAGCTGCATCCAACAATTGACAATTCTAGGGATGAAGCATCCTCAGCTTCTTTGGGCAATTGGTTCCAGTGCCTCACCACTTTCATAGTAAAAAATTCTTTGTAATATTTCATCTAAGTCTACCCTCTTTTAGTTTATAGTGTTGATTTGTTTGGTTTTGGAGTTGTTGAAGAGTTGTCTTGCATAACAGCAATACCTGCTTAATATGTGTGACTGTATATATGTAGGTGCTGTGTAAGTAACAATACTTGTTGTATATGTTCTGCATTGTGCTGTTACCACCTCTGGAGGCTGCATTAAGGTTATCATTTTGTTGTACTTTGTAGCACTGCCTTATGGTAAGTCGTGAGGTAGATCTGGTGTGAGCGCTCAGCACTGCTGCCGTTTCTGAGCTTCGAGAGCCATCTACGGGAACCAGGAATAATTGCACTGCATACCTTTTCTCCTCAGACGGCGTTGGCTAAGGGGGAGATACCTTCCTTCATCTTCACCTTTTCTTCCAGGCTCATTACAGTAGCTCTTAAGAATTTTTAATATCCTCAGCATGTTCAAACCATCATGGTCCTGTTTCTATGGCTCCTGAATGTGTTTCAGGTCTTGTTCAGGGTTAAACAACTATTTAAGAATACCACCCAGAGATTTACCCCGAGGCTGGGTAATTATGTGTATTAGGGAATATGGGATAGTACAGGCAAGCACCTAGGACAGTGGTCACCTCCAAATTCTGCAATTTGACCCCTGAACAAATGCAGAATTCTGAAAAACTGGTAAAATATTTGGAAAAAGTATGCTGCCACCTTGGCAGTTCCAGAGACACAAATCACTGCAGTGTGCTAGGCCCTGGCCTACAGAATCCTGTTCAACACTGCTCAGTACCCTCAAGGGGAAGAGACGGTCTTTGGATCTGATGACAAAATGACAGGCACTATGGCTACTCCAACCCCTACAACAGGCACTGCAGCTGAACCAAAGAACCAGCCTGTGCTGGTTTCAGTCGTCCCTGTACATAAGACAAAATATTAGAAATAAAGTCAGCTCATTTAGTACCAGATGAAGGAATTTCTTCTTAAGACGGAGCAAGAGGAAGAAGTGGACAAGGCAGACTGCTCTAAAGCAGGACCATCACAACAACAGGAGGAGGAAGAATAGAGTCAACTGCTGTTTGGGGAGGAGTAAGAAGAAGAATTCATAAATGAGGCAGTAACCTATTTCCTGAGCGAGCTGTGAGTTATGTGAAAAGATTTCAGTTGTCACCCAAGTGAGCACATTGTCACCTGGCTGCTCTGATACTGGGATAATGGAGCCAGTAGGCTGAAATTAGAAGGTAGGGAAGCCATGCAGCTGTGATTCCTTTCTAGGGAAGGGGACTTTGACAAAGCACTTGGAAAAGGGGTAAAAGTCCTCAGTGTCTGGAGGGGATTCCTGTTGGGGATAAAGGAAGGGTATTCTTTCAAAGAAGCTACTATATGTCAGCCAGAGAGAGGTATCCAGTACCTAAGGGAATGAGATGTTTTTTGATGATCTGGACAACAAGTAGTTATCTAAAGATCCAGATAAAGTCAGGTGAATGCAACTGATGTGGTAGAAGTTAATGCACCATTGTCATATGCCAAGTTGTTGGCAGTAAGGACCTGGGAGGATGGAAAGGGACAAAAGGTGAATGAATTAGCTGGTCAATTCTAGCAATACAAAGAAAGTCTATCTTCCCCCATTGCCTCAGCTATGGAGAACCTGGTACAGCAACACAGAGGATAGATCCTACTCCCCACCTGTCCAGACTAGTACCTCTGCTGTTAGGAGTAAGCTCTCTTCTAGTCAAGAGAGAGAATATAGTGGGTAGACACTGCAGGGCACCCTGTGGTTTTTACCTGCTTGATTGTGTAGATGACATGAGGAAGTGAGATGGAAAAATCTTCCGTGATCCTAGAGTCATGGGTATGTGATTTGCAAGTAAAAACTATCACAAAGGGGAGGTTTTCCAGGAAAATTGCAGCTCCAGTCTTCAGTGGGCAGTTCCTCAGATAGAGTAGAATGGCTCATCTTACTCCTGATCTTGATTAAGGAACTTCTGATCTGTATTTATGGGAATTGAGTAATGAATGCCATGGCCAGGACTACAGTGACTCTGCCTCCAGCCAGGTGGAGGAAAGGAACAATCAGGTTTACTGGACTGGGTGGATCCGGTGGCCCAGTACATCAGATCTACAGGAGTATAAGGCTCTAGTGGACACTGGTGCACAGTGTACCCTAATGCCATCAGGTTATAAAGGGACAGAAGCCATCTGTACTGATGGAGTGAAAGGCTGATTCCAACAGCTGACTGTATCAGAGGCTGAAGTGAGCCTGACTAGGACTGGGTGGTGAAAGTACCCTGTTGAGACTGGCCCAGAGGCTCCATGCATCCTTGGCACAGACTGTCTCAAGAGAGGGCGTTTCAGTGACCCAAAAAGATACCAATGACAGCAGCCTTGGAGATGGACGATGTTAAACAGCTGTCCACCTTGCCTGTTTTTTCACTTTTACTTTTCTGAATTTTACATTTTTCTTCCCAGTTCTCTCCCCCATCCTTCTGGGGGGGACAGGGAGCGAGCGAGTGGCTATGTGGTGTTTAGCTACCTGCTGGGTTAAACCATGACACTGGTGAACTGCATCTTGGATGTAATCATTGGAAGCCATTTAACAGATGCAGTAGTGTTGTTTTAGTTATAGGAATATATGGATCTCTGTAGCTGTAGAGCTTTCCAAAATAATTGTAAACATGTCTTTGTGTGTATTCTTTTACAATGCCAGTGTGCATACCTTCATGCTGCATATCTTGAGTGATATTTTGTAAATGTGCTATAAATTTAGTTTTAAAGGTCTGTAGAAAGGAGTATTTTAGCACAAAGTAGAATAAAAAGAAACAGAACACCTTTGCAGGGTTGAAAATAACTTTCTGTATGCAGAAAAATTTGCTGTGCTGAGTTAAAATTATACAGTAATAGTAATAGGGGTGTGTGTATTTTAAGCATTGATGACCACAGCTGTAAAGGAAATTATTTTCTGCCTGGCATTTCAGTTTTAACATATACTTCTTTGTTTCAGTAGCGAGTCTCATCTTTCATCCTTGTCTTCTGAGCAGATAGTAACTTCTTTTTTTTTTGTTTGTTTGTGTCAGTTCTGATATGTAGGAGGGAGGGATGTGTTTTGGATGTCTTGAAAAGTTAGGTTTTTTTAGTTAGAGCACTTGAATCAATTCTCTAGGAGCAGTACCCACTACAGCAGCTATTCTTGGTGACTTCATGTTGTTGATAAAATTCTGTTTTAAATGTTTCAAAATAAAACTAAAGGTATTTGCTTAGCATCTTGCTTTTTGAGTCAGCAAACACTGGGCATGTTATGTTTTTATTATTTCCAAAATTAATATGAAGTATCTTGAAGTAGAAGTAGTCCAGGTCTTTGACACTTATACAGAAGACATGCTTTAATAACAAAATACCAATTAATAACATTTCCAAGTTTCATTTTGTAGTTTAATGGTTCAGTGCTGCTTCTGTGTGGTAATAAAATAAGATTTTACAGCTTGAATTAAGAAATATTAATAGTCTCCTTCATGAATACAGTTGATAGGCTAAATAAGGTGATTAAAAATGATCAAATTTACACTTGGTCTATTAAAGATAGAGCCTTTTGTTATTTATATGTAAGAATATTATGTTACATATTCCAGTCTCAATAAGCCAACTTTTAAGTATCCTTACTGCAAAAAAGAGGCACAGAATGTTCCTATGAGAAAGCATTTTTTGGGATTTAATTCTTATAAAGAGGCCAGGTTTGGTTTGTTTTGAGATACTCAATATATTAAAGTGTTTACTTGGACAAATTCTGAAGAGGCCATCCTAGTCCCAGCCCTTGCTCAGAGCAGGGCTGACTCAAGCTAGGTTACCTTGCTGAAGGCCTTGTCTAGTTGAGCTCTGAATATCTCTGAGGTGACCTGCTCTAGTGCTTATCCACTCCGGGACAATTTTTCTCTCCCTTTTGTCCAGTTGAGATTTCCTGTGTTTCAGCCTGCATTTCTTGCACTTTATCATTTCACTCCACAGCGCTCAGAATTGGCTTTGTGTTCTTAAACTACCTTCAGACAAGTGGGGCAAGGGGAGGGGAATGGCTTCCTCCTTTGGTCCGCTCTTCTTTGGGATGAACAAAATTGACAAGCCGAACAGCGCTCTCAATGTGTCCTCCTATGAACATGGGCTTCAGTCACCAAAATATCTCAGTGACCTGTCTTCAATTTGTGGGACTTCTATCATAATAGGGACCCTCAAAGCTGGACACAATACTTTAGATGAGGCTTTTGCACTGCGAGGAGAGGAATAATGGCATCCCTTGATTTGCTGGCTCCAGTCTTGCTAAGGCAGCCCAGGATGTCCTTAGTCTTTACCACTATGTTCAGTCTGCTTTGTTACTGAAAGTAGACAAGGGCAGAAGAGGAGGAGGAGTTTATGGAAAGAGGAGGATGAGGACAAGGAGAAAGAGGAAGATGAAGATATATATTGAACCTCTGTCATTATAGAGAAGAGTGCCAAATGACTGAGAAAATGTCACGTGATGCAGATGTGGTATTATTCAATCTCCTACCCCTCAAACAAGAAAGTTAATTAACAACTTATTAAGCTAAATATAGTGCATGGTAGATTCAATGAAAGCTTCAAAATGACAAGTGTGTGGCCTTAGGGTGATGCCTTCTAGCCCATCATGTACTTGTGATTTTGGATAGAAGAGTATCAACAGTCATTTACAGTTGAGTCAGAGTCACAGAATATTCTGAGCTGGAAGGGACCCACAAGGAGGACCAAATCCAACTCTGAAGTGAATGGCCCATACAGGGATCAGACCCAGAACCCTGGTGTTACTAGCACCATTCTTTAACCAACATGCTAATCTCAGGGTCTTACAAGAGGTAGGACTTGGCTTGTACAGGCTTCTGTGAGAATTAGTGACTGGATGTTGCTATGTTCCTAAGCAGAAAAAAAAGGTTTAGCTTTATCATGCCATCTCTCTCTGTGAAGATGATATACCTGTTTTACTGCTTGGCAGATGGAGGGTGTCATCAGTTCTTACTTCTCAGCCTAGAAGTAGTTATTGCTTGAGATGTCTTATCTCTGCTGGTTCCTGCTTGCCTGCCCTCATCATGAACTGTGAATTTTACTTTTCTACAGGATGCAGATGTATGTTTCACTATGTACCTTTTAGCTTAATATTGCTTCCTAAATGTTGTGGCACAGACTTGATTTCACTATTTCTTCAGAATATTAGAGCAGCAGCTTTAAAACCCTTGTGTTAAAGAAGGTAAATAGTGCAGTTTTGAGTTATAGCATCATATGATTACTTGGCTCCATTGATGAATTGAAAACCAAACTGAAAGTAAGCTTTTTAGAGCTGTGGAAATCTGAAAGTGGGGTTGTCTCTGAGCTTGTGCCCTTCAATCTTAAAACTAAACTAATTATTGTAAACTTTCCCCTTTGACTCCTGTGACTGGCTGCTGCCGTGCCCTTGGTGCTCTCCAGTGCCCGTGTGCTATCATGGCTTCATGTCCTTCTTGTGGTCTGTCCTGCCCCAGAACACATTTGGCTTCCTCTCACGTCCCTTGCGTTTGGCAAGCACCAGCCTGTGTTATGGCTGTTTGGAGCGAGGCGAGTGCTTCAATTGACCAGTTGATTGCTGCTGCTCGAGATGGATGGCAGCCAAGTTCTGTTTCCCTTTTCCACAATGCAACTGCTAATTTGTATGTCTTGCTTCTACCCAGCAGCTGATTTCTGTGAAACTTAGGGTAAACTTAGGTGTCTTTGAGATCTCTGTTGCTCTGTCAAATTTAGCTAAAATTGGCTGGAGTGATTAGAATTCGTCTGCGTGACATGGCTGCTGGACAGACTGCGTAATATATAATCACTGTTTTCCAAGGGCAGTTGAACTGCATTTTAAAAACTTTTGGATTTGGTTGCTAAAACAAAAATGAAGAAACTAGACTTCATGTGAAATGGTTTGTCTATTTAATCTATGATGTGTTTGCTTTTTCCAAGTAGTGAATACAAAAGGAGGGAAGAGAAATTTGGCAAAAGCGCCTGTCTCTGCCTTATGCTCGTTAGTTCAGCAGCTGAAGTGTTTCAGTGTAGGTGAAATGCATACCAGCTCAAGCCCTGGGGATTTAAAACGTGTATTCTGCCTCCTGTGCTTTGTGAATTTGTAATATCCACTGTTGTGAATAGTCATTCTTCTTTGATGCCATTCCCCATTTTATGTATAATCAAACTTTCTTCAGAGTTGCCTCAGGATCTCAGGCAAATTACCCCTTAGGCTTGGTGAGTCAGTCTATGGTTTTGAGGTTTTTTTTCCCCTTTGTGTGTATTTTAACATTTAGAACAACTTCAACAGAAGGAATTGACAAAGGCTAAGATACCTAGCATGGAAATTGTGGAGAGATGCTATGTTCATGCAGTGCTATAATATGAATTCTAATTTTTGTGCACAATGTTATTTGTTGTGCAGTTATCCACTGCAGTTATTCTTTGCTAGGACAATGTGCAGCTGCAGTAAAATGTTTTTATTCCTTTCATGCTTTTAGAAGCAGAAGCTAAGCTCCTCAGTCAAGATAGGTTGGAAGTGACCATTTCTTGAAAATTGAGGCAGATAAAATTTCAACAGGTGTAGAAAGAATTTTATCAGAATTTGTCCAAAATAAAAATGGCGCAGGGGGATGATATTCTCTTACAGTTTAGTTTATAGAGCTTATATGTTTATTCGCAGATAATTATCCTGCAGAGCAGAAGGGAATAATTATTGAGGGGATTATCTTCATAGCTTCAGTAGACTTTGACTTTTTTTGAGGCAATGTCTTCAAAATAAGGAAGATCATGGTCTTAAACGTTACTTTTTCCCCACTCTTATGATGAGCACCACTTGTCCTAACTGCAAATTAGCTGTGTTCTCTTCTCCCTGGGAATCAGAAAGCAGAAGTTGTGAATTTTACTTCTCTGTTTATTCTGAAGCATTAGTTTTGTTCTCTAAGACCTACTACCTTACCTGTCAGAGATCAAGAGCAGATGCACACTAAGGTGTTCAGCTCTTAATACTTCAGGTGAAAGTAGACTAGAATTTAACTGTCTGTGAAACTTGTAAGCAAAAGATAACCTGAAGTAGCTGAGTGGGGATGGGAGTGTATTAATGAAGGATGGCAGAATTGCAGGTAATGACGACTTTCTATTAATCAGCAATACACAGAACAGTTAATAAGAACATGGGCCTTCTCTTTCTGTGTTTCCACATGTGCTGACATATTAGCTCCAGTCAAATAACTCTAAAGCAAAAAGAGGAAAAAGAGGGGAAAATAATTTTAAAAAAAGCAGCTAGTTATCTGACAAAATGGTTGTCATACTAGTTACCTGTTTACCGCGATAAAGGCAGGCCTCGTGGTGCTCCATCCTTTGTGCATATGCTTTCTAAATGCTGCTGACAGAACATCAGACTGCAGGAAAATGAATGGTCTTAGCTGAAGCAATGTTAAAAAGAAAGACAGAGACAAGTTTACTTATTTTGTAATTTTTTCCTAACTTTGTTCTTCACCCATATTTCGCATTTGTCACTCTTTTTTATCTGTGTCCTTTGCATCTCTTATGCCAAAGCTTCTAGTTTTCAGTCACATGAGGAGTGTAAAGAGGTGTTTTTGGTCAAGGGAAAGCTGCAGAGTGTAAATGCTGCTCATGGGTGGAGGTGAGTATCCCAAGTCTTAGTCCCTGTATAACGCCCCTCTATATCCCATGGCTTGCTCACGAATTACTCCATCTCACCTCCTTGATGAAGTAGGTGGGGCTGTGGATACACTTGTGCTTATATAAGTTTTGATGGTATATTGTGATGTTGCCTATAGAAGATGGAGCTGGAGCTCAGTTAATTAAGACCCCTTAAAACTTTCAGACTTAGGAGCAGAATGCATGAATTTAATTCATGTCAAGAATACTCTGATGTGTGTGCTATTGTGCAGCTTATTGTGAGGTGGGATTCTTCACAGTCAGTTTTTTGATTGCAGTTGTTAGCACAGAGATAAGGAATTACATCTATCCATTAATTAAACTTCAGAGGAGATAGAGGTGTACGTGATAATATATGTGAAGTTAGGCATAACACATAGCAGAGGCTGTGAAAGAACTGGATGATGCCTGGTTCAGGAAGGAGTCTGTGAGTACAGAGGGAGTTCTCTGATTAAATTTGTATGGACAAAGCAACTTCATGAGATCAGCACTGTGAGTCACATGGCTATGACCAGTCTGCATGAAAGCCAAATTTTTTGTTATCAAAGCATTAACTTCTCTTAATTTCTCAGTAGTAAACAGAGTAATAGTTTTGCCAAAGTGTAGGCAGTAATGTCAAAGAAGTGGGGGGAAATCATGTTTGTGGAGAGGGATGTGAAAATGGTCTCATAAAGGGCATATTTTTTTTAAATTTATTTTTGAGCAGACAGTGCTCAGGTCCTTAAATCTGTAAAGACAAAACAAATAGGTGTCCATAAAGGGTAAGCATAGTCTGAGTGTACAATAAGACAGAAGCCCTTATTGGGTTGTTTAGACAGGCATTCACAGTTTGTCAGTGGAATATAGAGAGCAGGGAAGGGAAGTCCCTTCTGTTGAATCTCTTAGTGAATGATATAAAAAGTATTTTTCTGTGTTCCATGTAAATTGAAGAGCTCTGGTGTATCAGAAATACTTCTGAACCTTTAAGTTCATGAGGCAACTTTGTAGCACGCATATCTGACTTCATGCCATGAATAAAATAATAATAGTTTGGGTCAGAAGGGACCTTTAAAGGTCATCTAGTCCAGCTCCTCTGCCATGGGCAGGAATGTCTTCAATTAGATCAGATTGGTCAGAGCCCCATGCAAACTGACCTTGAATGTTTCCAGGAATGTGGCATCCACACCTCTCTGAGCAACCTGTTCCAGCGTTTCATCACTCTCATTGTAAAAAAATTTCTTCCTGATATCTAGTTAGAATCCTACCCTCTTTTGGTTTAAAACCATTACCCCTTGTCCTATCACAACAGGCCCTGCTTAAAAGCTTGTCCCCATATTTTTTATAATCCCTTTAGTACTGAAAGGCTGCAATAAGGTTTCCCTGTAGCCTTCTCTTCTCCAGGCTGAACAACCTCAACTCTCTCAGCCTGTCCTCACAGGAGAGATGTTCAATCCCTCTGATCATTTTTGTGGCCCCCATCTGGACTTGCACAAAGTGGTCGATGTCCTTCCTTTGCTGGGGATCCCAGAGCTGGATGCAGTACTCCAGGTGGAGTCTCACCAGAGTAGAGGGACACAACTGCCTCCCTCAACCTGCTGGCCAGGCTGCTTTTGATGCAGTCCAGGATAGAACTGGCTTTCTGGTCTATGAGGACATGTTGCTGGGTCATGTCCAGCCTCTCATCCACCAGCAGCCCCAAGTCCTTGGCAGGGCTGCTCTTAATCCTTTCATCCTCCAGCCTGTATTGATACTGGGGGTTGGCCCGACCCAGCTGCAGGACCATGCACTGGGCTTTGTTGAACCTCTTGAGGTTCCCTTGGGCCTATGTCTTGAGCTTGTCTCTCTGGATGGCATCCTGTCCCTCAGGTGTGCCAACTGCACCGCTTAGCTTGGTGTTGCCAGAATAGAAAAGTGGCAAGCCAGGTGCCAAGTTTCTTTGTCTGAGCACACTTATTGGAGTGCTCTTTACCAGCCTCCCTGTACATGTTATTGAGTATCTTTGTAACAGTTTGCTGATGATCTCTTTATTTTTGGACAGTGAGTGAGAAAAGACTCCTTTGCATCAGATATAGAAGTGAAAGGATGGGAATTCTGACCAGGGATGAAAATAGAGCAATGAGGAAGGCTGGAGTCAGGGTTTTCAGGAGTACGGAGTGCACATTCAGTGCATACCTCTAAATTTGCATTAAAATGCTACTACTCAGACAAAAAATAATTGTAGGTGTTTCAAGCAGGGCATTCAAAGTAATGGTTGTCTTTTTGATGCTTCTAACTAAAATCTGACTATGGTTAATTCCATTTTGTGAAAGAAAAGTAATGTCATCTCACCCTAGGGAAGCCCTTGAAGACATGTTTAATTCTTTCATGTTTTTCACATGGATTCTGTGATGACAATATCCTTAAACCAGTAGCAAAAACAAAAAGTCTGAATAGTGGCATAATGTATTTAGTGTGGACTGCTAATGGTAGCTATTTGTAGTGGTTTTGATTTTAGACCTTCCTTGGTAACGAGGTTGTAACCGAGGAAGTGGTCATGTTCCCAGTATTCCATACGATTTTTTACGTAAACCAGGATACAAATAAGAAGGGGGAGAAGCCTCTTCCTCTTTTTCCTTTCCGGTGGATCCGGGAGCAGGTTCTCTGCTCGTGTAGAAAAAGGAGGCCCAGTGAGGCCTTGTGGACCTTGGAAAACAGAGAGTGCTGATGGTCGCTTAGTGCAATTCTACTGTCTCGAAAAGAGTAATAAGATTTTCTTTTGTTAGTTCTTTATTGGTTTCTCCTGAGTTTTGATTGTGTATATCCATTTTAGTTTTTTTTTCCCTCTCCCTTTTCCCTTTGGGGCGGGGGGAGGTATTCGGGGTCCCTTCTTCTGTGTACATAATATTCTAATTGTATGTAAGTGTAAATACATGTGTATATTTTTGTACAACTTTGATCTAGTAATTTCCGCGTTTCAGTAACTTTTCCCTTCTCCCTTTCCCTTGTACTCATAAAAGGAATGGGGGGAGGAGAGGCTGCAAACTGTAAGGTTTGAGCATTCAGTGGGAAAATGGGATTCAAACTGTTACACTATTAAAGATAAAAGTTACAGCATATTATGGTATTACCTATGCCTGAAGTGGTGTGAGTAAATACACATAAAAACACTGTTTATAAAACCTCAATCTGACCTTTAATGTTTGCATTTTCTCTCTCTTTTGGTATTGTCTTTGTGTGTCTTTAATATCATTTTTGTGTAGCAATACATAGGTTTTGAAAACAACCTGTAGGGTTTTTTTATCCTATTGGATAAATTATGGAGAGCTTTATTTTTCTGTTCCTGAATTTTCTATCTACATGTGAAACTATAGTTATAAAATCAACTTGAGAAAACTGCTAGACACAGTGCAAGATTTTTTTTGTAGTACGCATAGGATGAAACAGAGTAGAGTTTGTAAGATTTTGCATTATTGCTACTGTGAACTGTCTGCATACCATTTGTGTCAAGTTTGAGTTACACAAAGTAGAAGTTTATGGGGGCACCTGTTCAGTGCAAAAATGAATAGCAATTTTTTTTCTGAAAGCAGACGTGAATTAGTGGACTTTCAGAGGTTTACAGTTATGTGCATTATTTGCTTGTCAGGGGTTTCTTTCTTTAATATTGAGGCAGTCATTTACTTTCTGGTGGTAAAATACGCTCGATCAGCTATGAGAGTTGTGGTGCTGTGTGTGCTTGAAGATGGTGATTTCCAGAAGGAACATCTCACCTCAACTTACACTCTCTTCTGCATATTTTCTGTGGAATCTATGGCAGCCGTTACTGCCCTAGGTGTAAAAGTAATTCAGTGTTGGAAGTAGCAGTTTCCCTGACATCCTCCAGATCAATCCATATAATTTCTGTGAGTCAACACGTTCAGTCGTTGGTGGAGAACGGTGAAAGGATTCATTAACTTCTTGGGTAAGTCCTCTAAAAGACTGTGTAGTAGCTGTTTCTGTCTTCCTATAAGAGGAGGGAGCAGAAGTTTAGTTCCTCCTAAGAACTTTTTCTTTGATATTCATGAAACTAAGATATTTCTTAGGATTCCCAGAAGAGTTTGAATATGTATGTATTTATTTTTGTTATTTTTGAGGACAGAATCTGCCGATTTTGCAGAAGCTTTATCTGACATGCTGAAAGCTTTTCTTGCAGTTGCATTCAAATAGTAGGTAAATATTAGCCTGTGCTTTGCAAAGTATAGCTCATCTTGATGCCTGTTGTCAGAAGTGTGTAGTCTTGGAGTTATGCTCCAACAGTAGACACAAGTTTAATTCTCTGTCCAAATTTAATTGTCTAAAATTTAGTTGCCTATGTTGAGCTGATTACTCTTATGTCTCCATTAAATTTACAGAAATAATTACCTCCAGAAGGCCATTCATCTCTTTCTAAGCTAGGTGTCCAAGATAAGAAAGATAAATTGCTGTGGTGATTGCAAATGGGGCAGTGACTCATTCAGATTCAAATATCCAGCCTACCCTCTGCAGCGAGGGTCACTGAATCTCATCAAAACTGT
This sequence comes from Cephalopterus ornatus, assembly GCA_013396775.1. Classification (NCBI taxonomy): domain Eukaryota; kingdom Metazoa; phylum Chordata; class Aves; order Passeriformes; family Cotingidae; genus Cephalopterus; species Cephalopterus ornatus. The sequence goes on along the minus strand of VZRE01012923.1, from coordinate 58,322 downwards.
TCAGATGACACTAGTTAGTTGCAGATTGCTTTTTCCCATTCCTAGCTGTGTAATTTTACTTATTTCTATATATAATATGTATATGTTTACATATATATATGCTGGTGTGTGTCCAAAGAAGAGGAATGAGGCTGGTGAAGGCTCTGGAGCATTCGTCTTAAGAGGGGCTGTGGTTGTTTAGCCTGGAGAAAGGGAGGCTCAGGGGAGACCTTTTGGCTCTCTACAACTTCCTGAAAGTCAGTCTCTTCTCACAAGTAATAAGTTGTAGGATGAGAGGAGACTGCTTTAATTTGTTCCAGGGGAGGTTTAGGTTGGATTTGAGGAGAAATTTCTGCTCAGAAAGGGTGGTCAAATCTTGTAGCAGGGTGTCCAGGGAAGAGGTTTGAATCTCCACCCCTGGAGGTTTGTTAAAGACATGTAGATGTGGCACTCAGGGACATGGTTTAGTGGTGGACTTGGCAGAGTTAGGCTTACAGTTGGGCTCTGGTCTTAAAGGTCTTTTTCAAGTAAAATGATTCTGTACTTTTTAAATGTAAGGCCTTGCTTTGTGCATTTGAGACTCTAGAGTTATGGATGAGTCCCTGTTACTTGCTTTACCTTTTGGTTCTGGAGGCCCAGTTCAGAGGATCAGTGGTAGTGCATAAAATACTCCTTTTAGTATTTGTTTTCGGGGTTATTTAGCCATAGTTAAGATGGATGTGTGATACAGTCCACTGATTTAATTTTTTTACCATGGTGGACAATATTAATTGTTTTTGCTTTTTAATTATGTTTTTAATTATAGCATCAAATGTAATATATCACTGTATATAAAATAAATGTGCTCTTTTTGTGTGGCATTTCCTTGGAGGATGTGGAGGAAGAAACAGAGGAAGGAATGTGGTTTTGTGTGTGTGATCTTTGCAGTATTTTTGAGTACAAGGTATAATAACCACATTGCTTCAAATGTTTAGTTGTTGATTAAAAAGACTCCAAATTTGCTCATAAAAATATCCACTTTTTGTCTCTGAATGGTTTCCACCTCAAATTCAATTTTCCCTGCAGTGCCTTTGTGAGGCAGAGAGATGTTGTTATCGCTCTTTTATGGTTGGATCGCTCTTTTATGGATGGCAGCTGTGGCAGCGGCTTTGCTTTTTCATTGTGAGTGGAGTGGGCAGCGTGCCCGTGTGAGCCAAGTGCCAAGTCCTGTAGGTGTGAGGGCTCTGCTGTGGTACCTGACAGTCAGGTGTCTAATGCTGGTGGAGACCAAGGGGCTGGCAGGTCTGACAGGGCTTACAAGAGTCTGGTGTGCGTCTGAGCTGGAAGTTGATGTCTCACATGGTACTACTATGTACCCTCACAGAGAGCTGCTTAAATTGAGCACACGAAGATTTCAAGATCCTTGTTATTGGAGTAGCTTAATTTTTGGCATGTTTCTGTAGTGTCTGAATGGTCCAGTTCCCTGGGGAACTGAAATCTTCAGTCTGAACTGAAAATTTTTGTATTCATTGTTGATTACCATTATCTGGTAAATAAATTTCTTTTTAAAGTAGGAAACATTGGAAACTACAGCTACTTATACAAAGAAAACATAACCTTTTTTTGCAAGCATATTCTTTTTTCATTTGTAAAAAGCATGTAACATGACCTGTTACAATTCTGTTGTGTTTAGACTTTAAAAGTATGACAGCTTGTTTATTGGGTTTGCATGGCCAGGTTTTGGTAGCAGGGGCCTACAGTGGGGGCTTCTGTGAGAAGCTGCCAGAAGCTTCCCCCATGTGCACAGAGCCAATGCCAGCCAGCTCCAGGATGGACCCGCCACTGGCCAAGGCCGAGCCCATCAGCAATGGTGGCAGCACCTCTGGGGTAGCAGAGTTAAATAGGGAGAAAAGTTACTGTGCCAGAACAAATACCAGCCAGAGAGAGGAGTGCGAATATGTGACAGAAACAGCCCTGCAGACACCAAGGTCAGTGCAGAAGGCGGGGCAGGTGGTACTCCAGGTTACTGGAGCTGAGATTCCCCTGCGGCCCATGGTGAATAGCATGTTGAGGCAGCTGTGCCTGTGCAGCACATTGAGATCCACAAGGGGAGCAGAGATCCACCTGCAGACCCTCGACCAACCCCATGCCAGAACAAGTGGATGCCCAAAGGAGGCTGTGACCCTGTGGGAGGCTTGGGCTGGAGCCAACTCCTGGCAGGACCTACGGCCCCATGGAGAGAGGAGCCCATGCTGGAGCAGTTTGTCAAGAACTGCAACCTATGGGAAGGACTCATGTTGGAGAAGTTCATGTGGGACGGTCTCCTGTGGAAGGGACCCCGCGCTGGTACAGGGGAAGAGTATGAGGAGGAAGGAGCAGCAGAGGCAGCATGTGATAAACTGACCTTAATCCCCATTCCCTATCCTCCTGCACTTCTGCGGGAAAGGAGGTAGAGAAAATCAGGAGTGAAGTTCAGTCCAGGAAGAAGGGAGGGGTCGGGAGAAGGGGTTTTTTGAGGTTTGGTTTTATTTATTACTCTACTGTGGTTTGATAGGTAATAAAGTAATTTTTCCCCGAGTTGACTCTATTTTTTTGCCCATGATGATAATTGCTGAGTGATCTCTCCCTGTCCTTGTCTTGACCCATGAACCTTTCATTGTATTTTCTCTCCCCCGTCCAACTGAGGAGGGGAGCAATAGAGCGCCTTTAGTGGGCATCTGGTGTCCAGGTGAGGTCAACCCACCACACCTTGGTGCCCAGGTTTTTTGTAGCTTACTATGCTGTGAGTTTTCATGAATGCTTTTACACTGCTTATATAGTAGCAGATAGGTATGAACATTTAATTGAAAATTAAACAAATACTGGAGTTAGTATAATGCAGTTAATTTTCACTGCTTAGCTTTTGATATTTTTTGTTTCTTTTCTGTAGTCGTAGAAGGCAATGGGACTAAACGTGAAAATTTCATTTCTAAGTAAAAGCGTATAATTGTACTGCTGAGCTTTCTGGGTGTGTTTACACTGTCAAAGTTTGTAGGGAAAAGGTATGTGGTGGTTGTGATGACCTCAGAAAATGCTAATGATGCTAGGAATAATGCTCTGAACCCTTCAGGTCGTAAATCCTGCAAAATTGTAAGTAGTCTGTATTATATTATGTCAAAAACTTTGATGGTGTAGCTCATATATATACCTCTATATGCAGAAATATAAAACTGCAATTCCAAAACTTAGGGTTGTTACCTGAATTGGGGTTGTGACAGGTAGAAGTAAGGTCACAACAGTGTGCAAAAAAAAACCTCTTCTTTTTTGTCAGTTCTGTAATTCCAAGCACTGATTGAAAACTGTTGTCTCAGCTGTAATTGTATAAAAATGAATTGGATTTCATACTGAATACTGGATGGGAAACTGAAAGTTACAGTTGGCAGAATTAAAATATCAGAGAAGTATTAGATTGAAAATTTTAGTTGCTTGTGGCTTTTGAAAGCTGCTCTGGTGCTGGGACACCCATTTGTGTCTCTTTCTCATACTGCAGAATATTTCCAGGGGAGCTCAGGTAAGGTAAGAGCTGACTTCAATTAAATTTCAAAAAAAGAAGTTTTATTTTCTTACTAAGAAATATCTAGGGTTTTACACTCTGCATTTTGTTGTATGCTGTACCTTCCTTCCTAAAGAGGGGGATGCAAGGTTTGTATGAAGAGGAAATTGATTTGGAAAAAGTGAACAAACTTTTGTTCTCAGAATCCTTTCAGTTTTTAATTGAGCAAAATGTAAGGTAGATGCAGGTCAACATAAACACAGTTATTCTCAATCAGCAGCTAATCTTTTACATTTCAGATCTCTTGGAGGAGTAGGGGGTGGCAGCTAAAGCGATTTAGCACTCAGTAAGCAAAGGGAGGAAATGGTGGAAGCAGAGACACTCTTTCCTTGAAGATCATGTTTGAGATTTTGAGGTGTGCTATTTGATTTATGTAAAAGGTTTTTCTTGCTATCTGGGAGTTTTGCTATTTGTTGTTTGAATTCCTTCTGTGGTGTACTAGCGTAGTTTTGTCTGGAAAGTTTTTCTCCGTATGTTGAGCCTCTCAAATGTGAATACTCCTGTGCTTAGTGTGTCTTGGCCTTACGAGTTGATAAGTCTTCATGTATGCTGCATCTCTGTGTAAAATTGAGATACTGTGTTCTGAAATGTTTTGCCATCGCATGATGTTATCTTCTACTTAGCAGGAGATGAATATCAGTATATGGCTGCATATCTTCAGCAATGCCAAGCTGTTGGAGCGTGCTAAAATGAACTTGCTTTTAGTTTATTCCCTTGCTGTTTAGTAGGTTGAGAATCAAAATAGCCCTTTGCTCTAACACAGCTTGGGCTAACAAGTGAGCATTTTTCTTCATAGGCTGCTAGAGGGCAGGTTATAGTAGCATATTTCATAAACTTTGATCAAAAGGCTGGACAAATGTGCTTAAGAAGGTTGTGAAGCCCCTGTACTTCTAGTTAAAAGCAGTAACCTCCTGAGAGTTTGCAGGGACTAGGATTGGGGAAATGTGCTAAATTGCTTAACAAGCTTACAGAAGTGTTTTTACAAGCAAAGATATTTTTATAGCAGAAATACACTGCTTTGTTAAATGAAGGAAAGAAATGGATTTACCTTTTGTTGCTAAAGGTGGTTGTAGCTGCTTGAACTACCTGCAAGCTGCTCTTTTGATGGCAAAAGCATACCGCATCTCTATAGAAAGGATTGGGACTGCCACTGAGAGGTTCCAGATAATCTTTGCCCTGAATTTCACTACTACAGATAGGCATAGTTCCGTTTTTTTTTTCCCTGGGAAAGATATAGTCATTTTTCTCTATTGTACTGGTACAGTCACCTGAATTAGTCATAGCAAAAATTTTGCTGTGAGATGCTGCCAGCAGCTACTTGGCTGCCATCCCACAACAAGAACAGACTGCATCCAAGTTCTGATGCCAAATCATGTGTAGGTTAACCTTTGTAACCCATCTCAAATCAACACACGCTGTCTCTGGGAAATAAATCTGGTCTATTTGTAGGAATACTCTGCCTGTATTCGATAGCTTGCATGCAAACTATGCAATTAAAGCCTCTAGGAGTTGTTGCTGAGAGGCTTCCCCACTGTGAGGCAATGTCTGTGAGAAACTACCCTTATAAAAAGTAAATCCTTTTTTTCACCCTAAGATTCCACATGACTGAGTCATTGAATATGGAAGCATCAGTAAGGTGTCTGTCACTGAAATAGTGTCATGTGCAGGAACAAGTTGCACTTCGTGTCTGTTCACTTTCATCTGGCATATGACATGAGCAGTAACTATCAACATTTAAGTGAAAGATGTTGTGACCTGTGATCTGGGATGTCATGCAAAGACTGTAGACAGCAAGGCATGCTGTAAGCTGACATCAGTTAATTTTAAGATGCCATACTTGAATGCTGGTACTTAACATAGAGTCCAGCCATTAGCAATTAACAAGAGGGAAAGTTTAAATGACCAGCTCTCTCCAAAAACTGAACAGTAGGGCAAATCTTTTGAGGCACAACTTGGTGAATGTTTTGTGTTGTGGGTGTTTTTTGTTTTTTTCCCTCTAAACTTATATTAATTAGAGGTAGAAATAGGCTTTTCTTTCCAGAAAATAATTCTTTATGTCCTCCTATATTAAAGAAGTATCATGGGGAACAGGTTAAGACAGGGGTCTTATTGTATGAAGTATTCTTCCTTTCTCATTTTATGTCTTTAATTTATTCATCTGCATTATCTCCATCCAGGATTAGGTAAAGATTGTGTGCCTATAGTTGGGTAACAAGATTATTTCCAAAGTGCCTGCTTTTCCCTTTATGTAAAATTGAATGATTCACTCTTCACACTTTTGTAAATGTGGCAGCAGAAGAACACTGGGAGAAAAGATTCATGGGCTTTAGCTATTGTTACTGCTCCTTTAGATCTTTTTCTCTGTAAATATGAGAATCTTAAAACATTCAGGCCAACACGGTGTTCTGTAAACAGTTTAATAATTTTCAGTGTTTTTATAGACAAACATAATAGGATGACAAGCAACCACAAACAGAAATTTAGGAAACAAGGCATGACAAGTTTTGACAAGGAAAAAGCAGGACTGTCTTGTTTCTTTAATGAGGCCTTCATGGGTTTTTAGGTACTTAAGAGAAAATGTAGTTTGTATACAGCAGACACAGTTGCTTGTAAGATGGGGGATTACTTACAGTATGAGACAATGTCTAACCTGAAAGGTTGCAAGCACTTCAGCGGGAAGTCTTTAGAATTTAAAATTAACTTTGAAAAGGATATAGATTGGAAAGGAAACAAAGCAATGTATTTCAATAGGTTTAATGCAGATTATTTTGTGGGTGTAGGTAGAATCAGTTACCTGCGTATCATATGAGATAAGCATGAGAAGCCGTTCTGCAGGGAAATATTTGGAGGGTTCTTTTTTTATATTTTGTTATATACCATACAGAGTATGATGCAGTGTCATGCTGTTGAAAGGGGTATAGAAAGCAGCTGTTCCAGTTGTTAATTAATGGTCTTTGTAAGATACCTGAAAAGGTTCTTTCACCTTGGTCAGTGCTGTAAGGTATTAGCTGGAGTTAGTGTCCAGTTTGGGTATAGCACTACATGAAAGAGGGGAAGAGAGAAAAAGAAGTCTAAGTAGAGAAATAGAAAACAACATGACCTTTTAGAGAAGAGCTGGGGTAGTTTAGTTTAAAATGAGAAGCCTAGGAAATTCAAGTCTACAAATTTTTAAAAATTATAATATCTTCTCGTAGCTGTCTGTAATACTTGAAGGGCAGTAATGATCGAGGTGTGGCCAAGGGACCTGATTTCTGCACCTATTTCTATAATTTCCTCTACAAATTTGGGCAGATTTATTTTGCTTGTATGATTCACTTGTATCCAATACTGAAAATAAAAAATTGAGTAGATAAATTACCATGGCTTATAGGCTAGAACATAAATCCTGTGCATACAAGTGTAATAATACTGCAGTGTCATGGAGAACGGTGTACTTTCAAGGGAATGTTTTTTTATTGTAGATTTTTTCTCTGAGAATATTGTGAACTACCGATCTGAAAGCTGTCATGTCCTATCTTGGTTGTAAAGCCCTGCTATCTACACATGCCTTGTTGCATATTATTATATAAGATCAGCTTACGTTTTTTCTGCAGTCCTTCAGTTTAATAGTAAGAACTGTTTAGATCTGTGGGGAAGAGGAAGATAGGGAAGGGAAAGAAATAGAAATTAACCCTTCTGCTATTAAAAGTGCTATGTATGTTTATTTAGATAAATGAGGAAAGGCATCATCCTCATGGGGTAATTAAAAGTGTTGAAAAATAATGTCTACTTATGTTGTCACTACTTGAAGATAAAATCAACAAAACAGAGGCAGGCTAGGAAGGAGAGTGTTTACAGAGATCCTTGCCTTTGTAGCTGTTATAGGTAAGGTGAAATCTCAAAACATTAAAATTAGGTTTTGCAGAAGTTTTTAGCTGGTGTTGATAATAAAGTCAATTACTTTCCGTGTATTAGCTTTGACGTTTAGAAGACTGAAACAAAAATGTTGATTTTGACGATTAGGAAGTATTTCTAAAAACAATTTATGGACTTCAGCAGCAACAAATACATTAATGGTTATTTCATGAGGAGAAAAAAAATGGTGATTTAACTCATGGTTGTGTTTATGTTGGAGCTGCTTTTCCTTTGTCTGAATTTTGATTTGGTTAATGGAATTTACTTTTTCCTGCCATGCTTTGTGTTTTAAATTTTTAAATGATTTCTTTTGTTTTGGCAGAGAACTAGTTGTTGTCTGATGGTAGACTTGGCTTTTCTGGGCAGTGGAATGCCAGAAGCATCACAGCCTCACTTTGTACCTTGTAATAATAATTTCGCATAAGCACTATAATTGCTGTATTTACCTTCATTTTATAATCTGAAAAAACATAGGTATAAATTACATGAATTTAGAAGGCAGTAACATGAGTTTGAGTGCACAAGAAAAAGAGAAACAGTACTAATTTCATTAAAAAATGAAATATCCAAAGTGCTTCTGGAACTACATATTGACAAATCTGTGCTTATGAAGATGCAACTTAGAATTTTACAGCAAATAACTTAAAAATTCAGATGATTTTATGTCCAATCAAGAGGGTTTTTTTGGTAATTTTTATGTTTTCAGAGTACTACTGGTAATACTTAATTACTCAGTAGCCTTACTTTCATCTTTCTCTGCATCCTCATTCTAATCTTGCCCCTTTTTTTGTGCTGTCTTAAATTAGAAAGTGGTTTCTGTGAGTGAAGGACCTGTGTCTGGTCAAGTTTTTCAGTGCTGACGTCCAGTTAGAGACATCAGAGATGGTTATGGTCTGGGTACTGTGTGTCATCAAACTGCAGGCTTCTATCGTTCAGTCAACTAAGTAGTAGTGGGATCTTAGCTTTGGATGACTGATGGTGTTGGTAGACTGGAATGAATTGTTGTGTTCCTGCCAGGTATTGAGCAAAGTGACCTTAAAAGATCGAGCCAAATAAAATTTCTAAATATCACTTGCAAAATTGTGTTTGGATTCTTAAAAGTGGCTTTTATAACACTTAGAACTTGTAGTTGTTGCTGTTTTGGGGGAGAGAGGAACAATTAATGTCAGTAACACAAATAGTTGCCTACATATATCTATGTGATAGTTTCTTACACATCTGTTTTAGTATTGGAGGCATTACTGATTCTCAACTACTTCCCAATTCATTAGTTGATCAAAATATGTACTAAGTTGCTGTACAGTAAATTACCACTTCATTAGTTGTGTTGTGTATGCTGAGAGCTGGTCTTACTTAATTCTTGTCTGGCTTTTTATAAAAAGCAGAGGACTGTAGTCTGTCACGTAATCAGCTTGATTACACAGAGGCCACATAGATATCAACTGTTTGCTCAATGTCTTATAAATGTTAGTAAAGTAGGGCATTACGTTATAAAAGAACTGTAACGTGTGAAAGCATATGCCTTGAACCCACCATGAGGCAGCAGGACAAACTACAGCACTTCTCACTCCTAGAAAGACGGAAAGCCGGCCATGTAGAGTATTAAATCTATTCTGAACTGGGATTTGGTATCTTTATCTCTCTTCAGCAGTATTAGCAACAGACTTTACATTTCTCTTGTAATTAAATGTAAAAAATATATTTGGTAATTAAGTTATTTGCTAAAGGATTACCAAATGAATTTATAGAAGCTAAATAGCTTTTGCTCTAAGGTATGAAAAAAGCAAACAAACAAAATACTGACCTGAAGGGATGACGACAACATCTATGAAATTGTTTGGTATTTCCAGTTGATTTTAAAACTGTGGAAATAACAAGAAATGCATCTATATATGTATATAAACCCAACATGGAAATATGAGTAAAGTACATCAACTGAGGGCAGCATAACTTCAGGGTTTTTTTAAAACTAAGCCTGTGTTTTTGCATATTAAAATGTAATGTTCAGGTACAGTTGCAAATTGCCTTGAGTTCTTGAAATAACTCGGAAGGTTGATCCTAAGACATCTCTGAAAGTCATATTAATTAAAGCTTTTGCTCCAAGAAGGACTCTAGATCAGATCAGCTGTATTTTTGTCTAGCTGTGTCTTGAAGTCCATGGATGGAGACTCTGCGACTAGTCAGGAGAATCCATTTCTGTGCTGCACTACGTGACTTGTGATAGAAGTCTGCTTTAAAAATTAAACATCTTAAAATTTTCAGCTTTTACAACCAAAAGTTGTGTAAAGCAACCCTGTTGCTTAGTAATTTTGATTTGGTTTGCTTTGTTTTGTAATATTTTGTCTTGTGTTGTTTTCAAAACAGATACTAGTATTCTTAGTGATTTGGACTGCTACTGAGCCATGAGTTAGTGTCCAGAAAATAACCTCATGGCTGCATACTTTTTATTAATGATAACTTAAGTTGGAGCTCAGGACTGTGCACATCATGTGAGGGTTGTTTTCTTCTCATTGTGCAGTGCTTTGTGTTTATTAATATTGAAATTCACCTGGCGTCATATCCTACTATCACAGAGAGAAATGAGATATAGATTTTAGTGTCATCTACCACTGTATAATCATCACCAGTTACCGCCTTGCTATCCAGTCCTTCACCTTAAAATCTGTGGTATGCAGTGCAAACAGATATCCAGTGTTATTAGAAGAGATACCATTGTGTTCATATCCTTCTTTTGTGTTTTAGTATGTGAGAAAGGATTCTTCTTTCTTCTTGTGCCTTAACAATTCTGTTTCTTTAAGAACCTGTGGTGAAGGATCTTGCCAAAGCTGTTTTCTTCATCTTTCAGAGAACTCTAATAGCTGTGGTTGGAACATTTCCTGTCTGCCGGAAGTATCGTCTTCACCCTAGAGCTCCCAGGGTTCTCATGAGGCTACAAATTCTAGTCTCTGTTATAGCTTATATGAGTTTGCTCATAACGGTCTCTATAACTCCTAGGATTTCATGTGATTGCTTGTTTTAAAAATATTGTGTTATGTTTTATTCTTGTTCATTCTTCTAGTAGAGGTGTGCATTTAAAACATGTCGGCAGTTCTGGATTTTGGTTCTTGTGGTGAATACTTGCTGATCTCAGTGGGTTTTGTTGTCGCTGCTGTATTTATTCTAAGGCCCTTTATATTGTCATATCAGTTTGAGAAACTTGCTTAGATTTGTATTTGAACAAGAACTTTGGTTTGGAAAACCTCTGGATGTCTGCTGTAGAGATTTAGTTAAGAAATAATGAAAAAAACCGCAACAAACAAGCAAAAAACCCCAACAAACCCCAAAGGAAACCAACTTACATAGTATAACTTTTTCTTTTTTTTCAATCAATCCTTTTGCATCTCAGTGTTTTGGCATTCTTGTCACCTGTGAGGATTCTTCCATTTGCTTTGAAATGTCTTTATTATTAGCTTTTATCCAATTAATCCTCCAGAATATTTTCTTCAGTCTTTCTTTTGCATTCTTTTTTTTTTTGTTTGGTTGGTATAGTTAGTCTTCCTTTTTCCTTTGAAAATTGTTCATTATTTTTTTGGTTTTAAATATAAAGTTCACTACTTCTTTACTGTTTTGTCTAAGCCATCAGTAATAATGGCTGTGGAGTAAAGTTCTCTGGGAAGTCACAAAAACATGAAACCATGTTTATTTAATTATGAAATAATAATTCCTCACAGTTTGAATATATTTTTTTATTATATCTTAACTTTCTGATTTGTCCTGAGCTTTTGTCCTTTCTTGAACTTGATTACCAACTCGTTCTCTCAAAGATTCTGTATGTAACTACATGGTGAAGAGAGAGCTTGATACCTTTTTAGTTTTCACAATGAAAGGATAGTATTTGGCAGAATAGCATTCTCAATTTGACTCAAACATTCCTAGCCTTACATGCGTGATGATGAAATAAGTGATTTCTGTGTCTGCTTTTCGATGTGATTGATGATTATCGTTGCATTATGGAACTTGGTTGGTTACTTCCAGTGGAGAAAGTTATGCTCTGTGTCTCCCGGTTCAAGGCAGGACTGAAGAATAGGAAATACAGTCATGAGTGACATGGGCAAAAGTTCCTTCTAGACTGATGCTAAGCAGTGTTTTATTTGGCAGAAAATTCTGTTTGCATTCTTCCTTTCAATGTACTTCATTCCCTACTTCCTAACAAAGTGCTTCGGATTTTGCCATCTTTAATATGAAAAATTTATACTTAGATAATTTTTGAATGTAAACCACCTGTCATTTGTTTTATTAGTATTTATCAGTACCTTTTGCAATTGTTTTAAAATTTAAACCTTAATGGCTGTTTATTTATGTAAGCCTTGAGTGTAATTACCTTTACATATACTTACAGTGCTGCTAATGCAATTTAAAACTTTATCATAAATCAGACCATAAAATTATAGCTGTACAATTTTTTAAAACCTATCATGTGCAGATCTGACATCTTAATTTGTAGCTTTTATCCCATCCTTCAGTGATTGCTCACCCTGTTTAGAGATTCCAGTGAGCAGATGAACATTACATCGCTCAATGAGTTTTTTGAGCTTTTTGAAAGCATAAGGAAGTAAGTTCAGCAGCTGCACAGTCCTTTCAGAGAGTGCCCTGCCTAGGAATTTGTCAATTCAGGTGAGGCTTTTCCACACGTATTTCTTCCTTTTCCAGTCACTTGCTTGGAAAAGAACAGTCGGTGTCCTGACACCAGCCTCCTGTGTCTGAACTGTATGATGAGGCATTCTCCAATTTCTGAGACTTCTGACTCTGGTTCAGGGCTTTGCAAGTGATTATTTTGTGATCTTGTGTTGGGAACTGAAATTATAAAGGAAGGTTGGTTCTAGTTTTTAGTTTTGTTTACGTAGTTTAGAGAAAGCATTTGATGAATGAACTATATTGCATTTTTGAAAGAGCAGATGGAGAGTGTGAGGTTTGTGATGGTGGCATTACTGGAGATGAGGAATTTGGCTGTAAAGGTACTGTAAGTTTTATGTTTGGTTCAAGAACAAAGTTTTTCCTATTTTCTCCGTTGGGAAGTGATTGTGAAAGATGTGCTGCCAGTCTCATAGTCTTAAACCTTTTTGTGTTAAAAAACCCCAAAATGCATTCTCAGCAGTAGGAATTTTATAGAAGAAAATAGACTTAAAAAGAGCACAAACATCACACTATGTATCACACTATGGGAGGTGCTACTGTAAAGACCACACTAACACAGCTGTTAAAATGTGCCTTAAAATTCATGTTCTGTGTGCAAGAACTTGATGAAGAGTGTGCTGAAAACTGCTTCTGATACTTAATGTAATTTTAGAGAGGCTGGAGAGTAAAAAAAAACAATATAATACATGTGCCAGTAATTAAAAAGGGAAGTGTGGTGTGTGGATCTAGGGAGGTGTGAGAGAGAATGATGGACTGTCAGGCTGACCTAATAATAGACTTACCGTTCTCTTTGTATGTCAAATGTATGAAAGATTAATTCTAAAACTATCATTGTTTACTCAAGCTTTTATATGAAAACGGTCCTTGTCTTTGGAAATGGATGAGAGGCTGGGTTGGTAAAGGCAACCAAAAAATCATGACAGAAATACAGACTTTGAAGCCCTTGAAGTATTGCAGGGAGTGCCGGGGTGTCCTCTGCCTCCGACCCCTCGCAGAGAACTCCTTAGCACCAAATCCTGCCTCGGGACCTGCTGACCCAGGGATAAGGCGGCTCTCCTCTCCTGTAGTGTTGTAAGAGAGGGGGAAAATGCTGCTTGTTAGGGAGAGCAGTTCCCATCCAGGATGTTTGGCTCTGTAATGCTGGTAGGAGGGGAAGGAACTGGCTCTGCAGCAATATCAGGTAGGCTGGATGGGGAGCAGGAGGTTCCTGAGGGAGAAGCACAGCGAGTGGATGTGTTGGGCCTCACTGCCAGCTACTGGACTAGTATTGCTTGTGCAGTGAAATAATATTTCTAGTATTTGGTATTGCATATGGTTAGGACTGCAGCGCTCCTAAATTATTGGTCTTTATCCCGTTTGTGATGGGATTTGTGATTCATTAGTACTGAAAGTTTCAGGTAGAAGTAACCCAGGAAGAAGCTAATGCGTTGGTCTTGTTTAAGACAGTGCACTTCTAGGTTTTGTTTTGTTTTGATTTTTTTTCCCCTTTTTCCTGGCTCCAAGTGTTTGCTGTGCTTTTCTTAGGTCATGATTTTACTAACAAAATAGATTTTACTGCTAGATAATGAACTTGGTTTTGCTTCCTTGCATTTAAAAAAAGGGGAGTGGGGGCATCAATGAGTCGTTCTGCTTTTATTATGTAATGTAAAAAAAAACCCCAACTGTTTCTGCTTGTTTTGTTCTAAAAGTACATTGACTTTCTTAGCTCATGTTTTCATTGAAAGTCAAGTGTCATAGGCATCTGAGAGAGGATTAGGCCTTAAATTTTGTCAGCTAAACATCTGAGAACATGAGCTTGAGAATGCATATTTTATGAGTTCCTCTCTGGGGTTTCAGCTTGACCTGGGTTGGAGGCTGCACTTATGGAAGTGGTGTGTTCCCAGGAGTGAAAAGTTAGGTAGCTAGGGATGCAAGTTTAACTGCCTGGGGAACTGAGGTGACGTGGCTGTGCACCAGTTTTAGAAATGTCAGTAATATTTTAAAGATAAACTTGTACTTTGGCATCTGTTCATTTAAAAGCTTACTTAGTTGTAACCAAAATTGTGTTTTTCTCAGTGTGCTTTCTGGATGGTTCGAGTAGGTTTTTGCTAGCATAAGTCTGCTTAAAACTTAGTGGGTTTTTAACAGTGATATAATACAGCACATTCTGTTATTTTAATATTTTGCTTTTGCATCTTCAAGGAGTGAAATCGGGGAAACAGTTTAGCTTAAGTTCCTGTAAGGTAATTATAAAACTAATTTGACCATACTAGGAAGAATGGCTGTGGATGGTTCACTGTCAAAATCCGAGGCTACGTGAAAACATCTTCTAGGTCATGTTTGATTTGATACTGTGATTAAACACCTGGATGATGGAGCATGAAGGGCTAAGCTCAAACACGAGATAAAGCTCCTTAGAACTGCAAAGCTGCGAGTGCTCAGGTCAGAGTTCAAAGTGTTGCTAACAAATTGGAAAAGTGATAGGAGAACAAAAATACAGTATATAGCAATAATCATCAGTGTAAGTACAAAATACAGAGGAAGATATACCAAATGTACAAGGTAAGGACAAGGTGTAGGAAGTAAGTCTTGAAATGCAATTGAGAAAAAAAGGACATTTCTTGGTTTGAGAATTCTGATAGTAAAATTGCCAAGAATATCATTGAATCTACGTTCATCCCTTACAGACGTTTGCTGAGTGGATAAAGGAACAGTTGGCCCTAATTCTTGCCATTTAGTTCTCTAAATAAAAGCACAGAAGCTGAAGGGAAAAACAGTGTCAATATTGTTATGCAGGTTAAAGGACATGGAAAAACCTTCTTGAAAATCTGATTTTCATATTCAGCATAGTAATGTCTTAAAATGGGGATTGTTTTTCCTTTTTAAACAGCTCTAATGATACCCTCTTAATAAAGTTTGTAACATTGCAGTGTAATTTCTTTATACAACTGAAATTCAGCAAAACATTTTGAAACCCTATTAAGAGAACTCCCAAGTTTTTAAAATAGCTGGTACAGGAGATACGGTTCTTCTGTTATGGAACAATACTGGCACCCAGTGGTGGTCTCGTACTAGTGCATCCTTTTAAGTTACCCGTTGCTTTATTGTTTGAATTGTTCTCTCTCTTGTGGTGGTGGTAGCAAGTACGAGAAATTTGAGAGCTTTTGGTGATTTTCTTTTTTTTTCTTTGAAAACCGTACCTTTTTTATGGCATGATTGTATAAACCTGCTTCTGTAGCGAAGTAATGGAAGGAACACTGATTTCTGCACACACACATTGAAAATAGCTGCATAAAATGTACTACTCGCGTGTTGTTTTGTGTGGCTGGCACTGGATTAAAGTGGTAGTGCAGTTTGTATTTGCTGCCAGTATCACAGTGATTCTGTGAAGAGTTGTGAATCTGAAATGCATACGTTTTATAGAGCATATTGATTAATATTAATTTCCCTTATTTACGCCTTTCCTTAAAGAAAGCTTCTACTTAATAAAATGTTAATTCTAGAGATGATAGAAGAAAATTTATAGGATTTATAGAAAAATTGTAATATGGGATAGAAAAAGGATGGAAGCTTAGAGATTTATGTTTGTGCATGAACTGTTAATTACAATTATAGAAAACATGCTTTTCAAAAAAGCTGCTCATGAAAAATAACTATTATTAAGAAAGTTGTTTAGCTGGTGGATATAATTATAGAATAAGGCTCTCATTTTAAACCTTTTCAAGTGTGTGTGTGTATACAGGTGCATGTTTGTCTGCAGAACAAGTGTTTGATCCAGCAGTGTAGAGCAGACAAAAAAATGCATCTTCCTTTGATACCACTAATTTCTTCAGTGTTTCAGAGAGAGATGGTAGTAGAGTTGCAGTACAGAAGTCTGTCTATTTAGGCCATGTCAGGTATAATTTGTCCTTTATGAAATAAAGCAGAACATAAACCAAGATAAATAGAGGCACAGGTGAGATTGGTACTACAGTTCTATTCCTTAGCAATGGGAAATACCAAAAAGGAGAATGTGCACACCTGTAATGTGCAAAAGTGGGTTATTAAACTGATATCATACTTGATATGAAGGAGTAGTGGGAAAACAACTCTGTCTGTCACTCATGTAATATTTTTTTCTGTGTATTACAAAGGAAGAATTACTGAAATCTGTTTTTTGTAGAATTTTAATGAGAACATTTTGACAGAAAAATTGTAGATTTGGATTCATATGTGAATGGTTCACATAGAAAGTGCTGATTCGTTACTAATGGCTTTGTTTTAATGTTTCTTTTGAAGGTAAGAATGCAGGTACTTTCTAGGAGATGCTTTTCTGACAAAAGCTGTTGTTAAGAGGATTGTACTGCTGCATGTCTCAGATGAGTGGAACTGGAGTGAGGGGGAGGACTAGCTGAGATATCTCTCAGGTTTCTGCAAGCATAATGCAAAGGAATTGCAGTAGAAACATTTATTTTCCTCTCTCTTCTGATTTTCTTTCTCTCGAGAATGCGCCACAAATAACCATCTCAACCACTTGTGGCAGCTTTATGCCCATTTGGTTGTAAACTGTGATTTTATGTCTTTTTTCTTTTAATTTGTATTAATGTTCCAATGCTACAGAATCCCTGTGTGACTCATGCAGCGCTGCTTACTAAAATTCCCTTGAAATCATTGCAATTCTCTTCATGACTTCAATATGTAACTTTTAAGATTGTTTTAAAATGTGCATGAAAGAACTCTAGTGAGTAGTTTATTTCTTGAAAACTAAAGGTTCTTGCAGCGTATGTTAATCTAGTTACCAGTCCTCATAGTGGAGGGTTCGGTTTGATGGTGGGGCGTGTGTGTGTGGTTTTTCTTATGTGTGTGTGTGGTTTTTTTTGGTGGTGGTTTTAAACTTTTTTTTAAAGAAATCTGTTTATTTGTTTTCTCAAAACCATAAACATCTCTTTAGTATTAATATTATCTGCATTGTATATTAAGGAAATAATTTGTGCCATTGCTGTCAGTGTAAGATGTCAGTGGTCAGCCACTGGCTTGACTCTGACGTCTCAGAGAGCTTTGTGGTGCTTGGCTGCTGCTCACTCTATGCTTCTCACCCGTTTATTTTATCTTTTATTTATTTGCTCCTTCACTTTAAGCACAAGTGCATAATTCTGAAATGTTTGTTTACGGAAGGACAAAGGGAAGTTTGTTGATTGTGGTAGCAGCATTTCTGTGCCAGGTTATCACCAGTGCCCCCTTGCTTTATAAAGAAAAGGTGGGGATAGCTTGGGATGGATGTGTGGAGAGCAAGCATTGACAAAGACACTGCTTATATGGCACTGCCATGTACTTCCTGAGAATTGGGAGTTTGTGAGCACTTCCAGCAGTGTGATCAGGTTTAAAGTTGCTTCCTAGCCCTTGGCAATAGGAAATGTGCTGGATTAATGTAATAGGATCACACCGTAGTTCACCTTTTGTTATGTAGGGTTGTGACAAGTCAGGGGTATTTTGCAAAATGGGCAGAATAAGTAATGCAGAAGATGTGAGGCGCTTGAATGAGTATAGTAGAGACACAGAGCTGCAGGACTGTGTTGACTCCAGAGCAAAAAAGTTTGGACTTAATTATCTTTATGTTTTACAGGGAGGATTATGCCATTTGAAGAGGTAGCTTTGTCTGTTGTAACTCCCTTTTCATATGTAAATTTTTCTGGATAAATACATTTATTTTTAAATAAATTTTATAAAAGTACTGATTTTCATTCTCTTAAATAATTTGTGGGCCTGTAAAAGGAAATATTCAAACCTGAAACTTAGGTATTGTAGGAGGTGGTACAGACAATGAGGAGAAAATAAATTTATTTTAAATAAGAATATTCTGTAAAGAGTCTAAACAAGTATTTGGAGTACTTGTTGCTGTATGAAGTAGTCTGTATAAGAATGTTATTAGGGCAAAGTGGAGAGGAGTAACTTGACATACACTGGTTCCAAGCTTCTGTTAAAAAAGGAGAAATCTGTACTTTGACTAATTCTGGTGTAAAATGTTTTCTGTTTGCAGTTTGTTCCCTGGCCAGTTTCTGACCATTTCCTATGAAATCTGTGGTTTCGTGTCCTGTTGCACAGAAACAACACCTGACATGTTACTGGAAAGCTCTTTTTTTATTCTGTTGAAGTTCTTCAGCAGAACTTTGCTGTCAGAGTTGTTGATTTGATCTTTTTTCTTGAAAGTAATTTTGGTGCTGATCTTTTGCATTTAATTAATTTACGGTTTCATGTGATAAGCGTCTTTAAAAATCAAACCAACCAACCTCAAACTATAAATATCCTCCCTGCATTAATGTTCACAGACTTTGCTTTTTTTGAAAACTGTTTTTATAACTAAGTAAATGAGTTTTTTGCTGAAAAGCTTTGTTCTTTGCTTAAATCAAACTAACAGATGTCCCCAATGGTGTTTTGTGATTGGTGCCTCAGTGAGCTTGGCAGAGATTTTGGTCAAGTGGACAATGTTTTTGCTAAATGTTATTGCTTAAGTTAGCACAAGTCAAAAATTAATGGTCTTCTTCAGTGAGTTTCTTTTTATCCTTGTGTCTCAGAAATTTTCCAAAGTAATGAGACAAACTAAACAGAAAATTCATATATAAATTTATATATAAGAAGTTATAAACTGGAAATTTTAACTAAACAGAGTGGGATTTTGACAGCTGTGAATCAGTCTTCATTTTGAGGTGAGAAAGTAAAATATGACTGAGCGGTGAATTTTGTAATAGCAGAAATTATCTTGTCCTATATAGAGAAAGTTTAATTCTAGGTCAGATTCTTGTTTATTCATTCTTTAAAAACATTTTTATTTGCTGGAAAATGGTGATGCTTATGTCGAAGTACTAGACTGAGTAACTCTGTAAGAGAAGTGCAGTCCTGCTGACTTCAGTAGAATGAAGAATGACTTCATTTACATTTGGAGCGGAAGAGGGGGAATCCTTCCACAACGCTCTAAAACTCAGCTTATGGATTTTGTGCTCGCCCTAACCCCTGTTATTAAACTTATGCTCAGTTTTATGCTGAAAATGACAGAAAGAAAACTTGTAGAGTTTATGATATTGCTCTTTCTAGGAAGTCTGTCAGTGTAATTAAGCCACAGTTGAAGCCTCGAGAGCAGGATAGTGTCTGTTGGATGTATCTGTTTCCTCTGGCACAGAGTGGGAATGCTGTTCTACTTTACCTTCTGACTCCAGCTAATGAGATCTGTTAATTCACAGTAGTTACATAAATCTTCATAGATCATAATACTAAAGCTCAGCTGGGAAATCCTATATTCCCATGCAAGGTACGAAGTCTCATCACTTTATTCCTCTCAGACATCTGCCTTTTATATAAAAAGTAGGAGTGTTTCCTCTTATGCTTTTATAAATGCATTTTTTTTGCCATTCAGTGCATCTGAGTTGTTTTTTGGTTGTTTTTTTTTTTCTTTTTTTTTGTGATGGTGGGCTAGTGACTTGAGATTTGCTAGTGTCCAACTTGAACAGTTATATCCCATCAAGTGTCTAGGTTAGAGGACAGCTGTGATCATTAATTAGTCTGGGAACACTGGGAGGACTTGAGGTGGGGATGTTTAGGTCACCTGGGCTAGAATCAAAAAAATCTGTAAAGTGTACTTTCCTTCAAGTGTTTTGCCTTGTTTATATGTTATTTTCTTTAAAAAGTATTTCTTGAAGCCCTCATGAATATTTATTTTTAGTATTTCTTAAAGTATATTACTCTTTGTTTTTTAAATCATTCTTTTACTATTTGGGGAATGGTGATTTCTTGGTAGGTATTTATTTAAATGTGATTTGAGGAAGTACTGTGTTTCAGACTTCTAGCAGGTATCAATTATTTAATGGTTGCTGTGATGTATTTAAATAAAATGAAGAGCTGTGCAGAGAAGGCACGTTGTCAGCTACATAAAAATGAAAACTGGGACTGCAAATAGGATATATTAGGCTAAATGAACAGCAAATGTCACAATTTCTGACCACTCAAGTTAAAATTACCCTTTTTTAAAGTGTTTTTTGGAGGCTAGAATAGGTCAGCCTTTTAAAATGGATTCAGGTAATCAATTCTGTAACTATAAATTTTGCATCTGAAAACTAAGTAGTTAGAGAATTTTTGCAGCAAGATACTAATTCTGGATTACCATCATCAGGCTCACGAATAGCCTTTCCAAATGTGATTTGAAGGAGCTTTTTATTCTTATTTCGTCTTTTCCAACATATTTGGCTATTCATATACTGGAATGCACTTTCATTTTTATCAGTTTCTTTGTAGCCCAGGCAAGCAAAATACATTTTCATGGCATAGTGGTGTTGTGTGCCCCAGCCCTTGAGGGGTACAGTCCGTACAGGCTTGGGTTTTAGAAATAGATGTGGTTGTGTTTGGAGTGGGATGGGAGTTGTTGTGGGTTTTTTTGTTTGTTTGTTTTGTTTTGTTCGGGTTTTGGTTTTTGTCTGTTTATTTTGCTTTTTTCCATTGCAAGTGCGTGAGTGAAAGTATGCCACTTACGTCAAGTAAAGGTCGAATGGTTGATTTTGAAACCAGTTTCTTATAATTTGGCAGGGTGGGCATGATGAGCTTAGTGTTACCCTGTACGTGATGGCTGTTGTTACTTTCTAAGTAGAACTTGTTTTTCTTGCTTGCATTTTTTTAAAAAAATTTCTTTTGTTTAGAAATTATGGAAAAGGAAGTCTTTCTTAACCTCATCTCAGTGTAAGGAAACTGATTTACATTGTCATTTTCCGAGTATTTTTACATCTATACTTCACCAGCAGAAAGGATAAGAACTAAAGACAATCTCATGTGCAGAAAAAATGTTTGTCTGATTGATACACCTTGTGATATTCTAATTTTTTTTTCTTTCACAGGTATCTTTCAGATGAAGGGATTGAAGCTTGCTTAAGTTCATCTGAAAAAGTTAATACAAATGATGTAATCCTAGTTGCCCTTAATGTAAGTTATGATAGTGAAAGTTTTTTTTCTGACAAATCATGCTGAAAATGATAAAACTAATGACTTAAGTATAAGTTTGTGTGTTTAATTAAGTGTACAGTTTTCTATGTGATTTATGTAAAGGACAGAGTACCTGTCCTTCTCCTTGCCTGTATGAATTGTGAGTTTTATTTCCAAACTCCGAAACCTGTAGAAATATTAACAGATTTTGCAGTAGGAAAATATTTTTTTGTTTTAGAAAATGTAAAACTAAAGTCAGAGTACAAGCCGTAATACGATTGGCAGTGCTGTGTACTGACATGAGTATGAAATTGTAGTATAAAATATGTTTGTTGGGATGAATAAAACATCCTTACTTAGTTTAACTTCTGGACAAGGTACTCCTTAAAGCACATTCAGGCTATACATCCTGTTGAATACATATTTATTTATCTACAAACAGTTTTTTTGCTTTACTGTAGGAATATGGACTAGTAGTCATTATTCCTGCCACCAAATTATCACAGGAATATACAAGATAAACATCTTCTCATATTTTCTATCAACATAATACTTACAAGTATGTGAGAAAGATGTGCATGTGAATTCCTGTTTTTCAGAATTCTAGAATATATAGTGTTGGTAAACATTAGTAAGTCTGCTGCCTTTCTTAATCCATGTACTTGTTATTTATTTTTATGTATTTTATCAAATCCATACTCAGATGTTTTAAAGCTTCAATGCACTCTGTATGGTTTAATGTAAATTTTTTGCTTTGTAATAACTCTATGTAGTTTCAAGGGGAAAAAATCAATGTAATAGAGTGCTTAAGAGACAAGTGTTCTTTCTTAATGAAATTGTGAGAGGGGATTATTTTGTCCATCCTCAAGATTCAATCACCAGTTGGTTTAAGGTGATACTCTGAAAGTGTCCCCTCTGCTTCTTTCATTTATTCTTTAAAGCTTATGTTCAATCACTCGTATGTATGCAGGCACCAATTCATGTAAGGAATTGGAAAAGAATTAAAGCAAAATTGTAATACAAAAGTGCAAAGAATCTAATACAAAACATGCAGAGGCCAAGCATTTGGTTTCTGGACTATTAGTAGCATGCCTGCATATATGAGAATGCATTGCTGCTTTATGAAAAACCCAAATAAATACTTCCGAGTTGCTGGGTATTACCCTGCATGTAATAATGTGCTGGAACAAGTACTGACATGATCATTTGTGACTCCGTTGTTATTTCTGGATTGTTTGATAGATAATAAAAATCTTACACAAGTAGTCCAAAGCCCGATTTAATTCTTTATCACTGTTTTTGTCATTACGTTAGTTGTTTTCATGCCCAGAAGATTAACTTGTCAGTTGGGTAAGTGGGGAATAGCAGCGTGTCTTTACTGGCAGGATAACAGTGAATTTATATTTGACTTCTTACAAATTCACAAATCCTTCCTTGACTGCTAGAGGTATGTTTCAGGCAGAAGAAATCAAGAAGTCATATGAACTTTTTTACCTTTTTTTTTTTTTTGTGTGTGTGTGTATGAATTGCTTAGGTAAGAAATGGACGTAAATTTACCTTCAGTCCTTCAAATGTTTTTATTTTGTATAAGATCTTACAGAGGGTTTGTAAAAGTTGTGTCCCCTTCCTGCTGCTTGGATTGCAAAGCACATTTCTGGAGACTTGACCAAGGGCAAGTGCTGCCTGACCATCCCAATGTTCTGTGAGGGAGTGACTGCATCAGTGAACAAGGGAAGTTCACAGATAGATACTGAAGTCATCTATCTGGACATCTGTAAAGCCTTTGACACAGTCCCTCTGAACATCCCTCTCTGCAAATTGGAGAGAAATGGATTTGATGAGTGGACTGATAAATGCATAAGACATTGGTTGGACAGTCACATCAGAGGGTAGTGGTCAATGACTCAGATGAGAAGTGGTGTCCCTTAGGGGTCCATATTGGGACCAGTGTTATATCTTCATTAATGCATAGACAGAAGGACTGAGTGCACCCTCAGCAGATTTGCAGATGATGCCAAGAAGAGTGGTGGGGTTGACACACCTGAAGGATGGGATGCTATCCAGAGAGACCTGGACAAGGTCCAGAAGTGGGCCTACAGGAATCACGTGATGTTTAACAAGACCAAGTGCAAGGCGCTGCACTGGCGTCAGGGCAACTCCCAGCACCAATACAGGCTGGGGAATGAACAGATCAAGAGCAGCTCTGCTGAGGAGGACTTAAGGTTGCTTGTGGACGACAGGCTGGACATGAGACAGCAGTGTGTGCGTGCAGCCCAGAAAGTTGTGTTGTGGGCTGCATCAAAAGGAGTGTGACAGCAGGTTGAGGGAGATGATTCTGCCCCTCTAGCGCACTCTCATGAGACCCACCTGGAGTACTGCATCCAGCTCTGGGATCCCCAGCACAGGAAGGACATGGATCACTTGGTTCAAGTCCAGAGGAGAGCCACTAAGCTGATCAGAGGGATGGAGTACCTCTCCTATGAAAGACGCCTGAAAGGATTGAGAATGTTCAGCCTGCAAAAGAGAGGGCTTTGGAGTCACCTAGTTGTGACCTTCCAGTACCTGAAGGGAACTTATAAGAAAGATGGAGAGAGACTTTTTGCAAGGACAGGTAGTGACAGGACAAGGGCGAATGTCTTCAAACTTGAGAGTAGGTTTAGATGAGATATTAGGAAGAAATTCTTTACTCTGAGGGTGGTGAGGCACTGGAACAGGTTTCCCAGAGAAGTTGTGGATACCCCATCCCTGGAAGTATTTAAGGCTGGATTGGATGAGGCTCTTAGCAATCTGATCTAGTGGAAGGTGTCCCTGCCCACAGCAAGGGAGTTGGAACCTAGCTGATCTTTAAGGTTCCTTTCAACCCAAACCATTCTATGATTCTGTGATGATTTTATGATATGGGTATAGAACACATGGGAACAGTTTATAGGACCCTGTGTGCTATTCAGAGATAGGTAACTGACAAATCAGTTTTCTCAGATAGGCTCAGATTGAAAACCGAATGTACTTTTTTAAGACTGTCTGTCTTCTGCAACAGAAAGTGTATTGCTCATTTGCCCACTCTAGATACTCAGGAAATACACTGAAAGAGCATTCCTACAATAATTTTTTATTTGTAGAGTGTTTCTCACTGAAAACCAGAATAAACCAAGTGTTTACAATGTTTCAGATACTAAAATACAGCTCTGCTCAGTTCTAGATCAGGATGCCAGAGCAGTAGTCCATTGACATATATTAATGGCAAGTTAGTGTCCAAGTTCTTTTAGTAATTACATTTAGCCCATCTCTTAGAAGTGTTGGTTTTGATCATAATAAATAAGGAGGCCCTTCAGCTTCGCTACTGCAATCCACATCATCATGTTATATTTAAAAACAACAAGCTTGTTTCAAGCACTGGAGTTTAAAAAACACAGGTGTTGTAGGTTGCATTGCTGTGCCTTATTTTTTTCCTAGCACGTCAGTGTACTAAAAAGGTGTAATATGTAAAGTTCCATTAATTTTTATTCCATTTCCTAAATTCACATGCTGCACCTTTTCGCTCACATCACCCTGAATGATGTGCTTGTCCAAACAGTGTTAGGTGAGGAAAGGGCGGAGATTTGTTCTTTTGATCATATGAATTCTTTTGTTTAATGTTGTCAGTGGCCACATTGCACAGTTGTGGAATGATGTCATGTAGCTGTCGATCTCACTTCCAAAAGAAATAATCAGACATTTAAGTTAAAAAGCATCTAGTGAAAATACAATGTGATCTTTTACTCCAGGTGTAATTGCAAAAATCATCCCAACCTTTTATGAAGGATTTGTGCATGTAAAAAGTCACAAACTAAACATACTTTTTTCTAAGTGCCAGATGGAGAGCAGAGAGAGATGTTTACCTCTATTAAACCTCATAGTTATGCTTAATCATAGTTACATTTAGTCATTTTGTTTCATCTATTGAAAGCATTTTAATCAACTGAAAATGTACTTAAAACAATAAAATTTAAAAAGCAAAATGATTTCTTTTGTAAACTCTGAGTTGTTGAGATTTTTTCATCATACAGGGTTAAAGGAATGTTTTTTTTGTAATAAATGGTTGTCATTATGGAAAAAGTACCCTTCTTTTTCTTATTTTACAATGATTTTTTTTTTTAACAGGATATTTAGGTTAATATTCTCTTGCCTTCTGTATTAATTTCAGACAGATTTAAGAACAATTGGCAAGAAATTCCTGCCCAGTGACATCAATGGTGGAAAGGTGGAAAAGGTAGGCAATATTTTTACTTCAGTTTTCTGTGTTCTGTGATTTCTGTGTGATGACAACCTTCTATGGAGCATTAGTCTGGTTTTGTCATTATTTCACGTACAAAAGAACCTGGTGTTTTAGTATATTATAGTATAAATAGATGAACATAAGCTTAATAAAAAGAGGATACTTTATTTTTTTATTTCACAACTTCAAAATGCTTAAATAAGAATGTGACCAATCCTAGCAGCTTCATTTATCACTGGTAAGTCATTTGACCTCTTTGGTCTTGACGTGGTATTAGAAGTTCATTTTCCACCTCCATTATTCTAGGACGGCAACAAAGCAGGTCAGGAAAAAAAGCAAAGTAGCTGTTTGATTATGATGCATAGTGATACATGTTAGTGCTGTATTACTTGGCACACTGATATACGTGATTATAGCTACATGCTTTATGTAATTTTGCTATGACTGTGTATACTGTAAGTTATGTGGATAAACCATGTTAGATGGTGTAACATTTTGTGCTAGAGTATTATGCTTGAAACTTGGATGTCCTAGATTTTTAATGTATGTTGTGTGTTTAGATAGAAATTAACTTTGTCCCCTTTAGTATACCCTTCCTGTTTTGTTCCTTACATGCAATACAGAGAGTGGATAAATGAAGTAATTTTATTTTAAATCGAGCTGTAGTTCTCACTTCAGTTTGTTATCCCTAACTTCCAAATATGGATAGTCTATATCACTGATGTGAAAACTCTGGGGAAACACATTTCTTTACTGTTGAAATTCAAATAGTCATAAGTTAAGGTGGATTTGTTTTAAGAAAGCAAGACTGATGAGAGAGGATGTTAAGAGCTGTTTGAATTTGTTTTTTCTGTCAATGCTGTTGTCTAAACGGAATCGTGAGTGCTGTAAGCACAGATTTCTACAAGAACAACAGCAGGAGCATTATTGCCACATAGGAAAAGCATGCTTGAGAGATAGTCTATTGCAGGATCATAGTTTTTAGCTAGGCAGCAGTTTGTGCATGCAGCATATCACTTAGTAAACTAACTTTATGGGAGAAGTTTTATTAACTTAATGTCTTATAATGTGGAGCTATGTTCTCCTCAGATATTACTTGAAAAAAATGAACCAAGATGATGTTTTATGAAACTGATTGTTTACCTGTTTAGGTTTCTGCATAAGGTGTTCTTGAAGATACTTAAGTGCTTCAAGAATTTTTACCACCTAAAAGAATTTAGTGGGTTTTATAGCTATGATACTAATATTTTTTGTCCTCTTCAGTATCCTTAATTTGAAATACGGAAAACAAGCAAAATGTTGCGTTTAATGTCATTTGGTTTTGCACTGTTCATTTCTCAGTTGCTTAAGTACGTAATATTCCCAAAGTCCGAATGTATTTGGTTAAATGTAATTCTTCATGGTATTAAGGTTATATATGTGGTAATGCTTGCCTTATTTAGTGTTACTGTTAAGATACGATTTCAGTAGTACTGCTTTTTCAGAGTTTTGTTGCATTATGATAGGATTTCTTTAGAGGTAGTTGTCAAGTTTTCATCCATCACTTGAGAATGTACCTAGTAACTTGTCCATTTTCTTTAAAAAAGAATGTTTTCTCAATTTCTGTTGTTGTTACATAGTTCAAGTGGTCAGTTAAAGGTTGAAGTGTAATTGATTTCCTCAAAGCTTTGATGGAGGTTATATGTGAGGATCTACTTACAGGCTTTAAAATGTTTTCTTCTAGTTTTAGCTGCTCAGATCACCACTTGGATTTTTCATAGTTCTCAGGTTAAACTGGGGAAGGTGCAATTGTGCTGTATGTTTCCTTTTATACAAAACCTCTGCACAAGAATGAGGGAAAACTATGGTGGTTAGTGCTTTGAAATACTTGTGAAATAAGAGCTATGCTTTCATGGAAAAAAACCTTTTGCACCTGTACACACACAAATGCATCTATATTTTCTAGGAATGAACATCTCAGAAAATAAAAAATGGCCTTTAATGTTTTTTATTAAAGACAATTTTTTTAACAATCGCTATTTATTAAATTGTAGTGAATTACATACTTCTGTCAGTATTGTTAAAGAGCAAGGATTTTTAATGTGAACTTCTAGTAAAATTTAGTTTAGTCTTACATCAATCAACTGTGTTTATTTTGATCATAGATCTTAGAAAATTATTAAAAAAAATACCCCCAAACCAGACACTTGCAAACCATTTGCTGAAGAGTGATAATCCTTCGGGTTTTGAAAAGAAGTAATGATTGCACAGAAGAAGCCTGTATTTGAGAAGGATTCCTATTTATAAATTTTAGCTCAGGCTATTAGATACTGTACTGAATCCTTGCTTTCTTAACTGTAGTGTTTCCTTTTTTTTGAGTGACATAAAGCAAATCTGACTACTTGAACAATGCTGCTATTTAGCTTTCAGTGTATGCAAATGCTTTGTTACAGAGCTATGTGTTTATAAAGAAGAATATTTACTTTATGCAGCAGGAACAACTTAATATAATCTCTCAGTAGAAAGTAGTAATCTGTGGTTCAGAAATGCTTCAGGAAACACAGTAGAAGTTATGTGCTGCTATTGTTCCTCCCATCCAAGACTAAAGTTGATATTATCTGTATCTTGAGAGCATCTGTTATTTCCATCTTGAATAGAAAATAACTTTATTTTGTGGTATTATTATAATAGGCAAATAGGTGTATAAAAGCTGGCATAGAATCCTAGTATGAAACAATATGGGTATTTGACCATTATAGGTGCTTATCAACTCCAGTGATTAATACACAGAAATGTTTAATTAACTCATTAATATCTGTGTTTTGTATGGATTTAAAAAAATTAACATTACCAGCATTAACCACAAGATGGCCACATTTGCATAGGATTTGGAAAAGCTGAACCCTCCTGTTTCTATCTAGATGACTATATACCATAAATATATGTTAAGTATTTTTACTGGAAGAAAAATGCAAGGAAGACTATAAAGTGATAATATATAATTTAACAGATGTTACATTTAAGGTGTTACTGGTTTTCTTTTGAGAACTGAGTTCCATTACAATGGAAACATTGATTCCAGAAGAAGCATTCAGAAAGGATTTAATTTGTGAACTCAGAGTTGCTTTTTGAGTATTGACAAGTAAGTAAGCAGTTAAAAAAACATAAGTTACCAGCAATTGAGTTCCTTTTTAAGTTTCCTCATATGCTTCCCAGTTTCTGTTTCATTTTTTTTTGATTGTGGATTTTGGTTTCCTGCAGCCTTTTTTATTTCTTTTCTTTTTTTTTTCTTTTTTTTAATTTTCATTTAAATGATGAGTATTTCTTCAGTTAAAAGTGAAGGGTAAGAGAGGTAATTACTGTTGAACATGGGGGTTTTTTATGTGTTTGATTATGAAGATACTAAAAATGATCTCCAGTTTTCATTGTTCCAGTTAAAAATGATCTGCATTTAAAAAAGTTCCTTCCAGTGAGACTGATTGCTACATCAGGCCTTCTATTGCCATCATAATAAAGCTACTTTGCTTCTATTCTTTTGTTTATTAATTTCTCATTTCTTTATATTTACCTCCTGGTTTCTACTCTTATTTTGTGTTCTTCTGGGCTACCTATTCTGTTTCTCCACCACTGGAACCTGATGAAATGTTCACTTTTTCATCTTTTCTGCTATTAGGAGCTAGAGGTCAGTTGAGCAGCAACAGACAATTACTTTTTATTTTTCAGAGAAATCAGAATGACTCAGCTATAACTGAAATGTGATAGTTTGGTTAGTTGGTTTGTGGGTTTTTTGGGTGGGTTTATTTGTTTTATTTTGGTGTTTTGTGTTTGTGGTGGGTTAGTTTTTTTGTTTTGGAACCAACAGATAAGTGATGTCTCCTTAAGTTGGTATGTTTTGATTACCACTGTTTGAAGAAGGTGTTTCTAGTTAGTGTTTACAAAGCAGTTGTACTCGAAATTTACTCTTGATCCAACCAATAGTCTTCTAAGCTGTTTTTTCTTTCTTCAGAAGACACTGTCAGTGAGACCCTGTGGGTACAGCATGTGAAATGTTATCTGGACTCCATACTGTGTTGGAAGTGACAGTATTTGTGGTTTTGTTTGTTTGCCTCCTAAACTGTTTTCATTCGCCTTTTTTTTTCGTAATTGATATCTCAGAGATGTATGGAGCATCACAACTGTTTCTCTGGAAAAGCCATTTTTATAATGCTTTAGAAAATGCAGTACATGAGTGATAGAAATTGAACATGACTGCCTGATAAAATTACACTTTTCTTTGCCTGGGGGCATCTGTTAGTGTGTCTAGATATTACAGTGTTTGCTTAACGGTGTTAACAGTCTTGTCTTCTCTGTTTCACATATCTAGCTAGAAGGGCCTTGTGTTCTGCAAATACAGAAAATTCGCAATGTTGCTGCACCAAAGGATAACGAAGAATCTCAGGCTGCTCCCAGAATGTTACGTTTACAGATGACGGATGGACACACAAGCTGCACAGCTATAGAATACAGTAGCATGTCAAAAATAAGGTGAACGACTTTCTTGTCCGAGTTTTGCTCTGATACTTAAATGTCCTTAAAGTAATGGAAGTGTCCTTAGTAATACATGAAAAGAATCACTTGACAAAACTTCCTTCTTGGATTTTGAATATAAAGGAGAAACTGAAATTTAGCATGCAAAGGTAAATCTGAATGTAATTTACAGTACCATTTATGCTGAAGTATGTAATGGAAGACAGTGGATTTTTTCAGCCATCTACTGAGTTGTAGCTTCACGGCACACAGCATTTTGGGAGTGTATAAATTTGAGCCAAATTCCCAGGTTTTAATAGTAGCAGATCTTTTGTAGCAGAAGTGTCACAGGCCTGACACACCTAAGCTAATGCAACTAATGCTGCTTAACCATGGGCAAGCTTTTAGCTTGAGTATTTCTTCAGTTAAAAGTGAAGGGTAAGAGAGGTAATTACTGTTGAACATGGGGGTTTTTTATGTGTTTGATTATGAAAATGCTAAAAATGATCTCTACTGTTTAGTCTCTAGAGTCATGGTGTGCTCTGCACTTTTCTAGTTCAGATTACTTTGATCAAAAACAAAAATCTTCCTCTCTCTTTTTCTGCTAGCTGCAACAGTTATATATATACATATATATATACACATTTAATTTTTGAATGTCATCTTTTACTGTTAAACTCCTTCTTCTGAGCAGGAGCCAGCTTGCAGTTTAGAGTGGTGCTGTCAGAACATTTAATGATATTTTAATTTTAGCTTGAGCCA
The DNA here is from genome assembly GCA_013396775.1 of Cephalopterus ornatus. NCBI lineage: Eukaryota > Metazoa > Chordata > Aves > Passeriformes > Cotingidae > Cephalopterus > Cephalopterus ornatus. Next base: position 27,783 of record VZRE01012923.1, on the reverse strand, counting down.
GCAGAACTTGGAATATCATATTCCAATGCGAATATAAAGAGAGCAGTAAAGGAAGGCAAACAGACTCCTGTGTAAGTAGATTCTAGATCACAAAATATTTAAAGTTGAACACACAGTACAAGACATCATTTGAAAGCTTTTTGATAACAAACTCATCACTCTAGTAATGTTGTGAGCTCTTCTTTTTGAGTAACATATAAAAACGCACTTTGTGTTATATGTCGTTGTTTCAGGTTTGAAACTGGACTGTTATACTGGAATAATACACTGTTTCAGTACATAGTGTTTCTTTAAATAAATAAATGAAAATCCTATTTTCATTTTAAATTATAGGTTTTTAATGACTGTGGTTTTCTTTTACCCCTCCCCCATGCATAATTTTAATTTTTTTTCTGTATTTCTTGCATGCTTGTTTGTTTGATCTCATTTTCTTTGCTTTTATCTGAACAATACAGAAAACCCACTAACATTGCTAAGGTTAAATGCCACTGGTGCTGTAATAGGCTGACTCTGCTATGACTGTGCCTCACCATGTGGTATGGGCCTGTGATTGCAACAGTAGCTTCAGCATATTTTAAAGTTGTTATTGCCCGTCAATTGAAAAGTTACAAGTGGCTGTGTACTGTTTCTCGTAAGAAAGAGCAGTCTCCAGATTGTTCTACTTGTCATGTCTTTCAGTCATGGGTTGGAGATGCATGATGCTTTTACACTTCTGCTGTTCCTTTTGATAGTGTAGATTCACATGAAAAGATAAGGTACCTCCTTGTGGGAGTTGATACCAGAAAGTATTCATGATGAGAAGAAGCACTATGAGAGATGCATGTGTTTTATATTTATTCTAGTACAGTCCTGGCTGGTAGCAATGTGTAGATAGCTTCCTTTCTAACCACTCTTCGTTTTCTCCTAAGTTAAATGTCTAAAAAAAAAAGAGATGATTAACCATCTGGAGATCCTCTATTAACTATAAATACATACTAGGATGAGGAACTTCTCTCAAAGTCAGTTGTCTAAGAATATGTTCTGTTAGTCTAAACAAATCACATTCTTAGTTTGGTATTGTGCAATTGGGTTTTAACCAAGCAGACAATTTGCAAACATTCATCTCTGTTAGAGTCTAATTTGCAGTATAGCATTTTTGTGTAATGAGTTGGAAGTGTTCCAATAAAGCTATTGAAAAGTACTGTGTATATATACTCAAGGAATTATTGCAAAGGTTTTTGATGCTAAGTTTTTATTATGGTATATGAAATGTTGGAAGTATAATAGAAATATTTTTATATGTTTCTTTGTGACAGAATATTAATAAATGTATTTGAAATATTTGGCTTTGTTTCTACCTCTAGCCTGAACACTCCACCTGGAACAAAAATTAAGCTTTCAGGAATTGTTGAAGTGAGAAATGGGTTCTTGCTGCTGGATGACAATAACACAGCAGTTCTTGGAGGTGAAGTGGAGCATCTTATAGAAAAGTGGGAATTACAAAGGGTGAGGTAACACCGCTGCAGATGCTTGTTTTAAAGAATGCATATTACATTTAATGACATCAAACTTCATGTGTTGACTGTGAACTTTTTTTATGATAAGCTTTTAGAACTGTACTGTCGCAATAGTTTTAGGGCTGCAGGCAGATGTGTGTAAGTAGGTCTTTGGATGTGTGTAAACACAACCCCCAAAATTGTACAATGTTGCAAATTTAGAAATTAAAAGTGATGTTTGCGCAGGAACTGATTCCTTACCCCATTCTGCAGGGATTGAAAACTATGTTGGTTTAAAGGTAAAGTCAGAATTACAATTTAATGAAAATAATACAATAAATACAATTTTGCAGACAGTTGTTTTTTTAACCCACACCACTCAGTACCCTGGGCCACGAACACAATGGTGTTCGTTGGCCCCCAGCCGAGCCCCACGTGGTCCCCCTGAGTCCAAAGTAAAAATAGGAAGAACCTGTTGGTGAGACTGGGGCTCGCAGTCTGGTTGAGAGCGGTGGTTGCAGTCCAGTCGAGGATGGTAGCTGCAGTTTGGTTGAGGGTGGTGGTCACAGTCCAGTCGAGGTTCTGGTCCTCCTGCCTGGCTCCCACGAGTGGAGTCAGAAGTCCCCCAGACTCCCAGATTGTATACAGCCAGGTTCAGGCAGGAATGCCCAGCCCCTCCCCCAGGGTGGGGAGTTTCACAATGGGTGATTGTGAGTCCTGGGTATGAGGACAGGAACATCCTCCTATCTCACAGGCCTCTTAACACCCAGCTTATAGCCTGAGGGGTCAGGTGTGCTCTGGGCAGCTGCTGCAAATGGCCTGTTGTTAACAGTTCCTGGGGAATGGCACAGAGGGTATAGAATACACAGTTTGGGTTACACCCACACAGTGATGGACCACTCCCGGCTGCTTTAACTAACTGGGACAAAAACATTAATCAGATATATTAAATTTATTTTGGTACAGTCATGGGTGGTTGCTTTCCTAAACAGTGTGTTTGATACCAAAATATTATAGAATGCTTCCTTTTACAATTACCATCTTCAGACTGTGTATTTTTGAGGCAAAAATAGTAGAATAAGTGTACAGAAAGCATTGAAGTTGGTAACCTTTAATATGAACTCTGTATTGCAGATTTCATCGGTACTTTAGATAAATTTGTGGTTACAAAGACAAATTAGAAGTTTTAAATTCTTTCAGCAAGCCATAAATACATGTGAGATCCTTTACGCCGGCGTCTGTCCCGATAGAACAAAAGTGGATGCAGGAATACTTTTTCATACATTTTCTCACGAATGGATGGAAGTTCTTCGGGCAGGAAGTTGTGACCCTACTACCATTGGTCCCAAATACTTGCCAGATCAGTTATTGCTACTGCTACCACACTCATCTCTGTATTTTTGCATCCACATCTCTGATGGATGAAATGGAGTAGCTGCTTATGAACACGATGGTCATACAAGTATAAAGTAATTCTTTTATTGTTGCCAATGTTAAGTACAGCTCAGTAGTTTTGGTTGCACTTTTTAGATTTCCAAACTGAGCCAAAATTTATTTGAATGTTTGAGTTGCACAATGTCTGTTGTCGTAGATTCTATTTGGCATCCTTTCTGTGCTTTTATAGTTGAAAATTGTTTGGTTTTTGGTTTTTTGTTGTTCGTTTGTTTGTTTGTTTTTTAAAAAGCCATTCCTGGTTTTAAATGAGGTTCTGGGACCAACAGCAGAAATATCCCAGTTTATCATTTTTATTCTTATTTAACATAAAGTCTTGTGAGTTTTAATATTGATGGGGATAGAAGGGAGACACATAGAGCTAGTGTGTTCTTAGGAATGGCATCTAATTTGTAAGACAAGGGTCAATAGAATTGGTTGGCTTTCTTGGTGATTTAACAGTCTGTTTTCATATTTCTTCTGTCTGGACTTCAACAAATAATTCTTACTTTATAATTATTATTTTGTTTTTGAAACCAATATCAAGAAATAACTTGGAACATGTTGTGTTTGCAAGAAAGCAAACCATTTAGTAACCATTCAGCACTTGTTGTGAGCCAGTTCTCTTGGCTTTATGCAATGTGTTTAACTGAGTGGTAGCTGTCACTCATTTGCTCTGGTAGGATATAGAAAGTTAACTATTGCCTGTTGCTATTGTCTCGACTCTCTCGTTCCATCTTGGAGTTTGCCCAAGTATCATTTTCTTTTTCTTGTTGACCAGCTCACGGCACAGGAATGTGGCCGTGTCAAAAGCTCTGCGTGACAACAAATCAGTTTGGACAGGTGAAGCATGACCACTGGAAGTTGTAGTTCCAGTTCTATATCCAGACTGACAGCTAGACAGATAGGGCTCAAACAGGTCTATAGAAGCCAAATGCTACATGATAGCCGTTTCCCCGTGAATTCAATGTTTCTGTCCTATTCAGAAAGCTTTGCAGAAGAGAATGGTGGACAAATAAGCATGATTGCTAAAATACTTGAGAGGTGACAAAGGACATTGCTGCTCTTTCTCTAATCTTGCCACTGAAGCATAAATAAAATGCTGAACTGTGTTTGCATAAAAAGACAGAAATCTTTTATTTGTAAGACTATTTAAAATAACTTGTTTTGAAGCCAGTTTTTTATTTTTGAAGTCAGTTTTTTATTTTCTTGCTACTAGAGTGTCTGAGATATATTAATTCAGCTTCTCATGTAGATGATGAAATAAGGGGTAAAGTTAGTGCTATTAAGCCAAATAATATTCTGAAACTTTAGAATTAAATTTGTTTACCCAGTCTTAAGTTATTGTTCTTGCCATCTACCTGTCAGCTTCTAGCTGTTAGGTTGCATTACTGTTCTGTTCCATTCAGACCAATCAAATCGCTTTCAGGAGGAATCAAGTTTTAGTAATGAGAGACTCATACTACAAATATAGCATATGTAGAATGAATGCAGTGTTATCACACTGAATGAGGAATATATGTGCTGTTCCTTGTAGCATTCAATTTTATCATAAGGTAAATTCTTGTCTGCAAATTTCAATTTTTTTTCAAATGTCAGTATTTAAGTGACAGTATGTAAATAAGGAAGGAGTAAATGAGACTGTTATTGTGAGATCTTTTTTCTAGACTATTTGGAAATATAAGGTAAAGTGTCATGGACATCTTCAGGTGAAAATACAGTTCCAAATAACTGTTACTTAGTGTTCTGGTGGTGACTGGTGTTTCAAACATGAAGGATCAGTATCTGTGAGATATTGCTGTTACCCTTATGAAAAAACAGTACTTCATATTGCCATTAATCAAAATATCAGACAATATGTAAGTGAAGTCTGAAGCAAATTTTGCTGAGATGATTGGTGAAAGTGTTTGATAGGCTCTTATATTTTTAAAACATAGAATCTGTGGAATTACAGTTTATCTAAAAGTAAAGTTCTCTAGTGTACTTAATGAGTCTTCTGTTTTGGTGAAGGTGGGACTAAATATTGAGGTTACCTGATGGGAAAAGGGACTGTTTTTATGTATGCTTCAAAATTCACATTAGAAAGAAGTGTGAGGGTACAGTAGAACATAATATCTAGTTCAATCTCATTGTAAAACCATTGTTTCTTAAGAGATTGCCTAGGAAATAGGTTTTTAATGTCACAATGCAAATGCAGCAAAAAGAGTAAAAGAAGCATACTAAATGTATTTGTAACAAAGTTCATTGTAAATGATAGTTACTGCTGTGCTATGAGCATATTTAATTGTAAGTTAAAAAATACTGTTCTTGTTGCCTGGTTGCTTCGTATTTGATGCAATACAAAATGTCATTTCCGAAGCAGCTGCTCTCACTTCTCAGCAGACAGTACTACTTGGGAAGAAAGTGTCAGGGCTCTTGTTTACCATTAGACCATTACAATTCTTTCATTATGGGTAACAGCTTTATGCAATAAATTGTTACGATTCAAAATCTGTGTAGCTAAATGTAGTAAAAAGGCAGTCAATTTTAAGTGCGTTTTTGCTGTTTGCCCAATTGAACGTTTGAGCAGTAGATTAGAACAGTCTCCTTCTTCTATGTGTTTTATTGATTCTGATTTGGGAAAGAAAAATGTAACCTTAAACTTCAGCATGCTCTTCCTGATTGTAGGACATGAAGAGTTAACTATGATGATATGCTTGAGTTCTTAGGCTAGCTCATAGTATTTTTTTTATTATAAATTGATTCAGCATGGGAGTTCATTCCAAAATTGCTTGCGTTTCTCTAGGTACAAACAAACAAGCAAACAATAAAAACCAGAATAAGTGTAGGGTTTACTGGTCATAGAGTGCCTTCCTTGGGGAAGTGAAGCGGCTTGGCTGTGAAATCACTGTTGTACTCTGCTGCTTCAGTTGATAGATACAGAAAGGTATGAGCATGCTGCAGTGATCAGCCCTTGCTTAGCTCGTAATTCTAAGGCAGCACTTTAAGGGAACTGGTTGAATCTAAAGCAGAAAAATTTTATGATTTCTGTACTAAGTGCTTTGTTTTGAATAATTTATCAAATACTTTATCAGTGTTTTTTTGCTCCAAGGCATGAAGAAAAGGATTATTATTTTTTTTCAGCCTTGAAAGAACTTAATAACCATAAATGATTTAGAAAATGGTCTTTGGCTCCTGAATAAAAGTAGTTAACTTGAAAGGAGCGGACCAAAAGTTTTAATTTGGATATGTATTAGCTAAATTGATCTATTACCTAGTTTAAAAATTTTTCTGGTAATATAGTGGCTTAAAGCATGTTCACGCTTATACTACGGTTCTCACATGATGGATTTAAATCAATTTTACATCAGTGTAATAATTATATAGGTAAATGTCATATATAACCTTAAGTAATAAACACTGTCCCTGCCAGTGAGGAGTAGGAAGTGATGTATGTAATCGTGCATGACTGTCCAGTGGGGGAAAAAGGATAATAAAAAATGAAGATGATAAAACAGATGCATTATAGGAAATACAATTGTGGAGCATTTTAACAGCATTAAGGACCTGTTCTTCCTTTTTGCACTTCTGAAACCAAATATTTCTATGTAATACCCAATAATTAACACATAACCAAATGTCAGTTACAGTGAATTTCTTTCTCTTCCAGGTTGCTGCTGTTCTTGTAATTTGTAGAAATGAGAAACTTTATCAACTTATGAACAGATAGTTTAATGCAATGTTTTACAAATCCATCTTTTGGCTGTTGTTGTTAACAAGTAATTGTATTATTGGAGAATGCTATGTTTTCAGGCCTAGGTCACTGATAAACCAAATAGTTTAGAGCACTTGTTCTATCAATACTGTGTATCAGTAATTGTTATGCTTACTGTTACGGTTTTCATGATCCAAAGACCAATTTAGCATGTATACCATACTTTTTATAAGGTTATTGGGGAAATTTCCTGGTAGCACAGCATTTTGTTTCCAGCAGTGACAAAAAGGAGGTGTTTTTTAGGGAGAGAGCACAGCCTGAGCTTTTACATAGCCTTAGCATTCAGATTTACTGTTACTATGTTTTATCAGGGGATACAGTTCTGATTTATCTTTTCTGTGCTTATGCATGGGATTATGAATTTCACAGAATGGTTGAGCCTGGAGGTCATCTGGTTTCATCAGGGCCATCTAGAGCCAGTTGTCCAGAGCTGTCCTGGCAACTTTTGAGTATTTCCAAGGATGGGGACTCCACAACCTCCCTGGGCAACCTGTGCTAGTGCCCAGTCACCCTCAGTAAAAATAGTGGTTTCTGATGTTCAGAGGGAACCCCTGTGTTTCAGTTTCTGCCCATTGTCTTTTTGTCTCACTGGACACTGCTGAAAAGAGCCTGGCTCTATTCTCTTTACATTCTCCTTTCAGTTGTTTATGTAAATTGATAAGATCCCCGTGAACCTTACTTTCCTTAGGCTGAATTGGTCCAATCCTTTTTTAAACATGCTGAAGCTCTGTATCTTTAAAATCTCTAGTGACAGCAGGTTTACTGGGCACTACGTGAAGAAACGTCTGCTGCCTATTTGTGTGCTGCTTTGTTCTATTAGTGTAGATTTTGGTATATAACTGAATTTTCTATATTTGCTCTATGTGTTGCCTTAATGATTATGCAGAATTCCGTAATTTTCTTCATTTCTCTGCCCCTCATCCAACCTTCTTCTTAAGTACCTCAGGATTTTAAGAATATAATTATTTTTTTTTCTGCTTAAAAGGTGCATCTTGCAAATTTCCTATGCTTTCTGAAATAGAGACATTTAACATATCTGTTTTCTGTTTGCAATTTATTAATCATCAATGTTCTTTAACAGAGTTTGGCGAAACACAATAGGAGTAACATTGGAACAGAAGGTGGTCCTCCTCCTTTTGTACCTTTCGGGCAGGTATAGTATACTTCTCTTTGTCATTTCATGAAAGAAACCTGTATTATGATACCTAGGGTACCTGGTTCCAGTTAGATAAAGGCTATCAAAACACCTTAGATCATGATGACTTGGGTATAAAAAATGTGCCTGTTTAAAAAAAAATTATATCAATCCTGTCACTTTGCACCAGTTTCTATTTGACATTTTTCCTCTCAATTTCAAACTTAATTTTATTTTGTATGTGGAGCCTTTGATTGTGCCAGTCAGATCACGTAGGCACTAACATAGTACCTTCTTAAATACCAAAGGTATTTCCAAGAGTCGTACCAGCCATGTTGTGAACTAAGCTTAAAATGTACAAGTCTTTTTTTGGCTTTTCTAGTGGACCAGAGGAGTGTGCTTTTAGCAAAAACAGATCTATATGTCCTAGGTGTACATTTTTGTGACAATATTCTTTATCTTAAGTTGTGCTAATCTAATGCAGTAATACTTTGGTCTTTTTTAAATGACAGTAGGCAGGAGAGTTAATTAAAAAATTCTTTTGCATTTTCAGAAATGTGCATCTCTTGTGCAAGTGGATAGCAGAGACCTTGATCGCAGAAAGACTCTGCAAATGACAAATGCAGTAAAAACTGTTGTGGACAATGATGAATTTGAAAAGCAGAGAACAGCTGCTATTGCAGAAGTAGCAAAGAGCAAGGAGGTTAGAATGCGTTACAGCATTTTACTTACCATGATTGATCTTTTCTTGTTATTTTAAGTATTAAATGACAAATGCTTTCTGGTATTTGCCTGCTTTTATAATTCTACTCCTGTATCTTTAAAAAGAATCAGAATGAGAGTCCTTTTGGATTGGTGGTTATGTTCTTTTAATAAAAACAATAAATGTATCATAATGCTTTATTGAAGATACGATTTTGATACCACTTTTAAAAAAATGTGGGGTTTACAATTTAGCTAATAAGATTTAACTAATTAATGCAGGTTATCAATTTTGATCTGTTTTTTTCAATCCTCAAAAACCCAATGATTTCCTGCACTCAGTCCGAAAGAATAGCTGGGAAGTTTAGTTCTAATGTGTCAGTTTTTGTCCTCCTTTGGTTTTCCTTTTAGTTTATTTTTGAAATCTGCTTTGTAAGTCATAAAAACTAGAATTATGTACTCTTCTTACAGCCTCCTTTGGGCACAGGGAAAAAAAGGACTACCTAATAAATTAATCTTTCTCTGTGTGTGTAAATTAGTGCTTTATTTGTTGATGCAAAACATAATCATAAAAAATGCCACTGCAAGAAATTTACTGCACTTTTCCTACTAGCTAATACTGAGGCTTATTTTTGTAAGTTCTATTTGCTGAAATGTTATTTTTGTGCTTATCTGAAGACCAAGACGTTCGGAGGAGGTGGTGGTAGTAGCAGAAGTAATCTCAGTGTGAGTGCTGGAGGGAATCGAAACAGGGAACTGTTCCAGAAAGAGAAGATAGCAAAACCTGAGGGAAAGAATGAAGGTGTCTACCGAGAACTGGTAAGGTGGAAGACTTAAATGGAACCTTAAATGCTAACTACTCAAAACCAAAAAACAAATACAACAAAAATAAAATCAAAATACCTCAAGGAATAAGGACTTCCAATAATTTTGAAGTCTATTCAGAATACTTAAGGTGCTTTTGTACCTTACCGAGGTAGGAGCTTCAGTGTGATTTGAGGGTAAAAAAGTTATCCAGGAAACTTTAAATGTGTATCTTAATGGTTAGATTCCACTAGATTTGGAGGTTTTTTTCTGAAGAGTCATAATTTTGGAACTTGCAGACACAGTCTTATATTCATGGGATTCCAATTAAGAATGTGTTCGGTTGCAGCTGTTCCAGTAGATGGGTAACTGGTGTCATTTGGGTTGGGTATGGGATAAGGAAGGACAGAGGACCTAGTTCCATTTTGTTTTTGTTGCATGTAAGTCTGTCTGCACTGGAAGAGGCAGTTTTCACTTGAGTGCTTTAAAGCAGATGTCAGGCTATATTCTATACTTGACACTTTGTGATTCCTGCTTTGCCTTTTTGTCATTGTGCTCTATCCAGTTTAGAATAACAAAGCCTACATTTCTGTAGAAGTATATTGTTTGTACTTCTTTACTTTCTTCTACAAAACCTTTAGCCGATTATATTTTCTCTGTGTTCTAAGAAATGTGTAACTGGGTTTTGTATTGTCTGTAAAAGTTGTGAAAGGGTTCAAACAGGAGCAAATTGCTAGTTTTGATACCAGTATTATTTTGAGATCTTCCTTTTAGTTTTCATCTAGGCTAGGAGAATTTGTGTTTGAAAGCACATAATAGTAGAACTGAAAACTAATGAATTAAAAATCATAATAATAATATTTAAAAAACCTGAACTTTTATTAGCTGGTTGTTTGTGAAAATTTTATATAAACTGAAATATTATCAATTAAATAAGAAATAGTGTTTCAATTAAAAATTAAAGAAAAATTAATGTAAAATCTGGTGGGTTTATCGAGTGTTTGTTGTATTTATGAGTTGTGTGTGTACCTTTTATTTCAGGTTGATGAAAAGGCTCTAAAACACATAACAGAAATGGGTTTCAGCAAAGAAGCAGCAAGGCAGGCGCTTATGGATAACAGTAACAGCCTAGAGGCAGCATTAAATTTTCTTCTGAACAACAGTAAACAGAAACCCATTCAGGGACCACCACCTAGAGGTAAAACTTGAAAACAAGTGCTTTAAAACAGTGTTTACAAGCAAAAGACTTCCTGTATGGTGGATTACTAATGTAGTTATAGAAAGGCATATCTACATGTTTTTTTCCTTCAAGTTAGAATGCATTGCAAACCTGAAAGCAAATACCTAAGAAAGGCCTCTGTGCATAATATTCTTGTCAAAATTTTTGAATTGAAAGTCACAGATTTGAATATCCTTAAATAGGAAATACATGTATCTAAAATCACAGAAAGACGTGGGTTGGAAGGGACCTTAAAGATCATGTTGTTCCACCTCCCCTGCCACGGACAGGGATGCCACCCACTAGACTAGGTCACCCAGGACCCCATCAGCCTGACCTGCTAGGAGTGGGGCATCCACAGCTTCTATAGACAGCCTGTTCCAGAGCCTCATCACCCTCATATTAAAGAATTTCTTCTTAACATCTAATAGAAATCTCTTTTATTTTAAAAATGTTCTCTCTTGTCCTATCTATTTTGTCCATGAAAGAATTTTTTAAAGACAGAAAATAACAAACATTTTATAAATCAAATGAAAAAGTGTATACTTCGTTATTTATTTATTCCCCATTCACAAAAACCTCTTGATGTTTAGGTAAAGGGAAGGGCCGAGGCCGAATAAGACCTGAAGATGAAGAAGAGCTAGGAAATGCCAGACCATCTGCACCAAGCACACTGTTTGATTTCTTGGAATCCAAAATGGGTACTCTAACTGTAGAGGGTAAGTTACTGAAATTAATGTATCTGGAACAAATATTGGACAGTGTTGACGGAATTCTATTTCCTAACTATGTCATCTAAAAGGTGATTCCTAGAACTTCCTCCACAGTCATAAAAGAAAAAGAGGGCTTGGAGAGGTGTTCCTCTGCTTTGAAGAAAGTTCAAATGAATTGCACTGTGATGGTTAGATGTCTCTAAAAGTAAGTAATTTGAAATAAGATGACATAAATCACAGTTTGTTAATCTGATTGGATTCCTCATGAATCATGTCTTCACTCATGATATCACGAGTCTTCCCTGTATTTGTCAGAAATCTAAAATATTAAAAGGAAGTACCCTTCAAATACAAAAGCATTCTGTATTAGCTGATAAAATTTAGTAAACTATTCAGGAAATGTATGTAATTCAGAAAGCAGGTGTAGGGAACGATGGTTGAGATATATCTTGGCAACTCATTTAATTTACCAAAGATGAGTTAGATTTTTACAGTGAACAGAAATTAAAACACTGGTGGTGTTTTTCGCTGGCATTGAAAACGCTGATTTTTCTTCGGATACAAATTGTGCTTATATTGAGAGGTTAGAGAAGGCTTTTATGTGTGACTGAAAGGCATTTAAGGAAAATAACAGGAATAATCCCTGTGTGTCATATAACCTGCTTATTGTCAGTAATTTTACAGTATGTAAGTAATGGTAGTTTACCAAGATTTGTGAAATGAGTGAATTGCTTCTTTAAAAATGGTATTATGGATTGCTAGGGGGGACTTCTACGATCTTGGGATTTAGTACGTGTATGTAGACAATAAAGCGTGGTGTTATGTCAGTAAAAAAATGGCTATGTTGGTTATATGTATTTCAGTTTATAATCTTCAATGTTGTCTTTTGAAGATAAATACCTTTTGCTTTTGTGTGTTTTTTCCCCTCTTAAATAAAAATAAAAATATTCCATAACTGATCATAAAAAGTAACATAATTCTATTAAAACTTTGTAAAGGTTTTGTACTTCTTCAATTACCAAAGGTTCTGGCATATTTCCTAGCATGACATAGGGTTTTTGGTTTTGTGGTTTTTTGCCACCTTGTTGGGGTTTTTTAGCTTTACCTGAGTGATCAATATGCAATCCGGTGTGCTATTCCTGAATCATGCTTTTTGGAAAAGTAAAACCAAACCCAACTTACTAGAATTTTTGAAGAGTTCAGAAAGTGTTCTGATTATTTTGTGAAATTTTTTAGATATTTCTGCCCTTTTTTCTTCTGAAAAAGAAAAAGATGTTCTTTGTAATTGGAAAGGCTTTGAAGTGGTTGCTTAGTTTTATGTTGTGTTTATTTTCCTTACTGACTGTGTATAAGCCCATAGGATTGTGTCTCTCTTTCTACACCAGGTTTTACTTTTGTCTTATAAAGTCTGTTTCAAAATGGATTTTTTCAAGAAATACATAGGCATATATATTTTGAATTTTTAAAAGTACTTTTTCAGAAAAACTCTGCAGTCTGATGAATTCAGACACATCCTTGAAATCATATATTGAAAGTAAATTTTCTGCCATTTTTCTGCTAGCTTTCTGCCTCTGTGGTTGAAAATCATCTCAGTTAAATTCCTAATTATTAGTTGTCTTAAGTTCCGTTTAAACTGAGATGACAGGAGTGTAAAAAGTGTTTGCAGGGTGATGTATGTGCAGTAACCACTGTGAACTCTTTTGTGACGAAGTTTGCATCCAAGTGTCTGCAGAAAACGGGATATCTATATATATATATAGATATATAGTACCTTCTAAATTTCATTTGATCCTGTCTGCTGTTAGCAGTAGACACATGTAGTTTCACTTAAAATTAGAAAAATACTGGTCAGAAATGAAAGGCACGTTGGGGGAACTGATCGAAATGACTCAAATAGGTAGTGTTACATAGCCAAAAATAAGGTCTCTTCATTGATTTTCCTGCACAGTAGTACACTAAGGAGGGCCCAGGCTGGCAGGTTTTTCTCCATTTATATTCACTAAAGGCTGTACTGTGCTACATATGAAAGAAGATAGTTCTACATTGTCTATATTTTGCAGTATTTCTGGCACCTTGCTGTCCTGTGTGGTCTCTAAAATACCGTATTGTTTTTTAAGTATTCAGAGAGATGGCCTTTGTATAGCAATAGTGGTTTTGAATAAATGAGAATGTCTCTACTATTACATGAATGCTTGTGACTAGGAGTGTATGATTACCTGGGATGGCTGTATTTATCATTATTGCAAGCATGAAACTTCTATACACTTCAGACAGATTGTAATCTCTTCTAAATGACTGAGAATCTATGTAGAAGCCAAAAACAGAAGGCAGTTTTGCCGAACTGAGATAAATATTTTTTAATTCTGTGCTATGCTGCATTTTTTTTTTTTCAAAATCTGCTTATGTGCTCTGGACAAAGTGTCTGAAAAGTAGGATTGTTTCTTTTCAAGTACACAGAGGATTGATTTGCCTGTCTCTGTGCATCCCTCCCTATTTTTCTTCTGTATTGTTTTTAATTGCACCTGAAACCTCAGGCCTGTGGAGAATTTCTTAATTCACTTCTGGGTTTGCAATAACAGGAACAGTTTGTGAACAGGAACTGCAGAACAGTTGTTGAATTTTTTATCTTTGATTTCATCCCTTTTCATCCTTGGATTTAGACTAAGTAGAAAAACATTTATGAATTGAAATACCTTTGTATTTTTTAGGATATATTTCTATTCCTTTTTAGAGATAAAATAGTGCATTAAATTTCTTGTTGTTTGCTGTTTGGTTTTCTTTTTTTTTTTTTTTAAGAAGTACAAATTAGTTATAAGAAAGCAAGTTTGCCCCCTAAGTGGTGTCTTGCAATGGTTGTTTATGTTTTGTCTCATTTTTGCCAGTTAATGAAATAATGTTTGAAGTAATTACAGCTGTTGAAAGTGTTAAATACTTGACTCCATGATCTGCTAGTTCTTTCAATGTAAAACATTTCATACAGTAAACACACTATGTTTAAATGAAATGCATAGAATTAAACCAAACCTATCTATAGCTTTATACGGCATGTTTATTTATTTATTTATTTAGTAAGTGGGAATGGCTGGTGGCACCTATGAAAATGTTTGTGTTGAAATTAAGTAGTTTGAGTTTGGTCGGCAAGAGAATCCTCCTGACTGCAAGAGATAACACAAATAGTAGACAAAATTGCTGTCAACTAGCTGCCTTTGCTTGCTCTTGGATTATTTCTGCCACTGAGCACAAAAGATTTTTCCATTAATCTTCGTCTTATATTTTTCTTTTGTTATGAGGAACAATTCATCCATCTTTGTCAACTTAAATAAGTAAACACAAGGTTTATCAGACAGAACAAAACAGTGCCAGGAGTATAGTATTAAGGAATAATGGACAATATGCTTTACGTATTCCCAAAGAAGTTGAAGGTTTAAAACAAATCAGTAATGCAATACAATATAATTAAAAGATATTTATTTCATTTTGTGGTGCCACAATTTATTTGAATATCTGGGAAAGAGGGCACTTAGAAGGGAAAAAAAAAGAGTCTGACTTTTTGGAGTTAGAGGAAATTCATAACCTTTGGAATTTGCCACTTAGTAGCCATGTTTTCAGCAAACATGATGTGCCCTATTGACAAGAGATCCAAATTGAACCATAGTCATGTTTATTATTCAGCTTTACTTTTAAAATGGAACTTCAGTGGTGTTAATTGTGGATAACAAGAAAATCATGTTTGTTGTAGTGCTATGTTAGCATTAGTGACATATGTTAGGAGGCTTGTATTTTTATTTTTTCTTTAAATATTAAAGAGATAAATAGAGTAAAATTCATACATTTTAAAAACAAAAAATTCTTTTTTTTTCGTTCCAGTCCTTTAATCCTATAAGTTAAAGTTTGTAGTAAATGCAACAGCAGAATGCTTTGGAATTTTTTGGCCACTTCTTCATTATCACTCTCCTCCTCAACTCATATTTGCTTTGTTTCAACAGAAACATGATCTCAGGTTCCAGTTCGTCAGTGTTACTACATTTTAGAAAGACTTATGTTGATATTTATCTAACTTGACAAAGCTATTGAGTAATGGGAATTTCATTCCATGGCATGAAATGTGTGCAAATGCATCATTAATTTTCTTCTAATTTTTTAATCTTTTGTCCAGTATGAGATAAAACATGTCCTGGAGGTAGCTGTCTCCGAGATACACTTCTATGCAGTTACATAAAAATATTATTCAGTTTGAAAGGAGAAACCCACATCATTGCCACCAGTGTGGGAAGGGCCACAGTCTTTGAATTTAATCACATTATTAAACATGATAAAATCTGCAGGAGAGAGCCACAGGAAACCATCCTTCTTAAATGCCATTGTGCATGGAGCAGTGCTGTACAAACTGTGTTGACTGGGATTTCCAAGTGCAGCAGATCCTGCTGGTTTCTTTTAATCAAGGGAATGTGATTCGTTCTGTACAGTCTTCTTGCGTCATCACATACAAAAGCTAAAATGAGTATAATAACTGAGTGAGAGTTTCAAACTGACAAACTCTAATTGTCATCTTAAAACTTCCTGGCAGATGACAAAAGCCTTGTCTTTAATTTTGAAATGTATTTTTTTCCAGAACTTGTTCCCAAACCTCTGGGTACAGTGATGATGTTTGAAAGGAGCTTACCAAATCTTCTTGTTAAATGGCAAATTATTAATTGCTTGTTGTTGCTCTGTAGGAAGCATTACTTTTCTGGGAACATTAGCTAATGGTTTGTTGGAGTTGGGGCAAGAAGTTGAAGGAAGGAATAGCAGTTGAAATAGTCGATCTGTGAATAGCATCCCTTGTTGCTTAACTTTTTCTCTTAAAGAAACTTAAGAATCCCTTCAGTTTTTTGGTGATCAGCACAAATATACGAAGAACCAGTACTGTTCTCATTTACTGTTAGTTGGCAGTTTCCATTTTTGAATGGTTTGTGCTCGAACTTTAAACAATGGGTTAACATGTCCTGCTCTGTTAAGGTTGGCGTGTATGACTAGTCCCTGGGGAAACTTTTAGCACAAGAACTGGACCTCTGCAGAAAACAAATTTATTGGATTTTACATACCTTAAGGTTAGAGTAGAAAAATGTCAAGTGTTTTGTGAGCACCCTGTGCATGTCACAGCAAAGAGACCTAGAAAAAAGATGTTCATGTTCACTGTTTTGAAATTTTCTAGTCACTTAACTTGCTGTCGAACATGTAGTATTATTTTAACTTTCCACTGCTAGCTAAAAGAAATCTGTAGCTGAAAGATTCAACACACTTTTAAATCAGCTTGTTGCTTTAATATTATGATCACATTATGTTTGGTAGACAACAGCTGAAATTACTTACTATATGCTATGAAATTGAATAGAAATTTCAGTACACTTTTTCCAATTATTGAAGAATATGTCTATGTTTTCTTTTTTTCTCAAGGCTTCAACTAAAGTATGACTGCTCTGCATGCTTTTGTGTTGTAGTTGTAGAGAGTCCTTGTACGCACTAGATGCTGCCTGGGTGACTACCCATCTCAGTTCAGGAAATGTTTATTCATTTAGACAAAGGGGAAAGGACAGCCCTCAAGAGGAAACGTTTAGAGTCTAAGTCAAACCTAAAATCCTGCCACCTAGCAAAATATTACCATGCCCAATCTAGTCATAAACCCATTTCTGCCTTTTTTTCCTGCTGGAACAGTGACTTTTTTAATGAACTTCATCATAAAAAATATTAATTAAGATGATTTATAATGAAGTATGTTAAAGTTTTATACATATTTTCCTTTAATGGTGTATACAGGGGAGGAAACACTTGGGGGTCATCAAACAGTTCAGTCATTTCATGTGTAATTAACGGTAGGAATAGACATAAGAGCTTATGTTGGGAATAGGAAGAGTGGAAGCCCAAGCATTTTACTATCAGAGAGAAGAGGTATAAATTAAGAATGTTATGAGCAGAGACTGTTCATTAATTAAGAAGTTAAATCTCTCTAGACCATAGGAAGTCTAGAAGATGGGTATGTATTATACAGAAGTGGAAAAGTGTAATGAAGATACTTACTGATGTAAGTGTATATTTGTAACTAAAAAGTTACAAATATAAACTAAAAAGCCACATTATTTTTGTGTGCTGTTTGTAAAGAAGAAATAGAGGTACTTTTAAATTTGAAAGTTTTAATCTAACAAAAATATTTTAAATGATAGAAGATTTAGTCACATTTTCATTTTTAAAAAGAAAATGCATATTTATGAAACTCTTGGTTCTTTCTGAGTAGTATATATTTACATATTAATGCATTAAAAACATTATGGGTTTCAAAGTAATAAATTATGCAGTAAGATGTATTTTTACCAAGATCATGTTCATGCTAAGCCTTATGTATGCTCATGTCACTTTAAAAAATAAAAACACTACATCTTTTTAGTCAAAGATTTCTGACCTCTAAAAGTTAGGCTACATCAGGTATATGTAAAAATAGAGCTAGATTCTTACCAGCTAATTTAGTGAATTAAATTGATAAAAATTCTATGACCTATTAATAATGACATGATGTTTGGAAGTATTTTCTAAAAAAAAAAAAAAAAACAAACCAGATGAAATTTCCACTTTACTTTTAACTCTTACCATGTAGCATCTAATTATGAAAAGTGATACATTTGCTGTCAGGTATGGACATTCATTGTTTCTAGTGGTAATGTGAACTGAAGTTCTTAGTTTTCCCTTCCCATAGGATTTTACGAGAGCCAGAGTGCACAGTCCCACTGTGCCCAGTGGGCTCATGCACGCAATATATCCATGGCCAGGTGCCATGGCTGTAGACACAGGCAAGAGAATGACACCTTCGCAGTCAGCCACATGACACAAAATTGCTCATAGAAATCACTCTAACAGGTTCGTTTTTCTTTTCAATCATGTTTAAAGTGTACTGGCGGATCTCATA
Source organism: Cephalopterus ornatus (assembly GCA_013396775.1). Taxonomy (NCBI): domain Eukaryota; kingdom Metazoa; phylum Chordata; class Aves; order Passeriformes; family Cotingidae; genus Cephalopterus; species Cephalopterus ornatus. The sequence continues at coordinate 9,613 of VZRE01012923.1, read as the reverse complement.
CCCAGCTACCATCATGCCTGTATTCTCTTGGGTCTCTCCTGGTCCTGAGACCCTTAAGCTGTGGCATCCCAGGTGCCTCTTGTCCAGCTTGTGGGTAGTACAACCTGAAGTTTGTAGGAGGGTTACATGAGCATACTTAACGTAGGTCTGGCCACTTTGAGCCCAGACCTGTGGTCTCTCTGGTAGATGGCCTTCAAGACCCATAGTCTCTCCAGTATTCAGCTGCCAGGTCTTTCTTGTCCCAGTTGCCAGCTTTCTCTGTCTCAAAGTTCAAAGTAGATTTAAAAACATGTCCCCTCACTGTAAAACTCCAGCCACAGGAGCTGCTGGCTCATGGGATTGGCTATGAGTTTTACTTTAATATATAAATATATGGTTCTTTAATACTTTGAGATACCGTTAAGAGAATAAGCCGTGATCTTGTTCCCAAGGAGTTTCTTCATTAATTTAGGGGAGTAAATAAGGGCACTTGGCCCATATTCAAAAGAACACCACACGAGCTAGACAAAAATGTTCCACTACAATACTAGTTCAACATAGACTGTTAATGTACAACACTCAAGTCAAAATCCAACCAATTCCACAACACTTAAATCAAGATCCAACCCCTCCAGCTTCAAATCATCCCAAGCATCAAGAAAGGGGCAAAGAAAGAGAAGCAGAAGTAGCAAGAAGAGAGAAGGAGAAAGAGGGAGAGACATTATATAGCCTTGTAGAAGACCAGCTCTCACAAGTCCAAGTGGCAGGGCTGTGACACAAGGCCTGTGGTTTTATCTGCTCTGGTCCCTATGTCCAACCCCTCCAGGTGGGGTCTGTGACCCACCAGCCGCTCTGGGGCTTCCAGGCTGGGGTGAAGGGCAGTGTCCTCACTGTCCCTGCCAGTCTGAGCCTGGCTTAGGGGGCTGCAGGAGGGTGTGGTGTGTTATAGTTTTCCCGGGCTGTTTGTGATGGATAACTACTCCCAGGCTTCCCCATGTGGGCTCCAGGGACCTGCCATGAGGGATATGACGCCACCTCCGTGAGGTTCAACCCATCCCTTCCTGCTCCACACCCACACACACACTCCCCATAAGTTGGTTCTGATCCAATAATAACTAATCTAGTGTCTAACACTCACACACACAACAGAGAACTTAGAAACAGAATTTAATAAGGAGAAGGAACAGGTTACAGTGATCACTTGCAGGAGTGTATTGACCGGGAGCTTGCAGCTCTCCTGTTTAATCTTATTTCTTCTTCTTTTTCCCATGCATATTCCTCCTGGGTTCATCTTCATCTCTCCCCTTCTTCAGCTCTTCACCCATACAACCCATTAAAAGTTCCATGGCTGCCTAAAAACCCCCATAAGTCCGTAGAAAGTTTCACAGATACCCACAGTTCCTTTCTTCTCCAGCAGGCATTCTCATCAGTTGGATTTCTGGTTGAAGCTCTTGAAGGTAATCCTTGAGCAGTTCTTGTTACAGCTCATTGATCAGAGTCTCCAGAATTCTGGGCTTTGTTACTACTCCTGTTATCTACATTTTGGCAGCTGTGTTCATTTTACCACTTCTATTTCTTACCTTTATCTTTCATACTGAATAGCTGTTAGCAACTTATTTTTACAGAAAGTTTCAATTCAGATTAGAAGTATTCCTTTTTTTCTCCTCATTTTCTTCTGTCTTCCTTTCTCAATTTTGGAATTCTGCTTTTCTGTCTTAAATGGCTCTTATTCAAATGAGTTGTTGATGTTTATAGAGAAGAATGAGTAACCTCCTGAAAATTTATGCCTGGCTTTTCTTATTCTAGTAGGTGGTTTGGTTCGAAGTGCAGCCCAGAGTAGTGTATATTTTCCAATAATTGGGAATTACAGTTTAAATGTGTCTGCTAAATTTCCTGTGTCACAAAGGTAAACACTGCATACATTTCTAAATACTGTTGCTTTATCAGAGTCTGAAACACTACATCTAAAATATATTTATGTGAAATGCTTTAATAACTGAACTAATTTTTTTCTTTCTAGAACCAAAATTGCAATTTCAACCACCACATCAAGTACAGCACAAAGTTATGAATACAGAACAGAATGGCATCAAAGAGAATCATTCAAGACATATTTCTCGCAATGACATGAGGCAACCAAGGAACGAGAAACCCCCTCGTTTTCAAAGGGATTTTCAGAATTCAAGGCAGGCTTTGGAAAGTAGTGGGTTACCAAGAAACAGAGGTCCTGAAAGGCACAGCTCTTTAGAACATTGGACAGATGAAAAAAATAAAAGTGACAGACATTTTCCTAGAAATGATAGGCCAAAGGATTTGAGTTATCCCATAGCCACTCACCAGAGTGATATTACTTTCAAAAAAAGGGATAACAATATGCAAAACAGAATAGGAAAAGGAGTGTCTTTCACAGAATTCAAGGAAAACTCTGCTACTCAAGATACTACAGACAACAATAACCAGAAACGTGGGAAAAGGGAAAACCAAACGCACAATTCTGAAAATTTTTGTGATAGGAAGGCACGAACAATAAGTAGTGAAGCCTTTATGGTAAAAAGTGAACAACATTTTGGTGTTAATAATGACTACCAAAATCCCAGCAGAACTGATAATTTTAATACTGTACCAAATGGAGATACTGAGCATCATCAGAAAGGAAGAAGAGTAGGACCTATCAAATCATCAGGACCCACTACGATACCATCTTTTGATGATAAAATGTTGTATTACAACACCGGGCCCAAAAGGAGAACTGGACCCATCAAGCCAGAGAAAATATTAGAACCGTCTATTCACATGGAGTATGGAAAAAGTTGGAGACCAGGGGATGAATGTTTTGCTCTTTATTGGGAAGACAACAAGGTATGACTTTGCCAAATGACAATTACCTCAAATTGTACTGCTAATGTTTTCTTATGCGCTTGTAGGAGACATTTAGCATGCTGCTACAGAGACATCGGCTTTGTTTGTAGGTGTGCAGTGTGCTTCTTGGATAGCTCCATGGTCTATTTTTTATATTTATGAGATATGTCACTTATGTTCATTTTTTTAAGTGCTTAAATCAAGTCCTTGTTTCTCTCACTTAGGTGGAGTTTAGAAAGACTAAGCTCCTCACTGAAGCATTTTACTGAAGTGCCAAACATTTGAAGGGATGAATGTGGATCTAGGTGCCCGTATTCTTTGCCAAGGAACAAAAATAGTCTTGAATCATAGATGTGTAATACCTTTTTGTGGAATAAGTCAGCATGTAACTTTTAGTAGCTCAGAGGAAGCTCAGAGTCTGCAGGAATGGGGCTGTTTAAAAAAACTCCCTCTTTTCATTTCAGTATTACAGAAAGGAAATAGCAAAATGCTTAATTTTGATTAGCACTAGTAGACTATTAGCTGAAGAATTTGTGGAACAAATGATTTATGCTGCATCATAGTTTTGTTTTACTGATATTTTAAAAGTTTAAATACTTTCTTTTCAGCTAGTTTTCCCATTAATAAGATTTCTCTTGCAGCAGGATACTTTGCTTTCTGCTCCTTTGCTAAAAGAGTTTTAGACTGTTATGTTTGATTTGTCATTATCTGTTCAGGAGTTCTCTGTCACTCTTCTTGGGCAGTTTCTTTAGTTTTTGACTCTTTCTGATAATCTGAGAAGGGAACTACCTTAAATATTGTTGTTATTTGAGTAGATCCTATTCACACTTTTTTCGTTTTTTTTTTTTTTTTTTTTTTTTAAACTGTTTATTTTTTTATGTTATTTATTATAAGTGGTTTTCCTATTATTTTGGCCCACTTCAGCTCAGCCCATGACTTTTTTCTCTCCTTTCCTTGTATGATTAAAACAAATAATAAGCAAACCATACGAGTTTTTTGGTAGCATCAACATATTGTGAGTTGACTCTCTTAAATAGGAATTTGTAACTTGAGTGGATGGGTTAGTATGAAGTATAATGGCATATTATTGAATTGTTTCCTTTTTTGAGAAGCATACTTACATTATTGAGAGAGGAGTTTTTTAAATTCTGAAAAGTAAAAACTTGCAAAATAAATACATACAAAGTTATCCCAGACTGTTATCTGAAGACTATTCATCACATTAGAAGGAGTGTTGTGGACAGTAATAATTTCCTGGTATTTATAATAAATGCTGCTGCTCAGAGCTAGAGCGATTTTGAAATGTGATGATACAATACAGTACTAAGCTTAACCGTGTTAGGAGGCAGGGATTTCTTTGTGTTCACTAAGATAGAAGTGATTGAATATCTTCAAGAAAACTGTATTTGCATAAGTGGAAAAAGATGAAGTTTTGTGTTTAGAAAAAGTACTTTTTGAAGGGGCAGTTTTATAATATTTTTATCATGTTTTATTTTGTGATAATTAAGCACCTACAGTGTATATGGCTGATAAGCACTTACTGATATATGTATTTTAAGTAAACATCTTAGAGTAACACCTCTCTATACAGCAGCATTTGTGTTAGTGATGGGTTTGTTCTGCTTTCAGAGAAATGAAAGCAAGTCTTTTAAATGTTCAGTCTACTTCAATAAGCTGCATATTTTCTCAACGAGTATTCTAAATACTTTCTACCATACTCTTGCAGTCTAGCATGTGGAAGTTTAAGATACCTGGTTTAATATCTGGTACAAATTTATTTCAAAACATAATACTGTCTGAGACTAAGTATGTATATACACAGAGACATACATATTTATCTGTATGAAAAGGTAATTGAAAAGGTAATTGAAAAGGTAATTGTTTGCTGTTTGTGGTATTTCTGATAATATTTTATGACCTTTGAAAATTTCTCTTTCAAGTTCTACCGGGCAGAAATTGAAGCTCTCCATTCTTCTGGGACAACCGCAGTTGTTAAATTCAGTGATTATGGAAATTATGAAGAGGTGCTTCTCAGCAACATCAGGCCTGTTCATGCAGACACATGGGTATGTCATGACAAATTGTATTAAAAATATAAACTACCTAGTCTGTACGAAGTATGTAACTCTTTAGAAATTAATGCCTACTCATGCAAAGAATGCTATTTGCACTTGTAGAAAAACAGTTACGCAAATACATGAACAAAATCTCAAATTTTAGTTGTCTATATGAAACTTCATAGAAGTGTATTATGATGTGGTGTTCTTCCTGTATAATAAATTTCAATTATATTGTCAGCCAAACAGTTTTGTGCATGTTTTTTTCTCTTAAAAATTGTTACTTTATTCAACCCAGTTTTCTGTTTTATTTCATGTACATTGTATGTTGTTCTGTAAAGGTTAGGAGGTAGTCTTTTCAAATATATGTTCTGAAGCTTTTCACTATGTGTGTATGTATGACTAAAAATAGACATCTGTATCACTTTATTTTGTATCATGATTTTATTCTTGTTTCAATGATTTCTTCTTTGCCAAATATCGTATTAGATGTCTATGCCTCAAAACGTGTTTTATGAAGTTTAGAATGTATTAGCCTGATAGAAATTGGAAATTTCCAAAGATTTTATTAGTGAATGTCATGGAAACAGAGATACATTTTGATTTAAAAAAATATTAGGACTACACAATTCTTTGCTGTTTACTCTTATTATAAAAAGCTGCACAAAAAACTCCAAACATATTTGCATATTGATTCCCTAATGATGAGTTGACCGTGTTAATTTTAATTTCTTACCTTTGGGTCATATAGCCATGCTGCAGAGGCTGAACAGCCAACTCCTGTTTCCTGCCAGTGGTCTCTTAACATGTACTGTTGTGTGTAGCTCTCAGATGCCCTTAAAGACCTCCGAGATTGCCTTTTTGTACTTAAAAAGATACCTGAAGTTCTCCCCAGCTCATGCATTGCTGTTTCTGTTAAAATTTACCCTTTTTCCCCCTTCTTTTTGTCTCACTAGCTGAGCTGTAAGGTGCTAGTTACTGTGTGATTGTACTTACTTTGACCCTTTTTCTGGGTTAATGATCAGCCTTTTGTTCATGGTTTTAATTACAGTTTTAAGGAGTGGCTTTTATTTTACTTTAACCCTCTAAAAGCTATCTCTCACAGTGTAAGAACTTGGACTAGTATTAAGACTAAGTTGATCCTAGTAGTGAGGTGCCAATGCGAAGCAGTGGTCATTTTCCCTGCCTCTTCTGCCTATATCTGACCACGTGTTCTTCTTCATCGCTCTCCACACATGTTGGGTTGTCAGTCATGTAGTCACAGGACGAGTTGAATGAAATGGACCACTTTTTTGTTCTCTCCAAACTGTTTGTTTTATTTCTGAGTTAGTTTGTTAAAGCTGACACAGAATGGTGGGACAACATATGGAGAGGGCATTCTGCCACTAAGTAGTGTCGTCCTAACATCGTACTGCATCCTGATACAGTCATTGAGGCTTCCTCCATTGTTACTGGGGACAAATGAAGATTTTCCAAGGACTTCCAGTCCATTCAGAAGTGAAAGATACCTTTTTCAAGGTTCTTTGAATTGCATACATTCAAACAACTAGATTTTAGATAATTACACAAGATAAATAAATGCCAATCAAACATCTTCACAGTAAACAACTTTTTTCTGATTAATTACTGTTTTGTTGCTAGAAGGTCTTTGCAGCTATAGGATTTTTGCTGAAGAAAGTGGATTAGGACCTTGCTCTTCACTTCTTTGTGTTTGGATACTAAGTCTAGTCCTCTTTTATTTGTAGTTCATCACCCATTGGAGTCATGCTCTGATACTCAGGCTTGTCTTTTAAGATGAACACTGTTGGTCAGTTTCTTTGTCTCAGTGTTCATTCTAATATATAAATCTGGATAGCATGCATAAACGCAAAATGAATTTTTCATGCTGCTTAATACTTAATTCTTTGACATAAGATTTAGGTAACTTTATGATTGTTACAAGAGAACAAAACAGATTTTAAACTGACTTCAGTAATTCTTTCACTGATCGATGTTGTTGTCACCAATGAACTTGTATTATTGGAAATGTTATGCTGATTTTTATTTCAGTCCTTCCAGATAATTTCCAGATAGCTAAGTAAAGCCCCCTGGAAAAATGTTTTTGCAGGTGCTGGGGTCCATCAGTGATGGTCACTTTTCAAACATCACCTGCTAAGGGCACAGGAGCAGGCAATTCCCAAATGTCAGAAGTCAAGCAGATAACACAGAAGGCCACCTTAGCTAAATAGGGATCTTCTCTTGGAAATAAGGTGGAAAAGGAAGGTATATGTCCAGCAGAAGCAAGGTCAAGTGACATGGGAAGAATTCAGAGATGCTGCTTGCTGCTGTGGGGAGAAAATTTGTGCAGCCAAAGCTCAACTGGAGCTGAAGGTGCCAGAAATGTGGGGGACAATAAAAAGGGTTTTTTCAAATATATTAACGGCAATAGGCAGTATAGAAATATTATAGTCCTGTTACAGGATGAGGATGGTCACCTCACAGAGACAGAGACAAGGCAGAGGTGTTTAACACTTTCTTTGCCTCTGTTTCTGTTTTCAACATGGATGATGAACCAAGGGGGTCTCGGTGCCCTGAGCTGGAGGACCATGGCTGTGAGAATGATCAAGTCCAAGTCAACCCTGAAAATGTGTGGGATCTGCTGCTCTAGCTGGTTCCCTTCAAACCTATAGGGCCTGATGGGATTAATCCCAGAATGCTCAGAGATCTAGCTGATGTCATTGCAAACCCTCTCTTGATGAGGTTTGGGCAGTCTTGGGAACCTGGAGAGGTCTCAGCTGACTGGAAGCTGGCAAACGTCCCGATTTTCAAGGAGCAGCACCCCAGAAACTGCAGGCCTGTCAGTCTCATTTCAGTGCCTGGTAAAATCTTGGAAGAGATTATTCTATGCAGTATTGAAAAACACCTTAAAGACAACATAGTCATTGATCAATAAGCAAAGCTTTCAATACTGTCTCTCACAGGATCTTTCTGGACAAAATGTCCAGCACACAGCTGGATAAACACATTATGCGGTGGGTGAGCAATTGGCTCATGGATCAAGCACAGAGGATAATAGTGAATGGGGTGACATCAGACCTGTCACTCGTGGGGTTTCACAGGGTTAATCTTGGGCCCTGTGCTCTTCAACATCTTCATAAATGACCTCGATGCAGGACTAGAAGGAAGCAGTAAGTAAGTTTGTTGACAACACCAAATTGGGAGGAGCTGTCAACTCCCTCAAGAACAGAAAGGCCCTTGCAAAGAGGCCTCGACAAATTAGATGACTGGGCAATCACCAAGCATATGAAGTTCAACAAGGGAAAGTGCCAGATTCTGCACCTGGGATGGGGCAGCCCTTGATGTACGTATAGACTGGGGAATGAGATGCTGGAAAGCAGTTCTACAGGAAGGGACCTGGGGGTCCTGGTCAAAGGCAAGTTGAATCTGAGTCAGCAGTGCCCTGGCAGCCAGGAGGGCCAACTGTGTCCTGGGGGGCATCAGGCAAAGCATCGCCAGCTGGTCGAGGGAGGGGATTGTCCTGCTCTGCTCTGCACTGGTGCTGCCTCACTTGCAGTATTGGGGCAGTTTTGGGTACTACAGTATCAGAAAGATCTGAAGCCATTAGAGAGAGTCCAAAGGAGGGCAGTGAAGGTGGTGAAGAGCCTTGAGGGGAAGCTGTATGATGAGCAGTGGCTTGGTCTGTTCAGCCTGGAGGAGACTGAGGGGAGACCTCATTGGAGTCTACCACTTCCTCGTGAGGAGAAGAGGAGAGGCAGGCACTGATCTCTTCTCTGTGGTGACCAGTGACAGGACTCAAGGAAACAGCATGAGGCTGTGTCAGGGGAGGTTTTAGGTTAGATATCAGGAAAAGGTTTTTCACTCAGAGGGTGGTTGAGCACTGGAGCAGGCTCCCCAGGGAAGTGATCACAGCACCAAGACTGAGTTCAAGAAGCGTTTGGCCAGCGCTTTCAATTGGGGTCATGTTGTGCTTCTTGGAGTGTCATGTGCAGGGCCAGGAATTGGACTTGATGATCCTGATGGATCTCTTATAGCTCAGAATATTCTATGATTCTAAGTCTTTCTTAGCTGTCTCTATTGAAGACTTGTTATTAATGGAGAAATATATTGTATGTGAGCCCTGATGTCCTGGTATTGCCAGTTTTTCAGACTTCTTTTTGAAAGACTTGTTGATACTGAGAAAAGCTTTAGTAAACTGACTTAAAGGCATATATTTAGTTTATTTCTTAGAATTGATTATACTTTACTGTTTTTTTCAGCACACTGTTTGGTAATCATGTGTTGAATTTAATTTTTTGTCCAACAAATATAAACTCATAAAAGTATACCACTGGGAGGAAGGGAAAAAAAAAGGGAAAGCCAAGCATTGCTCAATTAGTCAGTTGAAAAAACAGCCAAAGTACCACACTGACCTTATTTTGATGATATGACCTATTATTTAAGCACCTAAGCTTCTGATCTGCTTTTGGCAACCTTTATAATTCTAAAAAAATAGCAAATTAATGAAAATTCTTTACATTGTTAGTAGGTGTAATATAATTTCATTTTCACTTCATCCTCTACTAGTTAACTTTCTTCTCTCTGTTCCTGCTGTCTCTCCAATGCTGAACCACACTGCATTAGTACAAATTTTGTTGTTTTGATGGATTTTGGGTGGTGTTCTGTTTTGATTTTTTGGTTAGTTGAGGGGTTTTGTCACAACCTGTGGGAGTGAAAAGGCA
>VZRE01012922.1:16633-34467 GCA_013396775.1 Cephalopterus ornatus | reverse complement strand
CCGGCCCCGGCCCTGCCGCTCCCGCCGTGCTGTGCCCGCCCTGACCCCGGGAGGGTGGGGGGAGGGACCGGGGACAGGGGCCTGGAGGGACGGGACACAGGGAATGGCTTCCCAGTGCCAGAGGGCAGGGTCAGGTGGGATATTGGGAAGGAATTGCTGGCTGGGAGGGTGGGGAGGCCCTGGCCCAGGTTGCCCAGAGCATCTGTGGCTGCCCCTGGATCCCTGGAAGTGTCCAAGGGCAGGCTGGACAGGGCTTGGAGCAACCTGGGCCAGTGGAAGGTGTCCCTGCCCATGGCAGGGGTGGCACTGGGTGGGCTTTAAGGTCCCCTCCCACCCAAAGCATTCCACGGCTCCGTGATTAGCACCAAGAACGACGGGCTGGCACGGTTGGCACAGCCCTGCGGGCGGCTGGGGAGGGGTGAGCGGCTCCGGGAGGTGTCGGGGAAGATGTGGGCTCCCCCCGGCTCTTCACGCCGGCCGAGGGGAGGGAAACGAGGGGAAGGAGGGCATCGGGGCCGAGGCCTCGTGCCCAAAGCCCTCAGGGACGGACACGGGGCTCCTTCCCCCGGTCTGGGGGCTTGGATTGTCTTTCCTGGTCTCTCCTTGTCCCTCTGGAGCCACTTTGTTCCCTCCTCCTCAGAGCTGGAGTCCCCCCTGTCCCCCTAGCCGATCCCGAGACCATTTGCTCCTACAAACTCATGTTTTTCCCACCCTTTTTTCCCTAAATGTCCTCCAGTGCCACAGCCACGTCCCAGTTCCCACTGGAGTTTCCAAGGGAACGCCCACAGCTGGGTTTGGGGGGGCTCAGGCAGCTTCTCCCCCTGTTCTAACCTGGGAAGGGGCTTTGGCCTTTGGGAAGTGCCCAGGGAGGCACTTGGGGCTGTGCCCGGACAGGGATCCTGGGGCAGCCGTAGAGGGAGATTTGTATTTCAGGGACCCCAGATCTGGGTGAGACCCTCACAGCCCCTGTCCCAGGGCCCCCCAAGCCTGGGTCACACAGCGGGGCTGGGGGTTGGCTGTGGAAGACCCCCACAATTCCTGTTGGGTTAAGGGTGTCCTCAGGACAGGCAGCTCCATCCCGAGGGGAGTTTGGATTCTTGGGGACTAATTTGTATTCCTGGGTGCCCCAAGCCCCCCTGGCCCCAGGGCCAGGATCTCTGCCAAGGAAAATCCTGGTCTTGGTTATTCCCCACTCTGGTTTCTCTGGGCTTTTCCCTGTGTCATCCAGGTTGGGTTTTTAAATAATAATAGTAATAATAATATAATAATAATTTAGCTCAGCTCCAGGGTAACAACGTTCCTGCTTCTCCCTTTATATTGTGCTTATGTAGCCTCACCCTTTCCCAGGTTTATTTGCTGGGTCTAAGGATGAATCCCAGTTATTTTCCAAGTGTCCCAGGCCCAGGTTTGGGTTTGGGGTGTCCCTGAGGTCCCTGGCAGGACAAGGGTCTCAGGTTTGGGTTTGGGGTGTCCCTGAGGTCCCTGGCAGGACAAGGGTCTCAGGTTTGGGTTTGGGGTGTCCCTGAGGTCCCTGGGAGGACGAGGGTCTCAGGTTTGGGTTTGGGGTGTCCCTGAGGTCCCTGGCAGGATGAGGGTCTCAGGTTTGGGGTGTCCCTGAGGTCTCTGGTGGGATGGGGGGGTTCAGGTTTGTCCATCAGCCTCCCTGGCAGCCTTGTTCCTTGCCTTTACTGCTGGTTATTCCTGGGAAATGGGGCCTGTAGTGTGAGCTTGCACAGCGCTGGAGAGCTCGGCTGGAGGTGCACGTCGACCTAAATCCCAGGATTTGAGGATCCCTCGGGCAGTTGTGTGCTGGGAGTCACATGGAGGCTGGTTCCAGACTAGCTGGGGTTTCCCTCATGCCGAGGAGCCGTATTCCACATGGGATTGGCCCTGTCCCAGCTCTCTGAGCCTCACAGCTGAGGGTTCCCTGCATCCCTGGTGTCTGGAGCCTTGGGGGAATGTGCCGTGTGGATCTGTGGCTGTGAGCTGGACCCTGGGGGTTTGGTGTGACCCGAAATGTGGGATTGGGGCTGCCAGGATACCAATGGAAATGACAAACTCCCAGGTCCCAAGGGTGCTGGTCACCCAGTGCCCAAGGATGAGGCTGCTGGCCTCGGTCTCGGGGGGTTTGTATCTGGGGTCCTGGGCCGAGGAGGGACACTGGGAGTCTGCTTGGGCACAGCCCGTGGTTAGGAAGCCCCCTGAGGCACTGGAAGGGACTCCAGGGCCTCCCTGGAGCCTTCCCTTCCCAGGTGAGCACCCGGCTCTCCCATCCCATCTCCGTGGCCGAGGGGCACCAGCCTCAGTTGAGGGCTGGGGATTTATTCATCTCCTGACATTCCTTTAAGCTCCTCCCTGCCTGTCCTGCTGCCCTATACACCTGTTCAGGGTGGGATTTCCCTGCGTATCATCCCAGGTCAGCGTGGTTGGAGCTGCCTGAGGGTGTTCGGCTCTCAAGAGCTCTATGGAATTCCTGGATGTGCTGCGGATGGAAACAGCTTCCTGTGGTCATTGGTGATCACGGCCCGTGAATAATTGTGCTGTCTGTGCTGAGTCGGTGGCTTCCAGAGGGATTATCCCTGAGCTCCGGGGCTGGTTTGGGAGGATTTGGGTGCTGTGTCCATCACTGCTGCCATGTCCATCCAAGCTGGGAATCATCTGCCTGTTCACAGAGCAGAGAAAGGGTTTCATGGGAGGACTTGGACTGTGGCTGTTGTAGGTGTTGAGTTTCTTAGCTTTTTGTTTGTCCCGAGCTTGGGAACTTCCTGGTGAGGATAAATAAATCCAGAGGGGGTGTTTCCATCAGCAATGCCTTCAGGTTTTTCTCACTCCCTGTTACGGGCAAGCGTTATGCCGGGAGTAGCTGGAGGTGTTGGAGTTACTGAGCATGGAACAGCACATGTCATGGAGTCAGGGGCTGGAGCGCTCTCCTGCCAGGGGAGGTGTTTGGAAAGGGGGATATTGTCATTTCCAGGCTGGAATGCAGCTGGAAGCCAGGCTGGAGAGGTGGGAGTTTGGAACAAAGGCCTGTTTGGCCGTTGGAACAACTGGCCAAGAGATGTGATGGAATGACCTTGGTTGGCGGGGCTGGAACAAGGACCGGAGATGGGTTTTAGGGATGCAGAGCTTTTATGTCCCACTGGCCTAGCTCAGGGAAGTCCTGAGAGAGGCTCTCAGACGAGAGCTGTGAAGCTCATGGACTTGGCTGAAGTTCTGCTCCCAGGTTTCCACATCAGCTGGATTTGGGATTTTTAGCCACCCTGAACCCAAGAGCAGTGTTTGGGGAGCTCCTCCTTTCAGGGTGTGGTGTTTGTCCATCTGTGACTGTGGTTGGAACTGGCTTTTACCTCCCCTAAGGGCAGAAAAGGAGGAATATCCCCCTCTTCCAGCCCCGTGACCCGCTCCCCTCATTTCCTCTCAGGAGGTCTCTTCTGGAATCCCATGAAGTGATTTTCCCAGTGATAACAGTGCTGGAGGTGGCAGCGTGGCGTGGGGGAATCATGGAATGGGTTGGGTTGGAAGGGACCTTGACAACCACCCAGTGCCACCCCTGCCATGGGCAGGGACACCTTCCACTGGCCCAGGTAGCTCCAAGCCCCATCCAGCCTGCCCTTGGACACTTCCAGGGATCCAGGGGCAGCCACAGATGCTCTGGGCAACCTGGGCCAGGGCCTCCCCACCCTCCCAGCCAGCAATTCCTTCCCAATATCCCATCTATCTCTGCCCTCTGGCACTGGGAAGCCATTCCCCGTGTCCTGTGCCTCCAGCTCTTGTCCCCAGTCCCTCTCCAGCTCTCCCGGAGCCCCTTTAGGCCCTGCAAGGGGCTCTCAGGTCTCGCTGGAGCCTTCTCTGAATTCTCCCAGCTCTCCCAGCCTGGGTCCAGAGCAGGGGGCTCCAGCCCTGGGAGCAGCTCCTGGATGGCCTCCTCTGGACTCGCTGCAGCAGAACAAGGCTGTGTTTCCATGGGGGTCTGGGCTGTGTCTGCAGCCCCCTGACCCCCCTCATCCCTCGGTGCTGTTCCAGCCCTGCCCTCTGACCACACCCTGGTTTTCCCACAGGTCCATGCCTGGGAGATCTCGGACCAGCTGCTGCAGATCCACCAAGATGTGGAGTCCTGCTACTTTGCAGCACAGACTATGAAGATGAAGATCCAAACTTCCTTTTATGAACTCCCCACGGATTCCCACGCCTCGCTCCGGGACTCTTTGCTGTCCCACATCCAGAACTTGAAGGACCTGTCCCCGGTCATTGTCACACAGGTGGGTGCTGGCAAGGAGGAGGAAGCTGCTCCTTCCATGTCCTGCTCCCAGCGGTCACCCCAGGGCTGTTCTGCTGGGCTGGAGGACAGGGATGGCTGATCCCTGCTCCCAGCCTGGCATGGGATTGTTCTCCCTCCTTCGTCGCTTGGTTCCTTGAGTCACATCCATTTCTGAATCTTCGTTTGCTGTTTGGAAAGGAGCAGCAGCTCTTCCTGGGTTTTTCCCTGTGCTCTGCCATGAAGAACCAACCCAACAGCACCTTGGGTGTCCCGGGGGATTTCTCTGCACTCTTCACTCCCTTCCTTCCCATTATCCATACATTCCTGGGGCACAGGGGGATCTGGCACCTCCAGGCTGAGACCAGGGTGCCTGTCTGACTCATGAGTACTCCAGCAGGGAATGTCACCCCTGGGGTGGCAGGTGTCACCACAGGGATTGAGCACAGGCAGAGATGCTGGGGGTGGATCCTGGGGTTCCCTGCCCACACGAATGGTGGGGGTGGATTCCGGAGTTCCCTGCCCAAAGGGGATATTTGGGATGGATTCTGGAGTTCCCTGCCCACCGGGATGTTGGGATGGATTCCAGAGTTCCCTGACAGCCCTGCAGACCCTTTCTCCTGGCACATGCCAGCCGTGCCTATGCTAATCCGTGTTTTCCCTGCTCCCCCTAAGCTGGCTCTGGCCATCGCCGACCTCGCCCTGCAGATGGCTTCGTGGAAGGGCTGTGTGCAGACACTGGTGGAGAAGTGAGTGCCTGTTGTGTTTCCGAACTTGGAATTGTTCCGTGTGCGGATGGCAGGCGGGTGGTCCTGTGTGGTCCAGGAGAAGGAAGTTTCCTCCCTGGATCCCTGATGTCCGTGCCCAGGATGGTGGCAGGAGGGGCTGCCTGTGGCTCTAGAGCAGCTCTGTTCACGCTTCCCTGCTCCCAACCCTGGGGCTCAGCGCTTTCCCTCATCCCTGCTTTGTTAGGGATGATCCCTCACCCCCTGGCTTTAGCCATGGTGGGACGGAGCAACGGGGCTGGAGCTGGTTGCTGTGGGGTGTCCCCCGGTGTCCCCCATGGGGTGCCACACACTGCTGCACGGTGACACCGACACTGGGGTGGCCCCCTGTCCATGGGCAGCAGGGGGGACGGGATTTGTCTGGGTGGTGGCTCCTGGACTTGTGGGCTGGGAAAGCTTCTGTCACTTCTCTGTTGGAAATCCTTGGGCTGAGCCGTCCCGGAGACTCCTCTTGGCTGTGCCCCATGGCCAGGGCTGAGTCTCTGGAATTATGGAATCTTGGGATGGTTTGGGCGGGAAGGGACCTTAAAGCCCACCCAGTCCCAGCTCTCTCCATGGGCTGGGACGTCCCTCTGGCTCTCTCTCTGCTGTTCCCCAGAGCTGAGGTGTCCCCCCGTGCCTCCTCCTGCCCTCCAGGTACAGCAATGACGTCACGTCGCTGCCGTTCCTGCTGGAGATCCTGACGGTGCTGCCGGAGGAGGTTCACAGCCGGTCCCTGCGCATCGGGGCCAACCGCCGCACCGAGATCATCGAGGACCTGGCCTACTACTCCAGCACCGTCGTGTCGCTGCTGGTGAGCTCCACAGCACCCAGCCACAGTCAGGGAATCGTGGAATTGTCTAGGTTGGAGCCCATCGAGTCCAGCCCTTCCCCGCCACTCACCCATGTCCCCCGGTACCACATCCACAGGGCTTTGAAATCCCTCCAGGGGTGGAGACTCCACCCCTGCCCTGGGCAGCTGTGCCAGGGCTGACAGCCCTTTCCAGGAAAGAATATTCTCAATATCCTACCTAAATCTCCCTTGGCGCAGCTTGAGGTTGTTTGCTCTTGTCCTGTGTGTCAGGACACGGAGCTGAGCTGTGTCATCTGCTCAGCAGCAGCTCAGGTGTTGCTTGAGAAGATTCTCTTCCCCCATTCCGTATTTTTCCCAGTGGAGATCCCTGCCAGTGCCATCACAGCTGTTGGAGCAGCCTGGCTCCACCTGTTCCTGGGATAAGTTGTCTGAGCAAGTCCTCACTCACCCTGAAAGTCCTTTCACCTTCCTCGAGTCCCCACTCCGTGTTGTCCCCACAGCCATCTCCGGCTCTTCCTGGGACCCCTGGAATATCCTGCCTGGCACACTGCTGGCACAGGCAGTATCACCTCTCTGCGGACCGGCACAGGATTGCTGAGGGCCAGACACTTCCTGTTCCTGCTCCCTCTGCACCTGCCTGGAGCTTTCCTGAGTTTTCCCTCTGGATCCCAGCACAGCATTTCCACCACCTGCCTGAAGTGCCAAATTGACATTTTCTATGTGGGATTTAAATGCCAAATTCCCCTTTTTCAGTTACAAAATGGGGGGTTAAAACAGTGTTCCAGGGAGTGTGATGAGGTCCAACATTCCACCTTCAGGATTGAAGCATCAAGTGGAGAGAATTGACCTCTGGAAGCTCTCATGCAGGATTCCTGGGCCGATGCAGGGGATCTGGGATCCTTCTCCAGGCCATGGCTGTCCACCTCTTCCTCTTTTCCCTGTGTCTGGCAAGGCTGGGGCGTCCCTTGGTGTGGATTTTGGGCAGGGCTGCTGGTGGTGCTGGGGCTCAGCAGAGGTGTTGGCCAGTGCTGGGAATGAGCTGCTGCCATCCCACATCCCAGCTCAGTCCTCAGAACGTCCCTCAGGGCAGGTCTGGCCCTCAGCACCAGCTTCTCTCTGCAGGTGGTTTGTGGGGATAAGGATTAAATTGGGTTTTGTCACATGTGAATACCCCTGAAGGCTGTGACATGGTCTGAGATGGGATCCTGCAGGAACCCAATGGACTGGGAATGAGGGAAACACTCCAACTGCTCTTCCTGCTTCTGTGACAGCAGCTGGAGCTGACAGAGGCTCTTGGCTCTGTCCCTCCCTCTCAACAAGTCCAGGGCTGCTGCAGAGCAGCCTGCCTTGGAATGTTCTCCTGTGGCCTCCGGAGGATGTTGCTGTTTCTTTGCTGTGGATCACCTGCTGGAGTGGGATCCTGACGGGTTCTCTGGTGTCCCCACAGGTGACGTGTGTGGAGAAGGCAGGAAACGAGGAGAAGATGCTCATCAAAATCTTCCGGTGCCTGGGGAGCTGGTTCAACCTGGGTGTCCTGGACAGCACCTTCATGGCCAACAGCAAGTTGCTGTCCCTCCTCTTCGAGGTGCTGGTGAGTGTTTCCTGGGAACTGGGGGGTGCCAGGAGGGGGCAGTGGGGAATCCCAGCGGGACTGAGGCGTGGGCTGGGGGAGTTCTTACCTCCTGTGTCAAGTAGGGACCCTGTGATTCCCTCTGGGCTGGGACCAGCCCTGTGGAATGGGTGGTCCCTCTCTGCTGGGAATTGCAGGCTGGAAAGTGCAGGCTGGGAAGTGTCCCTGCCCGTGAGGTGCCATGTGGGTTTTGCCACCCTCATGGTTGGGTATCGCTGGGTTTGGGTGTCAGAAGCATCTTGTTGGGGAGCAAAATTGCATCGGTTTGATGCTCAAATCAAGAGGGTTGGGGTTTTGTTTTCCTTCCAGATTGTCAGTAAAACAATATTCTTTTTCTGACACCTTTTCTGTGGAAAATCGCCTCCTGAAGGTGTTTGGGTGTGGGTGTTTTGTCCAGCTGAGTATGAAGAGCTGAAGGTGTGGAGAATCTGTCCCCTGAGCCAGGGCAGGCAGGGAATAGATCCACTGAGGAACTGAGGTTTCTGCTGCAGCCAGGAGTTGTCGGTCCCTCCTCCCTCTCCCACAGGAGCCCTCGTTTGCATGATTCAATCAGTGAGGGCTCCCAAGGAATAGACAGTATCCGTGCAGGTTCCTGCTTGGAGCCACCCCCAGGATAGGCCTTGGGGCTCAGCAGCTTGTTTAGTGTGTTAACAACACTTTTTCCTTCCTCCCCTCTCACCTCCAGTGGCACCAGGAATTGTTTCCCCAATCCAGGAAGTTCTCATTTAAAAGGACTCAAAAGAGTCTCTGCTCTTTTGTTTTCTCCCTATTTTCTTCCTCCTCTTTCTCAGCATGTCCTGTCTCCTCCCCAACTGGCTGGGGCTCCAGGGGGCTGGGAAAGTGCCTGTAAATCCCCCTCACACAGTCACCACTCTCAAAATTCACTGATCCCCCCAGACCATCCCTGGTCAATATTCCACACAAACCTTGTCTCCATGCCCACTGAGGACTCCCCAGTTCCCATCCCTCTAAATGGGAGTGGTGGCTCTGGGCCCAGCCAGGTGGTGAACAGCATGGTGGTTTCCTTGCTCTGGAGCTGCCCTGGATTCCAGATGGCATTTTTGTTCCTGTGTTTGCCAGGGAAGTCACTGGGGTCTCTTGGAAAGGGTCAGTTTGACCTGGAGGGGCCAGGGAAGCAGCTTGCAGGGCTGGTGGGGGTCAGCTGTGGGGGCTGTGGCTGTGCAGGACCTCTGCAAAATGTTTCCATAGAATCCTTTGGGTTGGAACAGACCTCCAAGGTCAAATGCAAGCATTTGGGGAACAACAAGAACAAAAACCTGAGGATTTCATTACGGTCTGATTTCGTGTTGTAACTGGGGCAGTGGAAGGGCAGCTCCGATCTCTGCTCTGGTGACCAGGACAGGACCCAGGGAAGGGCTGGAGCTGTGCCAGGGCAGGGTCAGATTGGATCTCAGGAAAAGGTCCTTCCCCCAGAGGGTGGCTGGCACTGACCAGGCTCCCCAGGGCAGTGGCCACAACCCCAAGGCTGCCAGAGCTCCAGGAGGGTTTGGACAGTGCTCTCGGGGACAGGGTGGGATTGTTGAGGTGTCCTGAGCAGAGCCAGGGGTTGGATCAATGATCCCTGTGTATCCCTTCCAGCTCAGGATATTCCCTGATTCCTTGATAATGACTGGGCTCCTGTGTCTTGCAGCAACAGGACAAGACCTCATCCAACCTGCACGAGGCAGCGTCGGACTGTGTGTGCTCAGCCCTCTACGCCATCGAGAACGTGGAGACCAACCTGCCACTGGCCCTGCAGCTCTTCCAGGGCGTCCTCACCCTCGAGAGTGCCTATCACATGGCTGTGGCCCGGGAGGACCTGGACAAGTGAGGGACAGGGACCGGGATGGTGACCTGTGAGGGACGGGCAGGGCAGCGCTGACCTGGCTGGGTCTGTGTCACCTCCAAAACAGAGACCAGTGCCAGGAGCACCAGCAGTGGTGGGGCCAGGCCAGGGCCTGTCCCTGCACTTGTGGAGTCACACCCTGAATCCTGGGGGCAGTTCTGGGCACCTCCCGACAGGAGAGCCATGGAGGGGCTGAAGCGTGTGCAGGGAAGGGAAGGGAGCTGGGAAAGGTCTGGAGCAGATGAGGGAGCTGGGGGGGCTCAGCCTGGAGAAAAGGGATTTCATCTTCAGGAACTTTAGGATTTCCTAAAGCTCTCCAGAACAAGAGTGTTGAACCAAAGTCCAGGAGTAATGGCTTCTCTTGGGCCTCTCCCCCAAAGGGCCGATGTGAGGACCTGCCCTGGGTTTGGTGCCATGTGTGGCTCAGGGTGTTCACTCTTCCCTCTGCTCTGAGATCCCAAAGCTGAGCAGAGCTGGATGCTCAGCCCAGCCTCCAGGCTGGGTTTATATCTGGCAACTGTTCCACACAGGGACATCCTGAGTTTGTTGTTGGAAATAGGTTTGTGTCTCTGTGTTCTGCCCCATGGCCCCTCCGGGGGCTGGGCAGAACTCAGCTGTGTTGCAGTGACACCCTCAGCCCTGACACCTGGCACTGGGCTTTTGGAGAAGTAGGAGATCAGGATTGCAGCATATTTGCTTATTGGAGCCCCGTGTGTGCACCAGCTTCCCCTGGTTCAGCGCTTCCAGCTGCTGACAAAGCAGAAGTTGGGGTTTCTTGCTCTGGCTGAGGCTCCGGGCGTGTTCCAGCCCAGCCGTGCCCCGTGCTAGGCTATCGGCCCCTGAGGGTGATCCAGCCCCCGAGGGTGATCCAGCCCCTGGGGATGATCCAACCTGAGCCCTGTGCTCTCCCTCTCCAGGGTGCTCAATTACTGCCGTGTGTTCACTGAACTGTGCGAGACCTTTCTGGATAAGATCGTGTGCACCCCGGGGCAGGGCCTGGGCGACCTGCGGACGCTGGAGCTGCTGCTCATCTGTGCAGGGCACCCGCAGTACGAGGTGAGTGGGGTGCAGCCATGTCCCTCTGCTCACCTCATCCCAAATCCCACCCTCCAGAGCCGGGTCAAAGGGGGAGATCTCGCTCTTCTATCGCCACATGGTCGAGGCTTTGGTTCCTGTGGCTCTGGAACACCCACTCTGTGCTCATGGGCAGGACTCTGGCTTAGCTTCCCCTTCCCAGCACCCTGGATGTCTTGGACTGCCAGCACAGCCCTGAAACCCCTGTTAGTGCTTTTCCACATGTTAAAGTCAAGTTTGGTGGGGATTTGTGGCTCCTGGGAACTTTGCCGTGTGAGTGACTGAACTGTTGGTTCATCAGCATCAAAGCTCCCGCCCTGCCTTAGATACAGACCATGTTGTTAAGGCTTGGTCTCTTTTTATCCTTTATTTAATTCTTTATCCTTTTATTCTTCCCAAACTATTAGTTCACTCCCAGTAGCTGATCCCTGCCTGCGTTCAGTGTGTGGCTTGTTGCTGTGAAAGGTGCAGAGCTGTGCCCCAACAGGCCCCGAGCACTCACTGCCATCCCCTGGACCCTTTTCCTGCCTTCCCAGCTCTGTTAAGCTCAGTTTTCCTTGGCTACAACCTCGTCCCGTGCCAGCGGTGCTGAGGGGGCCATGGAGCTCTGCAGCTGCTCCTGACCAAGTCTGCACTTGTGGTTTTTCTGCAATAACCACACAGTAAATAAAAGAACCCACAACAAAGGGCTGTGGAGCAGCGTCCCCTTCCAGCCCGAGCTCCTCCCGGAGCCTTGGGCCCCGCTCCAAGGTGGTCCTGGATCGGAGGAGAGGCTTTGGCTTCCAAGGGCTGGGGCAGGTGTTCGGTGTGACCTGGGGGGTTCCAAACCCTTTATTGAGTGACAGGAAGAGAAATGGGTGGATCTGGGGGAGCCGGTCCCCTTGTCACCATCGTGTGGTGCAGCAGCACCGATGGAGATCTGTGGCACCATTACTGCCGACCCCCAGGGAGGGTTCCTCCATCGGGAGCCCTGGCAGAGTGGGGAAAAAATGTGCTGCTGGTAACAAAACACTGGATTTTTCTTTCCAAACAGGTGGTAGAAATTTCTTTCAACTTCTGGTACCGACTGGGGGAGCACCTGTACAAGACAGACGATGCTGTCATCCACAGCATCTTCAAAGCCTACATCCAGCGCCTGCTCCATGCGCTGGCCCGGCACTGCCAGCTCGACTCTGACCACGTACGGTCCCCTCTGGATCAGCCGGGGGAGGGGACGTGTCCCTGGGATGTGTGTGTCCGTCTGGAGCAGCCGGGGCAGGGGATGTGTCCCTGGGATGTGTGTCCGTCTGGAACAGCCGGGACAGTGGGATGTGTGTCTCCCCTCTGGAGCAGCCTGGGCAGTGGGATGTGTGTGTCCCCTCTGGAGCAGCCTGGGCAGTGGGATGTGTGTGTCCCCTCTGGAACAGCCAGGGCAGTGGGATGTGTGTGTCCATCTAGAACAGCCGGGGCAGTGGGATGTGTGTGTCCCCTCTGGAACAGCCAGGGCAGTGGGATGTGTGTGTCCCCTCTGGAGCAGCCAGGGCAGTGGGATGTGTGTGTCCATCTAGAACAGCTGGGACAGTGGGATATGTGTGTCCCCTCTGGAACAGCCTAGGCAGTGGGATGTGTGTGTCCGTCTAGAACAGCCGGGACAGTGGAATGTGTGTGGAACAGCCTCTGGAACAGCCAGGACAGTGGGGTGTGTCTGGCTGTACTGCTGCATGCTGGGGGCTCTCTGGAGCCTTGGGGCTCTGCAGGGCAGCGTCCTGTGCTTTCAGCAATTCCAGGGAGGAGTGAGAGGGATTAAATGTGCTGCATTAAACCTCTCTGTCAGTCAGTTCTTGCTTGGCTGCCTTCTCCCTGCTCAAGGCAGTTTTGGTGGGATAAAGCTTGCATGGCTGGCCAGACACAGTGCTGTCATCTTCCTCTGTGGAGTGTGGGATGCTTTATTCTCCTTCCCTCTCCTCAGCTCTCATCCCCTTGCTCCCCATCCCTTCCTGCGCCTGTCAGAGCAGGAATACACAGTGTGTGCTCAGGCTGGTCACATTTTCCTTGGGCAAAGCTCTCCAATCCCTCAGGCAGGCTTGTCTGGGACAGGAGGGCAGGAATGATGGAGCTCCTTAAAACTGGCTGTGGCTAAATGGGAATCTGAATTCCCCTGAGCCGCCCCCACCCTTGTGCTCTCCCTCCTCTCCCTCAGGAGGGTGTCCCAGAGGAGACAGACGACTTCGGGGAGTTCCGAATGCGTGTCTCAGACCTGGTGAAAGACCTGATCTTCCTGGTGGGCTCTGTGGAGTGTTTTGCTCAGGTGGGTTTGAAGGAATGTCGTGAGGTGCTGGCACGTCCTGTGGGAGGTCACCAAGCCCTGATGGCCTTTAGGCTGGGAGGAAGTCACACATATCTCCTCGTGCACAATGAATTGTGTGGGAAAGCAGGAGGTGTGGGAGCAGCAGGAGGGATTGGGGGGGAGCTGAGGATTTTGGGTTTGGAGAGTGGGGGCTTGAGGTCCCTGAGGCTTGGTGGGTGGAGTGGGAGCGGGGGCTGTGGAGTGAGGCCACCTCGCAGGGTGGGGTTGGTGGCCAGACTCCCCCAGGTTCATGGCCCCCCCAGTGACTGCTCCTCCCCACAGCTCTACGCCACCCTGAAGGACGGGAATCCGCCCTGGGAGGTTACGGAAGCCGTGCTCTTCATCATGGCCTCCATAGCCAAGAGCGTCGACCAGTGAGTGCCGACAGCCCATCTGGGTCTGGGAGGGCTAGAGGGTACTGGGGCTGCCTTGGTGTAACAGAGACAGCACAGATATCCCAAGGACATTCCCATCCCTGGAAGTGTCCAAGGCCAGGTTGGATGGGGCTTGGAGCAACTGGGCTAGTGGAAGGTGTCCCCCTGGCAAGGGGTGGGACTGGGTGGGCTCTAAGGTCCTTCCCAACCCAAACCATTCACCTTCGACATCCAGATCCTTCCACTTCTGGGTAGACTTTTCCTAGATATCTTTAGGGAAGGTTAAATCACTGGAAGTGTTTTTCCTGCTCTGTTGTTGAAAGCATTGGGCAGGTGACACCCAGGGCAGTGAGTGTAGCGAGTCCTGGGCACTGCCAGCAGTGTGACAGCCTGGCTGACCTTCACTGGGTTGGAAATGCTGTTCCTTCCTTCCCTGGGCCCTGGGATTGCCATTCCTCCCTTCCCTGGGAGCTGGGGGAGTCACCTCTGTCCCTACACATCACCAGCTTCTGTTATCTGTGTGAAGGCTGCTCCTGCTCATTCTATCCTATTCCTTGTTCCCAGAAGCACTGCCTTGGAGCGCTGGGGACTCTGCTCCCACCAGCATGTCCCACAAGACTCTGGTCTGAGATTGCCCCATCACTCCCTCCCACACTGGAACAGGCAGTTCCTGTGGGATTAATGCCCTTTGTCCTTGTGCCCAGCTCTCCCTGGAGGAGTTCAGTGTTCCCTGTGCTGTGTGTGTCCGAATCCCGGCTCCAGCAGCCCCTCCCAGCCCACATCGCGGCTGTGGCAGCTCCGAGGGCTCATCTGGTGCCTTTCCTGCAGGGAGAACAACCCGACGCTGGTGGAGGTGCTGGAGGGGGTGGTGCGGCTGCCCGAGTCGGTGCACACGGCCGTGCGCTACACCAGCATCGAGCTGGTGGGCGAGATGAGCGAGGGGGGGGACAGGAACCCGCAATTCCTGGGTGAGTGCCGTGCCCTCGCGCGCCCGCCGCGCCCGCCACCCCCTGACCCCGTGTCTCCGCAGATCCCGTGCTCGGCTACCTGATGAAGGGGCTCTGTGACCGGCGACTGGCGTCGGCCGCCGCCAAGGCCATCCACAACATCTGCNGCCGCCAGGGCCATCCACAACATCTGCTCCGTGTGCCGGGACCACAGGGCCCAGCACTTCTCCGGCCTCCTGGAGATCGCCCGCGCCCTCGACTCCTTCGCTCTGTCCCCCGAGGCCGCCGTGGGGCTGCTCAAGGGTGGGTACAGCATGGACGGGGATCCCTGGGATCGGCAGGGGATCTGTGGGATCGGAGGGGGTGTCCCTGGGGAACTGCTGGGGTGTCCCTGGGGAACTGCTGGGGTGTCCCTGGGGAACTGCTGGGGTGTCCATGGGAAACTGCCAGGGTATCTGTGGGGAACTGCCAGGATATCCATGCTGGGGTATTCGTGGGATCTGCAGGGGTATCCATTGGGAACTGCTGTGGTATCCATGGGAACTGCTGAGGTATCCATGGGATCTGCTAGGGTGTGCATGGGGAACTGCCAGGATATCCATGAGCTCTGCTGAGGTGCCCATGGGGAACTGTTGGGATGTCCATGGAGCTGTGCTGGGGTGTCCGTGGAGAACTGCTGGGGCATCCATGGGGATTACTCTGCAGAGTGCTGAGCCCTGTCCTCACAGGGGTTTGTTCCAGTGTGCCCTGAGCCACATTCCACATTCAGAGTCTCCTCAGCAGCTCCCTTGGAGCAGGAGACAGAAATAAATCCTTTGGGATTGGTAACGGTCCCCATCCCATGGAATATCTCTGGGCTGGACATGTGGGAAAAACACATGAGAAATGCTCCCAGCCAGGCTGACAGTGAGTCAGTGCTTCATCTGTACACTGGGAATCAGCTGCTGGACACAGAGGGTGGAAAATCAGGAGTGCTGGTGATTTTAGAGAATTGGGGCCCAAGAACGGAGGTTTTAACTCCAGTTTGCACTCAGAGCATTGGCATCTCACTGAGCATTGGGCACCATGAGCCTCTTCAGCCACAGCTAGTTTCAGGGATGTGCCTTAAAGATTCCCAATGGATTCACGTGCCACTGGAGCTGTTAACCCAGAGCAGCTCTGGAGTGTGTGCCGGGGAGCCTTCCCGGGGCTGTGCTGCCCCTGGAGACACAACTGCCCCTGTCCCACTTGTGTGCAGTCCTGTCTGGATGCAGCAGCACCAGCAGAACTTCTCCTCTCCCTCCCAAAGGGCTTTCTGCCCCTCCCTTAGAACAATGCCACGAATTCCTGAGCCAGGGAGATGTTCCCTGGGCGTTGTTGGCACCACAGCAGCCCCGTGAGTGCCAGAGCCGGGCTGTGCCGCAGCTGCCCATGGGAGAGTGGGAGCAGCTCAGCGCTTCTCACGTTCCATGGCTGGGAGCCCTGAAACAGCTTCACTGGAACTTCCTGGGACCTCGTGGTGCTGCTGGGCAGGCACGGGGACACTGGGGACATTCCAGGGGGCCCAGATGTGCTTGTGGTATCCGTCTGCCTGTCCATGTCCCTCATGTTGGCATCACTTCCCAGCCTGCTAGTTCAGCTGCGGGGAAACTGCCAGTCCCTGCCCTCTCCCGGAGCTGTTGCATTTGGGAATGTCATCACCCCCCTGCCCTCCCGTGCTGTGTCCCTGCTCCTGAGCTCCCGTGTCCTTGCAGGGACAGCGCTGGTGCTGGCCCGGCTGCCCCTGGAGAAGATCGCGGAGTGTCTGAGTGAGCTCTGCGCCGTGCAGGTGCTGGCGCTCAAGAAGGTGCGTCCAGACGGGGGGACAGCAGGGACAGTGGGGACGGCAGCTGGGAGGGGACAGCAGGGACAGTGGGGACAGCAGCTGGGATGGGACAGTGGCTGCCCAGGCCCCGGCCCTGCCACAGCAACTGTGTCCTCAAAGCCAGACGTGTATCCTGGAGGCACGAAATTGGTTGGGTTGGAAAAGCCCCTGGAGCCTGTCAAGTCCAGTGTTTCCCTGAGGCCACCGCTAACCCATGTCCCCAAGTGCCACATCCACACAGCTTTGAAATCCCGCCAGGGATGGGGACTCCACTCCTGCTCTGGGCAGCTGTGCCAGGGATGGACAGTCCTTTCCCTGAAGGAGTTTTCCCAATATGCAGCCTGACCGTCCCCTGGTGCAGTTTGAGGCCGTTTCCTCTCACCCTGTGCTTTGTTCCCTGGGAGCAGAGCCCAGCCCTCACACAAGATGAGTCCAGGACCAAGCCCATCCCTAAGCCTCCCCTGTCTGGGAAGCATCAAGCTGGTGTGCTGTGTTACACAGAAAGAGAACGATCCCTGGAAATCAGTTTCTGTGCCAGGAGCCTTCCTGACCCCACTGAGTGTCATGGGCAGCTTCCACCCTGTCTCTCCAGGATGGAAATCAACTTCCCTGTGGGACACAGGGCCACAAAAGGTCATGTTCTGTTCCCAAACTGTGTTGACCTGAGTGACCTTTCCATGCAGACCCAGGAGAACAGAGTAGAAATCTCAGGATGGCAGGAGGAGGGAGGGAAGCCTCAGGAAGGGGGTGTGCACATGATTCTGGGGAGCTCCTCCCGTGGCCCTCGCCCCTTGGCTGGCTCCTTCCGCCTCCCACCCTGCTCCTTTGAGACCCTTCGGAATGGGTTCTGGAGGGGACCCAGGGAGAAGCCTCTGAGCTGTCAGGGCACCCTCTGTGTGTGGCCAAGACCGTGGCTGCTGGGCCAGCTGTGCACCCTAGAAGCAGGGCTGCATGTGGTCCTGAAGTTGCATCCTTGTCCCTTGTTTTCCAGCTGCTCTCTCAGGAGCCAAGCAATGGCCTCTCCTCAGACCCTACAGTGCCCCTGGATCGACTCGCCGTCATCTTCAGGTGAGGAAGGAGGAGCTGGGGCGCATCTGGGGCAAAGCTGCTCCCCAGAGCCCTGACCCTGAATCTGTGCCAGCTCCGTCTCCCTAGCCCATGGGGAATGGGCTGGAAGCTGTGCCTTCCCCAAGTTGCAACTCTTGAGCCGCCCGAGCCTGTTGCTGGTCCCCTTCCTGCAGCTCCAACCTGTTTTCTCAGCTTTAATCCCAACCCCCCTTAATCCTTGGCTGTTCCCACAGACACACCAACCCCATTGTCGAGAACGGCCAGGTCCACCCGTGCCAAAAAGTCATTCAGGAGGTGCGTGGGAGCAGCTGGGATTCGGGGAGGGGGTTCAGGGGGTGTCATACAAGGTCACTGTCCCTGGGTGTTGGCAGATCCGTGTGTCTGATGGTGCCTCTGCCCAGGGCAGAAGAGCTGGGGAGTGTTGTCCCATCCCTCCTGGAATCAGGGATTGGGAGGTGTGGGGGGAAATTTGGGTCTTTGACTCCCTGGAAGGGGCCCTGGGTCTCAGGTCTCTGATTTCCCTGCCTGTATCCTGTTTGCACTGCACCAGAGGAGATAAACTGCTCCAAGCTCCCCGGAAAGCTCCCTTTCTCCCGCAGCCACTTGCCCGTGCTGGGACTTGGGTGTTTTGGGGATCAGGAGGGAGTTGGGGGGTGTGTCCTGGGGTCAGGTGTGACCCTTCCCACCTGTCCATGCCCAGATCTGGCCGGTGCTGTCGGAGACCCTGAACAAGCACAGTGCTGACAACCGGATCGTGGAGCGGTGCTGCCGCTGCCTGCGCTTTGCCGTGCGCTGCGTCGGCAAGGGCTCGGCCGCGCTGCTGCAGCCCCTCGTCACACAGGTACCCACACCGGGGGGCTCGGGGACACTGCTGACACGGGGGGACTGGGGTC
>VZRE01012921.1:0-168825 GCA_013396775.1 Cephalopterus ornatus | reverse complement strand
CACCAGCCTGGTTGCTCTTCTCTGGACCAATACTTAGCCATGAAAGCTAGAGGGGATGATGTGCATAGGACCAATCTGACCACCGTAAAAAGTGCAGGAATATATAACTGTAACTCCCAGGATTATCTTTTCCTTGGTGTTTTACACAATATGAAGCTCAGAGGAAACATCTGCCATCCCACTGCTAGCAGAGAAGAATTGAGGGATGATGTTGTCCCACAGGTTAACTTACACTTTTTGCAGAAAACTGTGGTTTGCAAAGTAAAGAGTTGTTTTATCACATTTATGTCCATATCAGAATGAAACAGAGAGGAAAGACTGAAAATCTTTTTCCCGTTGTTCTTGTAAGTGATCAGACTATTGCATTGAGTAGAAAAATATTCTCCTTCTTTTTTCTAACTAATGTACAACCTAAAAAATAATTATCAAGCACGAAAAGTAAGGAACATTTATTAATTATATGTATTTATTTTGGAAAAAAAAAGGTTTCCACAGGCAGAGATGAACTAGAATAGAAAAAGAGTGATTACTACTGTAGTAATAGGCATTGTACTGGCTAACAATATTTTTTAAATAAAAAAAGTATAATTATTGTATACAATATTTCAGTATTACATTTTAATATATTTTGCTGATGAACAAGGAATATATCCTTGCTTGTATAAGATAAAGATGAAATATTCATTTTGTTTTGAAGTTATTGGTTATTTATAATTTATGTTGTGAGGAAAAAGCAGCAATCACAGATGAGTACTGCCACTTGCCTAATGGCTATGGTTCAGGAAAGACCTATTAAATGAATAAATTACAACTTCCTGCTCTGGAAGTTCACTGGAAGCAATTCTGTATGGTATTAAATTTCTAACATGTAGTCTTTTCATAAATAAAATATTTTCTTAAAAGAAAATGTGTTTCAATTAGGCTGGCATCAAGTACCAGCTTATTACACCATGTTCTGCAGAGCTAAACTCCCCCTTTACTTTAGCAGATAATTGTAGCAAGCTGTATGGACTGATTTCCTCCCACCCTCTGCCACATTAAAAATTCAGTGGTAGAGGTTTGTACAGTCAGTGAATACCTTCTAAAAGTTCTCCTCCTGTAGTTTATGTTTTTTTTTTTTCTGACAACAGCTTACCAAGAGTCTTGAGAGTTGTGGCCTTAATCTGAGAGTTTTGATTGACTCAAAATCCTAAATTTAAATCTCTTTTGCAAAAAAAAAAAAAATTACCTGTAACTCTCTAGATACTGTGAATATAATGTATAAGTTTTATCTTCACAGAGACAATACAAGAAAGACTTGGAAACTGAAATTAAAGGGAAGGGCATGGAAGTTGGTCCAGATACACCTGAGATAAGACGAGCCAAGAAAGCTTCGGAAATTGCAAGCATGGTCAGTACTGTACCTGGTGCAAGCTTTCCACTTGACAGCATGCAACAAATTATTGCCATGGAGAATTCCAGGTGGTGACCAATCTAGGCAGTAGCCATAACACAGATTTCACCAAATAGCTAGTCTGTTGAGATGCATGGAGTCTGAAAGTTGCATAATCAGCATGTGGGAGAAAGTTAAGACTTCCCAGAACTTTGACTTTTCCATCATCTTTTGCAGCTTGTTCTTGTTCCTCGAGTTATGCCTGGCCTGGGGTGCGTTCGATTGCTGTGGGCTCTACTGCTTTTAGGTCTAACTAACTACTTATTTAGTTAGGGCCAAATGATAAAAAGAGTTAGAGAGATGCTAAAACCTCATGACCCCAGTCATGCAAAGCATGACAGAGGGAGAAAGTCTCATGTTACCTGTGTCTGTGATTGCAGCTGCCAAAATTGCAAAGACAGAGAGATGTGAAAGGCTACATCAGAGCTGAAGTGAGCAGTCTGTTAAAAGAATTTTTTAGCCTGTCAGCAGCTACAGTGTGGGTGTAACATGGATAGATTCTACAAAACTAGTACTGTTGAATCAATAGTTATTTGGTGTTTTGTGAATGCTGCTCAGTGGAATTGCACCGATTAAATTGGAAAAAAATTAAGAGTTTGGCTATCAGATGTATTTCCAATGCTATTCTTTTCAGAAAGAATACAAGAAAGACTTGGAGAATGAAATTAAAGGAAAAGGAATGGAAGTGAGCACAGATACCCTTGATATACAACGAGCCAAAAAAGCTTCTGAAATTGTCAGCCAGGTGAGTACACAATTAATCGCCTTAAGATTACTTTGGAAGTAAAACACAATGAGATGTTAAAAACATAAAATCTTCTTGAATATTCTTAGGCTAAAAGATGTAAGTAGTGCACAAAAAAAAAAGGAAATTAAAGAGTTTATTTTTAAAGTCTGACCAGTACTATCAGAATAGCTTTGAAGACAGCTTGTACAGAGAATTATAGTATTAGTTATGGGGTTTTTTTCCCTTTTATTTCTTCTTCAGAAAGGATATAAAAAGGATCTAGACATTGAAATGATAGGAAAAGGAATGCAAGTTGGTCCATATATCCAAAAATACAGTGGGTCAAAAATATTCAGAAAAATTCAGAAATAGTAAGCCAGGTAGACATAGTCGAAGTCTGAATGTTTTAATTCTGTGTAACATTGAGCACTTGACATACATTGCTCAAAATACTTCTTCTGTAGCTCTACTTTACCTAATGATATGTTACATATATCCTGACAATAAAGAGAAAATATATATGATGATATATAATATATGAGGATACGTGTATATTGTATATATGTATCTTATATATTTTTAGTGTGAGCATCACACTGTTGGGTGTCCTGCACAGGCAGTGGAAAGAATATTGTGGAGGAGATAGATTGAAATAAATACTGCACAGGGATGAGGAGGCTCATCAGCAATAGGCATCTTTTGTTACACTTTGGATATCCTCAGCCCAAAAAGCAAGAAATAGACATTTAAAAATTATTTTTCAGAAAATCTACAAAGATGAAGCAGAAAAGATGCTCTGTAACTATTCTACTGTCTCTGACACTCCCGAGATGGAGAGGATAAGAAATACTCAGAAAAATATCAGTTCAGTGAGTAATAGTGCTTCTCTCTTTGCTTGTAACTTTTCAGATATTTTTCATTTTAAATGGGCTCTCTTGTACCACAGCATGAAATAGGGAACTTATGAGTAAAAATCCTTCAAGCCATTTGCATAATTTTCCTGGCAAAAGCTGTATCACTCATTTCTTTCAGTAAAAAAATACTCAGCTTTTCTAGGTGTGACACTATTATTTTGAATTTCTAAACTACTTATACTACCTTGCCAAGCCACAGTTATTTTCAAATGAAGAGGTTTTTTTTTTCTTTTTCCATCAAGCCCCAGGAAGTACTTTATTTAAAAGGGAAAAAAATCTAAGGCTTCTTAATGTGCATGTAAGATTTTTCATCTGTTTTCTATTATATACTGTACACCAAGATTTGGTTATAAAATTAGAACAGATTCAGTTTCATAAATATATATATATAATGATTTTATGTTACACTGAGTATATTTTTAAATTTTATGCTAGATTTAAGTTTCAGTGTATCCCTAAATATAAATTATGAGCTTAGATTTCTAAAATTGCCCAGTTTGGGCTGTATTAAGTTCCACTTCCGTTTTGGGCCCATTAATTCTGCTATTTGTAATTCTGCCTTTGCTTGTAATATAACAGAGAAGAGGAGTAAATCTAGCTTCCAGAACAAAAGACCAGTTAGTGGCTTTTTTTTATGGCATACTAAGTAATGCTAATAAAACCAGTGATTTGAGGGAAAGGAATATAAGTTACTCAAATATTTCAGTATTATCTGACACAGATGTTGTTTAACTTAGAGATATCTGCAGCTTCTCCAGCTCTCAGAAGTATGAGCTCACTTAGTTTCTCTCAGAGCTGTTTACCTGCAGCTATCCTGTACAGCTGTGACATCAGCAGGGGAGTAAGAGCCTGCTAGGAAAGCAGAGAAGATCACTGTCTAAGGCTTCTCTAGGTAGTGGTCACTCATTTAATGTCTTCCAGCCATTACCTGCTCTCTTTCTTCCTTTGGATGAGGACAGCTGAAAGCTACAACTTTCACAGAATCACAGAATATGCCAAGTTGGAAGGGACCCACAAGGACCATTGAGTCCAACTCCTGGCCCTGCACAGGACTGTCCCCAAGAGTCAGGTCATGTGCCTGAGAATATTGTCCAAACACTTATTGAATTCTGTCAGGTTTGGTGCTGTGACCACTTCCCTGGGGAGCCTGTTCCAGTGCCCAACCACCCTCTGGTTTCTAATATACTTCCCCTGACACAACTTCAGGCCATTCCCTTGGGTCCTGTCCGTGGTCACCAAAGAGAAGAGATCAGTGCCTGCTTCTCCTCTTCCCCTCATGAGGAAGGTGTAACTGCAATGAGGTCTCCCCTCAGTCTCCTCTTCCCCAAGCTGAACAGATCAAGTGACCTCAGCTGCTCCTCATACGGCTTCCCCTCAAGGCCCTTCACGATCTTCATTGCCCTCCTTTGGACGCTCTCTGGTAGCTTAATATCTTTCTTATATTGTGGTGCCCAAAACTGCCACAATATTCAAGGTGAGGCTGCCCCAGTGCAGAGCAGAGTGAGACAATCCCCTCCCTCGACCAGCTGGCAATGCTTTTTGCCAGGACACGGTTGGCCCTCCTGGCTGCCAGGGCACTGCTGGCTCATAGTCAGCTTTCTGTCTACCAGGAGCCCCAGGTCCCTTTCTGTGGACTGCTTTCTAATAGGAGCTTTTGACAGGCCCATTGATCCCATTTTGTTTCTTGCCATCTATTACCTCCTGGTTTTGAATGGTGCTCTGCTGCATGGTGTGATGGTGATTATCACCATTTCATATGTCACTGGCATTCTAACATGCTACACTGAAGCTCCCTGTAACAGAGGGGTCTAAGCAAGCCTCTATGATCTGCTTTCCTGCCTGCTCCAGCCTTTGATAGCTTTTGGTGAAGTCTTCAAATAGAAGACCTCAGTGGGTCCAGCAGTGGGGACTCACTGACAGGTACCAGGCATGTAATACCCGTTCACTACTTAATTAAGCCTTGACAAGTCCCTGATGCATCTGAACCCCTTGCAGCCCTCTAAGGCCAAGGCTGACAATTATTCTCTGTTAGTGTACTAGATAATACGAAATAAAATGTTTTGTCTCCGAGGTGATTCGTATTTGATTTATTTTGTGATTGTCCGTTTTCTGTTTCTGAACTGGATCCTCCAAATGTTGGAAAGCAGTTTATAGCTGTGATTGAATTATCTTTTGTTTTTCCTCTTTCTCAATGTCTTAATCTTCCATCATTCTGTGCTGTGTAGATTATATTTTACTCAGTTAAGGTATAGCTGGGAGCAGCCTCAATATAAAAAAAAATAATGACTCAGTAGTCTTCTGATTTTTGGGTTTTGTCTCAAATATTTTCCTGCCTTAAGGGATAAAAAGAGTGACTAGCTCTGCAGGTAAGATCATTGCTGCTTTTAGCTCATTAGCTCATTTGGCAGATGATTTACAATAGAATATTTACTTCCCAGTCATCTCCATAGAAAAATTCCTGTCTCCAACATATTTTACCAATCCCTACTTGGTAAAAAAGTTCAGTCCATGACATAAATCTTTCTACCTGACATGTTGCTGCAGAAGAATTTTCATGTTCTTACTCATAAAGTCTCACACGGTAAAACAAAATTCTAAATTGCCAAAGTTTTTCTGAATATTTAAAAATTAGTTGTGGACATTGACTCTCCTCCAGAATATTTGGCAGTAGTATTCACCCTAGGTTACAGAGGACTTCAGCAAAGTACGAGAAATGAATCAAGAATGATGTTTTTATTGTTTAAGGTTTATTGATAAGAAAAGTTAAATAAATCTTGGTTTAAGAAAGGTAGAAATGCTAAATGGTAGACATTTATTTTATGAACTCTGGGATCAGACTTGTTTTTTACGCTACCAGCCTGGAAATACTTACTGAAATGGCAATAGCTATGACACCAAACACTGAAATTCAAGTAAAACTTCTCTAGGAGTTTTGCAGCGTGAACTAGTGCTCCATGGTTATTTAAACTATAGCCACACTTGGAATCTGTGGAGGACTTATTTGCTGTCTCTTTCAGTAACTTTGAATGATTGATTTTACTGATGCAGTTTGTGTTTTATCCTTTACTGAAACAATTGAAATAAACAATGTTTATCTGAAATAGAGTGGAGAGTTATATGAACAGCGTGTGTATCTTTTCAGAAGTGAGCTTTGTTTTTAGATGCAGTCCTCAGCTTTCTGGCTTGAACCCACAAGCCAAAAATTGCGTGACTTGGATAGTAGCTCTGGTTGTTTTGGTTATTTTGTCATGAATATGACAACATTTTCTAGTTCGTGAAATTAGAAATAGTAGTAATATCTGTTCACTTCTCACAGTATTTTAAAATCCGAAGATTAAAAATCCCAAATCAAATCTTGCACATTCGATTGAAATGAATGAAATTATTCAAGTAAGAAGTTACATTTGTAAACGTTTATAGATTATGATATAAATTTTAATATTATTTCCAAGCTTAAAACTGTCATTACAAATACTTAAAAATGCTGAAGTCAGTCTAAGGATGAGAATATATTATCTGGGTTACAGTTGAAAACAATGTTATCATAGTTATTGATAATTGGTATGATTTATGAAAATTAAAGTATTTGCTTTCCTAGCAAGATTTATAGTTGACCAATTTGGAACTTGGAAAATTGCCCAACCCTTTTATGAGAACTTGTACTTGCATTGCTAACAGTCTTATAATTACTTTTTCTTTTGGGGAAATGAAGGTATTTTATAAGAAGGAAGTAGGAGCTGGCACAGCTGTAAAAGAGACTCCAGAGATTGAAAGAGTAAAGAAAAATCAACAGAATATTAGTTCGGTAAGTGCTATTAACATTAATTATTCTTATGTGAGTAAATGGTGGACAATTTTTTTTTAAAACTTGTTTACTAAAAATTCTACATTTTCATATTATGCATCTAATTCCAATGAGATATATATTTTAGAGAATATAGGGTTTTGAATATAGAGCTCCATTCTAGTAGAGATAGAGCTCGTCTCTAGTGTAGTTCTTCAGCGTCCAAAGGTAGAGTTTCTAATTGAAGCATTATAAAAAATAGGAAAACTTTTAACAAAATATTTGAGGAAAGTGTTTTGTCTTTCAAGGGTGAAAAACAAGAGATGTATCTCCTGATATGACAGACTGAAAAACAGTTGTATTTGCAATTTAGAAAAATACCATATGACAAAAAAGAAAATCTGTAACTCTGGTAGTGTCTGCATGTATCATGTAGGAGTTGATACAGTTTGCACATCAAGAAGAGGAAAATTATATCCAGACTTGAGCTATGTGAAAAGGCGGAGAGTTTGTGCCTCTCTACATGCTGATGACAAGTTGATTTGTGGATTTGATGAGATTGGTTTTGAATTGATGCTGTTTATCTCTGGATGTCCCATGTCTTTGGCACTTTAATGAGCAACTAAAAATAAAATATAAAAATGAGATTTTTCTTCAAGTAGAACATTCTCTTCTGATAAATAAAAACTTGGAAAAAAGCAGAAAAATGACTGCCAAGCAAGAAAACCCTTTTAACTGCATTATTCACTTGTTGGTTATTTTTGGTGTGGACTCCTCTGGGGCAATTTTGATATTTCTGACATGACTTTTCTGATGATCAAATTTTTTTTTAAGACTAGAGTTTGAAAGTAGTACATAGATGTGACACTAAGTTGTGTTTGAATATTAGTTGAAATCTAAATTAGGGCCTCTGAACACCTATTCCACTAGAATTTCCTTGGTTACCGAGCAGTGTTAAACATTGCATATCCCACCAAAGTAAGGTCAGGTAGGGAATTTCCATAAAATTTTGAAAAGCTCATATTTTACTTGGAATTTTTCTCTGCTCCATCCATCACTTTTTTTCTTATCATTGTGAGTCACAGTGCAAGCTATCATGTGCCCTAAATCCTGAAATAGTGTTTTTGGTTGGGAAGCTGTTGATTTATTTCATTTGAGGGTGTTTTTTTATTTTTTTTCTCTCTTTTGATTGTTTGTTTTTTGATTTCTAGTTACCACAGGCATTTATTTCGAGAGTAGTCACACACACACACACTCTCACACACACACACACACACACACACACACAAACACTCTCTCACACTTCTTAGGAATGGTCTTGCTCTAATGTTTTTTCACAATACCTTTCAAAGTAAATGAAAAATAGTGTAGAGTGTTCTTGGTGTTTTAGAAGTCTTAAACAGGGGTGAAGAGAGCAAAATGAAAGGTTGATCAGCATGCTAGTAAACACACTTGAACAAAAACGTACCAAGAGAAACACAAAATGCATTAGTGCTGTAGTAGTATGATGGAAGTAGCATGGCCTTTACCTTGTTAGTTCTTTGTGTAGAGTTAACGTTTTACAAAAGGTATTTTATTACATGTAGTGTACTTGAAATTACTTAAGTCTTATATAATATTTATTAAAAGTATAGAATGCCAAATTTAAGGACAATGTGCAAGAATGTTTCAAATCATATGTCAGCAAGAGGGAATTATATTGTGCAGTAAGAGGGAAATTATATTGTGTAATTTACAGGAGTCCCAAAGGAAGGGTAAATTACACCAATTTTGAATCCATTAGATTTAAACATTTAATGTATATCTTCAAATTTAGCCAGAGGAACTTAGGACAGCTTTATAACTATTTTCTGAGCTAAATGAAACTACGGAATGTGAAGGAAATTTGCAGTCAAAGAAACCCTAGAACACCAAACCAAAATAACACTCACTGTACAACCAACCACACAAAAGTCTGTTGAATCATGTTCTGAAAGTGATCAGATTTTTCCAGATTACATATATAGGAGACAAAGATCAGAATGGTCTGTTTTCAAATCCTAAAAAACAAGGTGGTGACAGCCAAGGAGATTGACCTCATCTCACCTGTTGTGATGATTAGTTTGGAAGAAGCAGCCTTCTAAACAGCTGGAGTCAAGATCTCACAGAACTTTCAAAACAAACAAGGGACCAATGGACTGTAGCTGAATCTGAACTGAAAAGCTACAAATAACTAAGGAATTTTTAAAAATGTGTTTATACTGAGGGGCAGGGAGGGCTGGACATAGCACTGGGAAGAAGGCTTTCAGGAGAAGATTCTATTTTTGTTTTTGTTTGTGTGAAATCCATGAGGAAACCCCTGTGGTATGTCAGTCAACACTACAAAGCTGGGGTCTGATGAAAACTCAAGTAATGGACATTTTGAAGCATTTTAAGGACTAGTAGCGCTGCCAATTCTTAAACTTACCTAATAGTCTCTATTAAAAGATCGTTTTTTTCCAGTGTGTTAGTATTTTTGCCAGTCCTAAACTGTCTGGACTGAAATTTTCCATTCCTGGTCTGTGCTTTGGGCTGGTTTGGTTTTATTTATTTATAAATTTCAGCCAAAGCAGCTGCAGCTTCCAAGTATGAGCTTAGAGAAAAACAAGTTGTTTTGTCTCTGTTAAAAAATGGGGCATTCTCCAGAAGTGCCATGTCCTGGAGAAGAAAGTTGAAAATTAAATGTTGCAAAAGCAACAATAAATATGATAGCATCTTCAAAGGCGTCATCTGTCCAAACATCTATATTCTCACTTATGTATCTGCATGTGTTTTTAGAGAACTTGAATGAGACTAAGCAGTCATCCACCCTTTTAGGAACACATTTGTGAAATGCTGGGTTTCTGAGATGGACTGGTAGACTCCATAGCAAGACCAAGTTGGTATCAAAGTGATGCGAGTCTCCAAGTAGTATATGCAGCATCCCAATTATCATGAAGAAAGCCACAAACTCGTGTGATGAATATTCCTGCTGTGTTTTAGGACACTAGGCTTGTTATATGCCCTCTCTATGCATTGCATCAAACAAGGTGCATTAGAGACCCTAGCAGCCTGTTTCAGAAATTAAATATAACTGTTCCTTTTCAGGTCAATGGTGTTTGCAGATGTGGTCTAGCTGTGCAATATGTGTAAGGGAGAAATTATAAACTGTTTGTTGTGTTTTAATGCCTATCTGTATCTTCTTTAAATTGGTAATATTTTGTAATATCTATTCTGCAGATCAAATACAAGGAAGAAATTCAGCATGCAACAACTATTTCTGATCCACCGGAACTCAGGAGGGTTAAGGAAAACCAGAAGAATATTAGCAATGTGTGCCCCATTTTCATTGCTTGCACACTTTGCTCTATTAAATGTGTTTGTGTCTCAGTGAATATGTCTGTGGTGCTCGTGCTAGTTCCTCTTTGTCCACAAAGACTAATTTAATTAATTAATGGTAAAATGAGAACTCCTTAGCCTTGCACTTTGATTAACAACGAGAGTGAAGTATTCCTGTTGACATATCACTTGTCTGTGTTTGAGATAGAACTGCAAGAGGGTGAGTACTAAGTATCGTGTGGAAAGATGTGGGTGATTATTAAGGGATGGTATTTTCCATCCAAATGCAGTGTGCTCTTTAATGATGTCTAGCACGCTGTTGTATTTCTGTTACTCAGAAGTCTCTGTTGTAATACCTTCTGACATGTTTGCCAGGTTCAATACAAAGAACAGCTCTGCAAAGCTACACCTGTGAGTGTCACCCCTGAGATGGAGAGAGTCAAGAGGAATCAAGAGAATGTCAGCATGGGAAGTTGCTCTCGTTTAATCCTTTGTATCTATCATTTTTGGGTGCACAGGATGAGTACAAAGTTCTGCCTCCAGAAGCTGTGCCTTTTCTTTCAGGGGAAACTGATGTATTATAATGTATTGGGATTCAAGTAATGGAATTACTTGAAAACTCTCTTTTAGGAAGCAACTGTGAAAAGACATTGCTTGGTCTGGGAAATGGCACATGAAGCATCACATATTTGATTAAAGAAATGGCTGCAATGCTTTGAGATCCTTGAGATGTTATTCTCGGTCTTGGATATTTGCAGGAAATCTTGACCGATTTTTTTTTTTTAACACAATGTCTGTTTCTAGGTCTGTTTTACTTTGCTTTATAAAAAGTTAACTACAGTTGTACTCAAACTTCTGCTCTCTCACCTATCTCTTTCTGGTTCCTCAGCAACCTTCCTCTCGGAGTTTAGTATTTAATAGCTGACACACCCATTAGAAACTCATGTGATTTGCAGGAGCACAGAGAAGGCAAGGACTTTTGTAGCATGCTGCTGCCTTCCTGTATTGATGAAGTTGTACCCTGTTACTGAGTCTTGGAGAGACCAGCCCTTCTCCTCTCTGGTAGCTGCCATCAGCAGCCATATTCAATGGGTCTACAAATAGCTACAGTGTTTCCCTGGGGTGTTTTCTGCCGCATTCACCAAAATTAATTCTGAGTCACAATTCTGTCCCTCTAAGTTAACTCCTCGATTTTTTTTTTGATAGATCTTGCTCTTCTAAAATGTATTCTGTTCAAACAAACCTGTTTTCCCAAGTGATTTGAGCCAGTCTGTATAGTTTTTCTACTTACAGCATCATTTACTTTTCACCAATTTCTGTGTTACACAATTTCAGTGGAAAGTTTAAATTATTTTGAGGTCACTGGAATAGCTTTGAATGAAGATTCTTAAACTTCAGCTATTTCTGGAAACATTAATTCTTGAATAATCAGTTTACCTTTACAAATGTCAGTTTGCAAGTTTAATCCATTTGAAAGCTTACCATCATTTTTTCAAGACATTAATTTTTCAATTGGAATACATTGATGTGAACAGACCAAAACTATCTTGTGTTGGAAGACAATTGCTTGAGCAATACATGCATTATTGCCACAGAGCACTGCAGAATTAGGAGTATAATGTATCTGCGCAGTTTTCTCATCACACAAACCCAAGAGCTTATAAAAAATGTTGTATTGAAGCATTAATTTTACATAAAACTATATGGATTTGTATAAATGTCTTGCCAAAATCTCTTACTAAAAGTTTACTACATCTGACTACCCAGCATTTGGGGCCAGGGTTAACATTAGACTGATTGGTCCATCAATGCCACATCTTTTATCCACTTTAGATGCTGATTCGGCCTTGAGTGTGCATTTGGTTAATGCATCATTGCTATGAGTGTGTTTTGTTAAAAAGTGATAAAGGGGATATTCCTACAGTATATTTAAATAACTGCATGGTGAAATTTATGCTGGATTCAATTGGCAGTTGTCTGATGTATTGCACTCTCTGTGTTTAATCACCTTTGAATATGTAGAGTATAAAATTTAGAACATAGATGGAAACCTTATGGAGTCTCTGAGTCTTGACAAATATACATTTGCAGTGGATCTTTCTGAAATTCAGTTTTTCCTTGCTCTGCTTGACTTTACTTCATTATTTGTGGCCTAACCCCATTCTACGTATGAGATATTTCTCTGTACATCCAAGGACCAGTTTGATAAACATCAGCATGTTTTGTGCATATGTGTATATGTATCCACAGAAATACATTAATAAGCACCCTATACAGAAAAAAATATCAAGGTTATATTTCAAAAATCAAGTTTTATAAATGTTAATAAACCTCAAATGCATTTTAGCTTTTCAGTTGTTTCCTGGATGACTTTTGAAATCATGCATTTTAATGTGAAACAATGGGAAATTGCTTTAGCTGATATAGTATGTACCATTTTATTCTGTTAAATAATAGGTTCACTACAGAGAGCAGCCTGGCAAAGCTACTGCTGTGAGTGTCACTCCTGAGATAGAGAGAGTCAGAAAGAATCAAGATAACATCAGCTCGGCAAGTTGTTTGAATCATTTTGTCATTTAGATTTTCAGTCATTGTGGAAATATAATGTGGATATGCTTTTCCATTTACATTTGACATGTCAAAGGAATCTAACTGCATCATTCAATGAAAATATATTGGTTTTATTCTTTGAGTACATGAACTTGCATATGTGTGCAACAAACATATTCAGACTTGCCTGATTATTTTTGCAAAAAAGTCAGTGGTTGTGTTGGTGCCAGTAGTTCTCAAGGCAAGAGTCACTAGAAGTCAGTCATTCTTTCAAGAATCTTTGTCTCTTGTTACCCAATTTTCATTGCTAGATTGCAGGAGTGAATTATGGTAAAGAACAAAGGAAATGAGAATTTAACTTCAGTGCAAATTTCTTGGGGTTTTTTTGTGATTCAAAGCATGGAAGCATCTATACCACTTTGTGACATGCCATCTATGTTAGAGCTGAGTAGTCCTGAATATGTCCTATTGCTAAATACTAAAGAGTAAAATAATATATATTTCTTGGCTTTTATAATAATAAAACTTAATTGCCACTACAGTGGTGTAAGAAGCAGGAGGCAATTCTATTAAGGAACAACAAAGAAGTTGAAACAGCATGGTGAAGTAAAGGATCAGACTAGTTACATTACAGTCTGTGACAAAGCTGTTGCAGATGGTAAATAGAAGAGGTTTCATGCAGAACCAATGTGTCAAGGTGGCAGAAGAGAACTAAAAGTAGTGAACACTTTAGAACTGAGTGTGAGAGTGAAAAGTAAAGTAGGTTAGATTTGTCAGACGATTCGTCTAAGGACAAAGGAACAGAATCTAACATTGTATCTGGACATATCTTAAGTTCTTTCTTAAAATGCTCATGAATATTTACCAAAATCAATTAGTTTTGAGGTGCATAATTAAAAATAAGAGGAAAACTTCACAAAAATTCTAGACTTTAAATTATTTTTTAATTTGTGAAAATGAAATGCTTTTTGCCAAGTGACTCCTTCAATTTGTTTCTCAAGCATTACAGCGATAAATGCTCCTCTATGTTAATGAGCATAATGAAAACCAAGCTATATTGGCTGTAATTATTCTGTCCAGAAAATGCCTTATATTCAAAAGCATATGTAGCTGAATATATTTTCTAAAAATATTTACTGTTTAATTCAGAAGTGTTTGAAGAATATGAAGTACCATGTATATTTGTTTCTCTGTACATTACTTCAAACTGACCTGTGAAACACAGACGAGAATCATATGTTCATAGGTATGTTTTCTTTGCTAATATGTAATCTTAAGGAGGGTCCGACAGTTTCCATACATGGTTTCTCTCATCACAAATGCATGTTGAAATAGATTTGCACAACACATTTGAGAAGTAACACTTTGGAATATGAATGCACAGATAAATCTGAAATGTTTACTAACACTCAATGCACAGTAAGAGAGGCCAATGAGAGAAGAATTCAACAAGCTAGAAGAAACTGTAGGAGTACTCACTCCAGAACCAATAAGTAGGACCAAATACTTTTACTATTTTAGAACTACTAGTTTGTAAAAAGCTACAAAATAAGCTAAACAGCATAAAAGTGACATAGGAGGTTCTGTATTTACTGATGCACAAAACACAGAACCTGAATGTTCTTTTTGGAAACAGCACTTTCAGAATTTCCCAGACATGTTGCTTTTGTGCTTCTAGTAAAGACTAGCTATTGAACAGGAGCAAGAAGGCTTCCAAACGATTAATCCAATTCTAAGAGTTGAATTGGCATGGATTCTCAGGTAATCCCATCCTGGAAGCAGACTGAGGACAAACTCTGGGTCTATCTGGGTAATAAGAAGGTAGCTTATCATCAGTCATACAAATATGTTTTAAAGATGTCCAAGTCACAGTGGTGTTTTCTTATTATTTGTCTTATTTTTCAGTTGATGAATTAATTATTTCTCTTATGTAATTTAAACAGTTACGAATTTCAGCTTCTGGATAAATGCTTACTTTTGAGTAAGTGATTGACAGAATAAATGTGCCTTTTGGCCTTACACATATATTAGCTCATCTGTATCCTCCTTGTGAAATAACCTGCTAGCAAATGAGTGTAACGAGAGAAACAGGAAAACTGTTAGCCTTGTGATTTGGAAAGGGTACTGTTGCGTGGTGTGATTCTCACCATCCTTTCTACTGTAAACAAAAAATTCACATGTTCTGTTGTTCCTGTTTTGCAGGTCAAGTACAGCAGTGATCAGAGGCAGATGAAAGGTAGACGTAGTGTGCTTCTAGACACACCTGAGCTAAGGCATGTCAAAGAAACTCAAAACAACATCTCAATGGTAGGGTATTTTCTTCCTATGACTAGAGCATACTAAGGAATGGCATTTGACTTCCACTGGATTTTGCCTTCCATTAATATAGGTAACTAATGAAACTCTCTCCTCAAGTATGGAAGGAATATTTTCTTCTTATGCCTGTAGAGGGGGTGTTTGCTAACTGCATAGGACTGTAATGAACATTTTCAAAATACTAATAAACGGTTTTCTAACAGTTAAACGTCTGTTCTTTTGTTGTTGTTTTGTTTTTTTTTTCTTAAAAATGTACACACCTCATTTGAGCATCACAATTTCACTGGATTAGGTGACACACTTCACCTTGTGCCTGTGCACGTTCCTGGTTTCTGCGTGACTTTGGTTTTTGGAATGAGTTGTTTTGTGTGCATTGGCTTGTGTGAGAATGTTTGTCAATTTAAATATTTGATGCTTAAGATTGTTTAAAAAGTAAATATGCATAATCAGCAGTACTATGTTTATAACTCTTACTAATACTGGGGTTTTGTTCAAACACTTGCTGCTGTAACACTTTCTACTCTAATGTCCTGGTTTTTAATTTTTTTCTTTGAAAATCAGGCTGTTGTTCTTTCTAAAAACCTATGTTTAAAGCCAGCTGGCATATGATAAAACAAAAGAGAAAAAAATACCTTTCTTATGAAGCTGTGCACGTAGTCAAAATTCTCAGTGAATGAAAATGTTTGAGTTCTTTAGAACTACTACTGCCAGAACAGTTTTACCAACAGATGTAGTTGTCTTCATCAGTAGAGAGCTATCTTATTTTAGAGAAGAAGAGAATGGACCGGATGATCTCCTGAGGGCAGGGTTTTTTGTGTCCCATCTGACTGTAAGATGATGCTTTGCAGCTTGAGCTAATGCCTAATTTAGTGTCAATAGAAAAGAAAAGCAACATTGATGATAAAATATCAGGAATTCAAGTTAGGGTGATAGAAAAGACTTGGCTGGCCATCCAGTCTGTCTCATGTGTGTACCAATTCTATTATGGTGCAAAGTTAAAGAATAGAAGTGCCTCACAAAACAAACATATGCATTCCTGCATAGAATAACCATTTACCGTCAATTGCAGCTTTGGGAAAAATGTAATTCTTCTTGTTTTCCTAGGTAAAATACCATGAAGATTTTGAGAAGACAAAGGGCAGAGGCTTCACCCCGGTGGTAGATGATCCTATAACAGAGCGTGTACGGAAAAACACCCAAATCGTGAGTGATGCAGCATATAAAGGTGTGCATCCACATATTGTTGAAATGGATAGAAGACCTGGAATAATTGTTGGTAAGTTGTTAAATAGTGTTGCTGTTGAAAGCACTGAGGGAAGATAAAGGCCTCTGCCTGTGTTCTCCAGATTTCGTTTTCACTCTTTTCTCAGCATGAAACTTGTGGTTGAACTACTGGTTCTATGACAGCTTCTAGTGAAGTAATAATGGGAATGGATGGGAGATACATTATCATTTGCTCTGTATTTTTTTAAAATATGGATAGTCTGCTATTACTCTGAATTTGAATTTTGACTCTATAAGGAAAGCAAAAGTATATGCAATAATCTTAATTTTGCACTGAAGAAAGATTATTAAAACTGTGATTCTCCAAGATTTCAATGTTTAAATGTTGCAGGCCTGTTTGAAATTTACTCTTATGTCAGTCAGTAATTTCTCCAGAGCTGTACATATACATTTATCTCTTGTTTTAGAATTTCACACAGCTTTAAAAATATCTCAAGGTGTAATTCATTGATTACTCATTAGGTTTCTCGTAAGCCAAGAACCAGTGTTCAGAAGTGGTGTTTTAAAAGGTGGTGCAAGATATGATTGGGTGTTCAAGGGTAGAATGCAGATTAGATTTCGATGTAAAGACAGGGTATTGCATTAAGATGTTATTTGTGATATTCATAATGAACTCTATTTAAAAATCAAAGTGGATATTTGGAATCAATTAAAAGTTAGCAAGTCTGCTATGGCAAAGGAAATGGCAGCCTGACTTTTTTTCTCATTTCCTTTTCTTTTGGTGTGTTCCTTTTCTCTTTTCCTGTGCTTTACAACCATGTAGACCCCAGAGGATCTATCTATGTATGGAAAAACGTAGTGCTGAGGTGGCACTCTAAAATCATTCATACATAGTAATAACAGCAAGGTTGACTTCACTTCACAAAAGCCAGGGAAACTGCAGGTGAA
This sequence comes from Cephalopterus ornatus, assembly GCA_013396775.1. Taxonomy (NCBI): domain Eukaryota; kingdom Metazoa; phylum Chordata; class Aves; order Passeriformes; family Cotingidae; genus Cephalopterus; species Cephalopterus ornatus. The sequence continues at coordinate 151,594 of VZRE01012921.1, read as the reverse complement.
ATGGACTAATTGGTGGGTCATATAGTCCATCCTCCTGGCTAAAGCAAGGTTAACTCTATCATTCCTGGCAGATGCTTTTTAGTCTTTTCCTTAAAGTGTCCAAAGAATCTCCCCCATATCTCGAAGTGGTGCAGCCAAAGAGAGAAAAGCTGCTGCAAAACTGCAGCATAATATGCGGTTTGCAATATGCTGTTTAGTGCACGCTTCAAACCTCTTGCTCTATCCTGCATTGCATATGTACTGTAGCCCTGTGTAAGAATTGTGTGCAATCCTATGTTCAACAGTTGAAGGCTTGCTAACACAAGTATGCTGGGATTAAGGACATCCCTGAGATAAATTCTTGAGCTGTAAGTAACTGAAAGACTAGTACTGTTTATCACCTTAAAATACTCCAGTATCAAAACACACAGAAATCCTTAATCCCCCATGCCTGCCAAACAGCAAAAATAGTCCAATTATTTAAAGGAAAAAGTCTATGACAAACCTGTGATATTTCAGCTAATGCTTTTTCAGAGAACTGCAATTATAATATCTACTTGTTTGAAAAGAAGCAGTGAGCTCCCTGCTCCTGGAGTGTCCTTGGCAGCTCAAAAAAAAAAGCAAACTGAAAAACACAGCTATGACTCTTGTGAGTTTTCTTCCTAGCTGATAATTGTTCATCCAGTTAGTTAGTACCTCTGTACCTAGAGTGCCTCTGTTATTTCAGGTTACAGAGGTGGATCAAATCAATCCAAATCAAAGGCTGTTGCACCTGTGCTGCCATGAAGCCATACTTATTACATTTTTTACTTACTAAGTCATGCAAACAGAAAAAGTTGGGTATTCACCAATTCCCCCAGCCCTCTCATGCCTGTCAGTGCTTTATATAGTTGCATAATTTATCACCATTAGGACTAACACATAGTTTATCAAAAGATTTTGTGTTGGCTTTAATTCATCTTGGCAGGAAGGAGTTAGCACTACACCTCACCTTCAGGGAGTTGCAGTAGATAATGTATAATGTACATACATTGAATGTATTCTAAAGCTGTGGGATTTATTTTATTAGCTCTGTCTGTCCTTTCCATTGCATCTAGGCTATTAATCATTTGAAACATGACATATTTGTGGTCCTCACAGTCCTACTTTACCTATCAACCCATTATTTGTCTTGCTACCACTCAAACCAGCAAAAGAACAAAGCTGGAAAGACAATTTTTTCCTACTTCAAATGCATTGAATAAATGTTTCAGACAGATGTGCCCAAGAAGAAAACCTCCAGTAAAAAGGTGTTATCTTGTAGATTTGTGCTTTGACTGACTGTATTTTGCATCAAGGTTTTGTTTGAAACTGGTGTGAAGAGATTAAATAATTGTTTTATTTTAGAATAACAGATATCATGGAATCATTTAGATTGGAAAAGAACTTTAAGATCATCAAATCCAACAGTTAACCCACCACTGCCAAGCTCACAACTAAACCATGTTTTCAAGCATCATATCAGCACATTTTTAAATATCTCCATGGATGGTGACTCAACCTCTTCCCTGGGTAGCCTCTTCCTGTGCTGGATAACCCTTTCAGTGAAGAATTTTTTTCTAATGTCCAATCTAAAGCTCCCGTGGAACAACTTGGGGCCACTTTCTCTCATGCTGTCACTTGTTACCTGGGAAAAGAGACCTACAATCTCCTCTCAGGTAGTTGTAGAGAGTGGTAAGGTCTCCCTTGAACCTCCTTTCTTCCAGGTTGAACACCCCCAGCTTCCTCAGCTGCTTCTCATCAGACTTGTGCTCCAGACCCTTCACTGACTTTGCTGCCCTTCTCTGCACCTCCATGTCCTTGTTGTAGTGAGGGGCCCAAAACTGACCATGGTTCTCAAGGTGTGGCCTCACCTGTGCCCAGTACAGAGGGACAATCACTTCCCTGGTCCTGCTGGCCACACTACTTTTGATACAGGCCACGATGCCATTGGCCTTCTTGGCCACCTAGGCACACTGCTGGCTCATGTTCAGCCACTGTTGACCAGCACCCAAGATCTTTTTCCACTGGGCAGCTTTCCAGCCACTCTTCCCCTTGCCAGTAGCGCTGCACAGAGTTATTGTGACCCAAGGGCCGGACCTGGCACTTGGCCTTGTTGAACCTGTTACCATTGGCCTTGGCCCATCAATCCAGCCTGTCCAGATCCCTCTGTAGAAACTTCCTACCCTCAAACATATGAACGCTTCTGCCCATATGAATTGTGTGAGTAGATCAGGAATTTACACTGTACCTGCCTCTGCATTTATTATAAGCCCGCTCTTAAGTAGTACAATGCTGTAATTATTTGTTAAAGTTTATTAAAACGTGGTTGAATCTATATTTGCTTTTCTGCTGTGATTTTAACTTAAAGTCTAATGTGAAATTAATTATTCCCTATGGACTCTTTTTTTCTTTCAATATCCTGTTGAGGTATGATTTTGAGAGATCTTAATAACTTGCATATATGAATTAAAGCTGAAGATCTTATGAGTATCACTGTTATGGAACTCATACACTGAATTCCAGAAATGATTTTCAGTAGTGGGGTAGTGGATCAACTCTAAGTCTGTGTACCAGGAAACAGATATTTGGAAGACAGAGGAAATTACTAGTTAAGATAAAGAGTGGGCTTCATTTTACCCATCTGTAGATGTCTACAAGGTAGATTTGTACAGGTGAACTTGTCACCTTAGACCATTTTTTGTATTAATTAAGAAAGATGGGTACTTTTGTATTTATATTAATTGAGCAATTAGTAGAAATTTATTTTGGATAGGATGAACTATGCCCCTGATTCTGCTTGTTAGGCTGACATGATCTCTCTTGTATGCAAATAAGGGTCTGTAGTGTCTTTGTCAACTGTATACTGCCAATTCTCAGTTTTTCGATATATACTGCAGCATCTCCATGGAGTAAGGGTGCTGTTGTTGAACTGGGAAAATACCCTTGTAGCTCTGATTATTTTGGTTTTGCTACTTGAAAAGAGCTCTGGTATGTGACATGTAACAAGTTTCCATTTATTTAGACTTCAGAAAAAACTATGGTCATGTTTAGAAAATGAAAATAAATTGGGAGCAAAAGTCTCTTTAAAATAGTGACAAAGCTTAAAATGAATGCACTAAGTTGTTCTAAGCAGGAAATTAATGCTTTCTGATATTTTCGTGTAAATATCTAGATATTTTGGTTAATTTCTAGATGAAGAAAATTGATTGCTGATTGCTAAAGATCATTCCTTTCATGCTTGTTGTTTGTCTGTCTTATAATTTCCGTGCTTTGGAAAAAGATCTTAAAGTTTGGCGCACAGATCCTGGCTCGATCTTCGACATTGATCCTCTGGAGGACAATATTCAATCTAGGAGTCTGCATATGCTTTCTGGTATTGCTTATATCCTGACTTTTCCCCCTCTTTGTGTTTTTGAAACTAAGTTGATACATTAAATTTTCAGGTCAATGTGCCAGCCATATGTTTTATAAGTATGCTTTCATATATATATATGTATAACTGCAGTAGTTTAAAAGCAGTGTTTTATAGGAACTTCTGCTGTAATCACATGTGCAGATAAAAACTAGTGAAATAAATCTTATCCTAAACAAGTTATTCATGCCACTTACAAAGCATTGACCTACTTTGTCCTCACTATAAGCAGAATTTTCAAATAGTTGGACCTTAAAAAATTTCAGAGTTATAGAAAGTGGCCTATTTACGAAATTGTTTTTTTATGCATGTTTTGCCTACATGGCATATGATCTTATGCTTTATGCTATTATTTGCAACTCCAAGGCATTCATAATTTAAGGATAGATGGAAAAGGAGAGAAAGTAATATAATAACAGGTATCAATGTTTTGGCTTTACAAGTTTATGGATTTTTTTTCCACCCTGTATGTGTTTCTTTTGAATGTTTAATTTTGCACATGTATTTTCTTCGCTACTGGTAGTGGAACTTTAAATATTCCTTTGAATAATATACAGAGGTATTTCCACATGCACTTGTATGATAAAGCAACATTTGGATTTTCCACTGGAAATTTTTATGTGCTTCATCTTCATCCCTTTTCTTGTATTTCAATCATACCTTCCATTTCTGCTATTCTTTTAAAGCAAAAACAAACTTAGTTGTATTAGATTCTGAAGCAAGCTTTGGAACTAATGGTGCTCAAAATGGATACAAAATTGTGAAGAATTCACTTTTCTCTAATTTTAATACCCTCAGTGTATGAAAAGCAATGTTAGAAGTGGTGAGGTTTATGTTGTTGCTTGTCTTTGCACTTCTGTCATCTATTTACTGTGATATTCTTTATTTCTTTCTACCTTTGTAGAAAGAGCAAGCCGTTACAGTAAGCAGTATTTACGTTCTACCAGTTTGGGAGATTATAAATCAGATGGCTCTGACACGAACCCTACCTTTTCTTACTGCAGTGAGATAACAAGGCCATCTGAGGAAGGAGGTACCCCTTATTCCCACCTTTTTCACTAATGACACTATTGCAGTGTGTTGAGACTGCACAGGCCTGTATTAACTCTATAACCTTGTGAAGTCACAAATAGAAATTGGGTAAGCTATTGCCTGATTGATGAAGAAAGCAAAGCAAGGTCTCAAAACTGCACAATTTCTTGCATGCTATATTGCTTTGTTGTGAATTCTCTCTCACCTTTTTGGTAATGCTTTTGGTCCAAAAGCCCTGTTAATTCCTATTTGCAGTGCTTAAAAGAAGGTCTGTTCTGTTTTTGCAAAACATACATGAATCTGGTTTTATTTTTTCTCTTGAATGACTCAATGTAACTGAATGAAATACACCTCTAACCTGAAAAAAAAAATTACCATGTGCTTTGCAGCGGGCAAATCAAGTGTATCACAGTATTTGAGTGACTAAAGTACTTCTTCTCATATGCAATTATGGAGGTGCTTGTGGCTCTCTGTTTCCATCCTAAAAAAACCCCAAAGCCAACAAATTTTATCAACTGTCCTCTTTCTCGAATATGAAAGTTTTCTCATCCTCTCATTGGTTTGAGAATCAGGGTTACCATTCAGCTGGGAAGATTATATAGTCTGTTATTGTTTAACATGGATTAGTGTTAGAATACTTTGACAAACTGCATTCTTAGGTACAAAACCCCATTGTGCATCTGTTTGATGCCATAGATTAGAGGAAGATTTATGAAAATTATGAATAAGGGTCTAGTCACTCTAGAGGCATTACAGTATGTACTAGACTTGACTGATGAATTGTAACTATTTGGAAACATTGCATTCTAAATAGGTAATTTTTAAAAATAGAGATTTCTACTTCTCAGTTGTGAAAGAAAGTTCATTGAAAAGGTTATCCAAAGGGTTACTAATATTTTTTTAAAGAAGGTGTTAGAAAAAAGATATTGCTACCATTTAGTTTCCTGGCATCTTTACCCATGCCTTTAGAAAATTTTAAGCCATCTTAATTGTAGACTGCACCTGTTTATGTCCTTCCACTCACTGGAGTAATATGTTATTGTAGTGGCTAGTGTTTATGGAGTCTACATTATGTTAGGTGCTGTGTAAATACACACCAGCTGCCCTGATTAAGAATGGGCGAGGAGGAAGGTGTTTAGACTAAAGAACTGACTCTGAACAAAGATAGAAACACACATCTTTGACATAAATGTATTGCCTTGTATCATGTCTGACCATCTTTATTTGATATTTTAACTATATTCCCAGCTCTTTTAATAGATGATAGCAATTATCCACATTAGGCTGGTTTTTATGTCTCTTTGTGTAACGATGCAAAGTGGGTTTCACAGTCCAGTGCATATTGCCTGTCTATAGCTGTTTTGATCTTTTTTTTGTCACTGTTCCAAGTCATTTTAGCATTGCTTGGCCAGCTTGATTTGATTTTTACCAGATTTTTTATTACTTGCCATATTGAGAATGGGAAATGGGCTTTATTTTCCTGCTTGTTTTGGCACTAGTAAGCTTGTTTTTTTGTGGCTCTACTTAAATCTATTGTTGTGGTGATGTGTTGAATAGCTCCTTGCCAAGATTACCATATTTTAGCAAGAGATTGTTTCCTTTTTGACCCAGCTGGCTAGCCAGGGTTCAAACACTTGTAGACAGTTCCCATTGCCGGGGAGAAATAAATGCCAGAACTAACTAATCTGACATAAACCTAATAATGTAAAAAGAAATGCCATTTCTGTGAATGCAATCAGAAATAAACAGCAGAAAATAACATCTTTGGTTGAAAATACCAACCTTTTTCATGGCAGTATCTCATCCAAAATGTCATTTAGCACACAGCTACAAGTTTGCCCGTGACCTTTATACAGTGTCTCTTATGGCATACCACAGTAAATGAGAACTAAATCCATTTTGCTGAAATTTCATGACTGTTTCTCATGGAGTTTATACTTTTAGATCCAGTAAGATTTCTCAATGACGATTGTTTAATCTGATGGCATGCCAACGTGAACAACAGTTGAAGACCTGTGACCAATTTTACAATCTCTGAGTGTTTCATCATTCAGATATTTCTACATTGTTCAGTTGCTAATTTATTCTAGGTAACTTTACTGAATTGTTCCTTAATTACCTCTTCCCAGCCCTTATCTGGGTCCCTGACTTTATACCAGATGTTAAAGGTTTATTCAGATCTCAATAACTCTCTCTTGTCTTTGGGGAATTTCAGTAACAACATCACAGGGAGGCTATTAACATTGTTCATTGGAATTACTTCCTGTTTGATTCCCTGACCGTTATTTTGGGTGATGATGTTGATTTGAGCCAAGTGTGCCTCCCAGGGAGCTTGCTCTACAAAATCAGTAGATTTTTGCATGATTTAAGTTCAGGAAATTCCCTGTTCTTTTTTAGAGTATTGTAGGTAAAACTGGTTAGGAAACAATTGTTCACACTTCCCAACAAGCCTGATGCAGGTCATGAACTTTCATTTTAATACTCTTTTTGAAATTACTTTTCAACTTTGTGTGTCTTTTTTTACAGCTTCTTCTTGTGAGTGTTTTTCATGGTTGAGTTTGACTTTATTACTTCATGGTATTGAGTTTTTTTGCCCTAGTGGGCAGAAGGTGTTGCTTTAGAGTTTCTCAGTATGCCTAAATCCTTTGTAAATAGTTACTGCATAACAAAGATTACCTTTTTACCTGCAAGCCATTCTGTAGGACTTTGCAGAAACACTAGGGTGCCATATTTTTTTTTCCAAATTCTTACCTGTAGTGAGTAGTGATTTTCAGCTTGGCTAGAGAGGAACAGAAGATAGTAATTTCTATCATTAAGTCCTGCTTTTAACCCTCATGTCACAATTTCTCAGATACAGAACTATTCACTTTTGGGAAGGTTTTTCAGTTTATTTTCTTCAGAAAGAGGAGTTGAGATATATGGATGTCAGATTTATTTTTGTTTATAAAGACAGACCAGGCATTTTTTTCTCACAGAACACTACAAAAAAAGCAGCAAAGTTCCTTTGCTTTCAATTCAGGTCTTTCTAGACATCACTGTGTCTGGCAAATGTCTCAACTGTGGTGTTTTGGGGTGGGTTTTTTTGTTTCTTTATAAAGGCCTGATTTTCCATGCAGTCCTGTACACTGGTTTTCTCCCAGTTCTCTTCACACTCACCTTCTTGCTCCCCTTCCTTCCCTACCAGTGAAGTTCCATTGTACTCATTCACATTCAGCCTCCAGGAGACAATGATTTGGTTCATATGGCTCAACACCTCTTCTAGTCTTGCACTATTTTGGACGTTTGTATTTGTATTTCAACTATCTATTCAGGAAGAAGATTAATTCCTTTTGCATGTAGCTCCCATTTACATATAGTTATGGAGCTTTTGGTGTCTGATGACAGAAGGGAACAGAAACCCGACTGAACTTCTTGTATTCATGGTCTCTACAGTGTTTTTCAGAAGTTATGCTAATGCATGTATTTTTATAAAGATTTCTTCTCCTTTTCTAAAGCTTCCATATAAAATTAATCTACTCTCTTTTGCTAGAAACTTACTTCTGTAAGTGAAACTATTTTTTTAGCTCACACCCTCATAGGTTAAGACTGTTTTGTTTAGTTCCATTCCTCTAAAGTCAAGACTAAAAATACTTGAAAGTAGCATGAATTTGTAACATTGGAGATGTTTTCTTTTAAAGGTTTGTTATTTTAGAACACTTTCTAAATATATTCTTCATGGGGGTTCCATCTGTGGAGACTAAGGAGGGAAAAGGACTTTTTAAAACTAGAGTGTTAATATGGGGATGATGTAAGATACGGAAATGAATTTGTGGTGTATGATGTAGTGGCAATGACAGAAACCAAGCTTACTTGCTCAGGTGCCCTGTGTGTGTGCAGATGTAGACAAAGAATGGCAAGATAAAGTGAAGGCTGCAAGTAAAACCTTTAGGGTTAATTAGTATTTTTCTTCAGACCTGTTGTTTGTAGTAAGCAAAGAAATAAAATACTACAGCCAGAAGAAATTCTGTTTCTTTGTAAAGCAGTTTAAGTCTTTGGGAGTGCAGAAACCTGTCCTTAAGGGAGTTGACCTCGTGTCTATGGGGATCACTCAGCTACTACTCAAACAAATTCCAGGCTTTGAGGTGGTGGCAGGGAAGTGAAGACATTTGCCTACTGCTAGAACAGAGAGTCCTGATAACTGACCAGGTGGGAGCAGAGGAGCCCTGGCACTGCTACCAGGGCTACCATTTTTATAATTCGCTTTTGTGTCGGTCTTTGACACATTTTGAGATGAAGAATTCCTCTTAGTGTGTTGGAATGAGAAGAACCATCTGCACTAAAGAGTATCACTGTTATTCTCATTTCTCTGTTATTTATTAATTCTTCCCCCCTCTTTCTTCCCCTCCCCCTCTCTCTCATTATGCAATAATTTTGTTTCATTATATTTCAGTGAAAGTGTTTTCTTTAGCACTCCTCCTTTTGCATTAGTCATCCAAGTCCTTTTATGCTGCTTTCCTTCAATCCTGTTTCAACTGCATAATGCTTTCATATAACTTTCTAATATTTTTCATTCTCTCAGTTTTTATTTAATTATATTTTAATGTATTATATCTCTGTGAGACTTTCTGTTTAGCTTTCTCTTGTTTTTCTTGGATTTAAATAACAAGGATTTTATTTAATATTACCAAGTTCTCCTTTCAGTTTGAAATGATCTTAATGAACATTCTGCAATAGCTGAATTTAACTCTTTTTGTCCCTGATACACTCTTTTTTTTCTAATTGAAACCTGCAAGGCTGGTTTTCTCCCCTTTTGCATTTGACCTTTCCCTTTTTTGTCTTTTATTTCCTCTTAATTTCTAGTTTAATTGGTGTACATCAGCATATAGACATGATATGTAAATTTTTTCCTTACCATATGTTCAGAATTATTCAGTGTAATAAAGTGACCCTGTATTCTTATTTTAAATTGTGTGTAGTCTGTAGATGGAGAAAAATGAGAGGTTCATTTTCAGTTGTGGACATATTGTTACTCTAATGGGAAAAAACACGATTTCTTGGTTATTTTCTAAGTCATCATCATATTATCTTAAAAGCTATATAGAAATCAGTCTGTAGGAGACAGAAATCAAGTTCACTGTACTCTCAAAAGCATATGTTATACAGGAAACCTTAGTGGATATTAGGACAGAACTTTCAAGTGCCTCTTGTTGCATTTTAAATACGAATGCTGAAATTTCTTGTATTTGGTTGGATCCAGTGTGTTCCTGGTTGGCTGCATGTGTGTTATTTATGCTTGTCTCCTTCTGCCCAAGTTCTTCAGATTCAGTTCACTTGCTGCCACCAGACGAGTAGTGAGAATTGGCATAAAGATGTCTTGATCTGAGTTTAAGGTCTTCCTTGCTTTATTTTAATGAAAAGGGTCTTCTGCTAACACTCAGGTCTCTCAATTTACCTTTGCATGGGAAGCTGCCTTCTTTTACTCACACTGACAATCCAAATGCACAAATGTCAAGGAACCATGAAATTCCACGTATATCTTCCTAGTCTCTTAATTTTTGTTATCAGCCTTAAAAGTAAGCTGTAGATCGCTATGAGAAAACTGAAAATTTGTGTTAGATACTTCATGAATACTACATAACAAAAAAGATATCTAAAAAAGATTGGTGCAAACAACCTCTGAGGAATAAATGTGGCAAATGGGCATGGCTGGCAATTTGACTCCAAAGTCTATGAAGACTGCAGAAAACATAATGCTGCAGTATCTTCCTTTAAGTTTTGAAGTCTTTATATAGCTTGGAGTGGAAGTTTAATCAATAAGAAACAGTAAGTCCTTTCATCTCTCTCCCTAATGGCGTGTCCTCCTTGTGTGATATGAGCCTTTGGAAGAAGAAGGGCTGCTGAGTAGCTGAGCCTGCTCCCTTCCCTTCCTCCAGACTCGGGGGGTTATCTTTCTCCTTTCCTCACTGAAGCAGGAACATGTTGTAGGCCATTAGAAGAACTTCTCTTTGAACTGCAGTGTAGACACAGCCCTGCCAAGAGCAAACACAGACTTTGTGTATTATTGTGCATCACTGTCAGCAGCCTTGCACTGCGTACCAGCTCATGGAAAGGGCCTTTATTCCTCAGCCCAACAGTGACATTTTAAAGCATTAATTTCGGGAATGTCTCCTTCTCTCCCCCTAGCACACACCTATATCGACTCTGTAACATGGATGATTGTAGGATTTGCCTGAGGCTTTGACACCACCCATACGTATCACAGAAAATCCTAGAACATGGAACTTTGCTGCTGCTTCTGCTCCTGGTTAGTCTGCTCAGAAGACAAACTAGTCAGATGAAATGGAGAAAAAACCTCTTCTTTTTGCACTCTGGAATTGCAGAGATGTTCCCTAGTATGTGGGCCAAGGAGTCTCCTTGCATTGGGTTAGTGCTAATAAGCTTCTCCTGTGCCAACAGATGGAAGAAGAAAAGGAAAGGAAACTGGATTTAGTTCCCTTCCTTGCTCTGTCCTTTCCATGAATTTTTATTAAAATCCCTCAGGTTTTGAGGTTGGGAGAAATAACCATTAGTAAAAGACAAGTCAAAGAAAAAAAAGAGGGAAGAATACCTGAATGCTCTTTATATTGGAATAGAGAGATCTGTCTTCCATCTCCAGGTGCAGCTGGCAGGAATACTTAGAAATGCCAGGTCAAGCAGAATGATGCAGCAGTTATATTTCCTTCACTGGCAGCCAAGGAAGAATGGTTCTGTTCTGCCGGGTAGCTGAATTCTGTTCCTGTTATGTTGTTCCCTCAAGTCTGGGAATCAAACAAGGCATTCGGAGGGAGAGGAATTGTACAGTTCATTGGAAGAACTACAGGCTTTTGTGGGTTTCTTGTCCCCTTTCAAGTGTGTCAGCAGGCTGCCCTGCCACAAAAAGCTGAACACATCAAAGCAACGCTCCATCTACTCTTGATCCCTCTTGGTGAGGGTCACATCCACACTTGTCTTAGCCACCAGACTCTTATATCCGTTTTTGACTTTTTTGTATTTCAGACTAGGTGGTACTTTGGTTTTTCTTCTTCTACATGCCAGCCCCCAGCAGGTTTGCCAACTGAAAGCTAATGTGTGGGAAAAAAATAGTTTTCTTACACTCCACAGCATCATAGTAAAATTGTGCACTGCCATCTTGGCGATTAGGTGATTTTTCTGTTTTTAATTGTATAATGTACTACAAATGCTTGCAGTCAAATAATAAATACCTCACCACAAACTTCTGTGGTATTTTTGAACTTAGCTAAATACTGCTCTCTGTATGTTATACAGACACAAGTGCAGGTATATGTTTGCAACCTCTCTGATGCCACAAATTATTTAGGATGAAGAGTTTTCTTTGTAAGAGAGCTTACATTCGAGAAATGGTGTCTCTTGGTCTTCCATTCTCAAATAGATTTTTGCTGAAATTATACAGTTTCCTTTGTAAAGGTTTGCTGTAACTACATTGTACCCAAAAAGGACATGCTTTCTCATGCAGTAAGACAGAATTCTTTCCCTTCTGAAAACTGCATCTTTCATTTTGAAGGGGTTGTGTTCTGCTGTTTCAGCTTCTGCCTCCTGTTTTGCAGTGATTCTTAACGTTCAAAGGGAATTTTTTCCCCTGATTAAAAATAATGACATTGCAGCTGGAGGAGTTTTTGAAAACAGTGGGAGGCTTCCTGGTTTTAAAAAGATGAAACCTTTTCAGCTCTAGATTTGAGGTAAGAAGGAAAAATAAAGGTAAGCTTAGTTGTGAGAGTTTAGATTTCAGAAACAGGTTGAGTGTGTTCCTTACACTCGTGCTAATTCTATATAAGTTTATGTGGTAAGAGGATTTCTTACTGCTTAGTATATGATTTTGTCTCTGAGTAATCCATTTCAACCTTTTAAGCCATGTGAGTATAGGAACTCAGAAAGGCAATGAGACTACATTTATGCACTGTCTTGAACATTAATGATTTTCTGTCCTAGTCTCGGCTATTGGACTTTTAGTGTCTTCTGATGAGTTAATGATGATCTGTTAATGAAGAATATGAGAGAAATTAGTCCAGAAGATCAGATTTCATTCTCTTCTACCACAGAGGTTCCAAATATCTGTAAAACCTTATTTTTTAACATAAAACTTGGAACTTCATATAGTACTCCAAGCTTAGTTAAATTTTGATTAAGGTTTAATTTAGGGTTCTGGGAATAAAACTAAATATTCCACACTGGTTGTAATACATTAAGAAATAAATTGTGATTCATCTGAAAACACATTTTCATTCACTGTGTGTTCACTGAGGATGAGTTAATGTTCCAAGGAGAGCTTTACTTTTCACACTTCCAAAATATTTTTGCTTAGATTCCTTATGCCTATCTTTGATTCCCATGCTTCTCTCCCACACCCTTGACATCTGGCATCATCAAAAGGCAATACCCACACATCCAGGTGGAGGAGAACCTGGAAGAGATTCCATTTTCAATTTCTGTAGAGTAGCAGCAGTTCTGGGGATCCTTCTGTTTGATCTGCTGGCTGTCTGAGTTTGATGCTTCTTTTTTCATTAAACAGTTAGTGAGCAGAAAGTGGAAAGGAAATTTCCAAGTGACTCAACAGTTGGAAGTGTTAATGGTTCCCTTGGCAAGCAGTTGTTTCAGTTGCTCAGTGTAGTCCCCTAGAGCAGCTTTTGATGCACTTCAGAGGATTTTGTATCCAGCAGACAATAAATATAATTAGTAAAATTATGTGCAGTGACATACGTGATCCTGGTCCATGCTATCTTTCCACCATTGTTCAGGCTGGTTATACACACTATGCAAATAAATGCACAGAAATCAAAGCACAGCTTCTGTGAAAAGAACTTACAGACTCCTCTCTCTAATGCACAAGGGCTACTGTAGATGTTCAGTAAATATAAAAGAATTCAAATTATAATTGAAGGCGTGTGGGTAATGTAACATGTAAACGTGACCTTCACTTAACTAACTCTTTCCTTTTGTGAGGAAGCCTAGAGCAAAACCCTGCCTATTCACAATTTAAGTAGGAGTTGCAGCTTCCTGTGGCCCACTAGGACTGAGGATGCCTCGGGCTGGCTTTAAGACATTGTGTGCCTTCATAAATAAAATAATGTGGTCTGGTGCGGGAAGAAAGAAAAGGCATATTGTACTGTTTTCTCAGCTGAGATGTGCTACAGATTAGGTTGAATGTCAGGCAAAAAAGTCAGCTGGTGGTCAGGTTTGTTTGTCAGTGACACCAAATTCTGACTACAATTCATATTCAGAGTAGGATGTCCTGTGCTTTGGTTATGTCTCAGGTACAATACCAGGGGAGTAAATGGGGATACGTATGAGTATTGTGGTATACCAGCTGTTAATAGATGCATAGGCATCTCTTTGGTCTGTACAGCTACCACTGATGACTAATTCCAAAGCAATATTCATAGTGGTGTCTGAATAAAATGAATGGGAGTAGTCCTTGCATATTTGAACTGCTGGAAGAATTCCTAAGGCACAATATAGTCTATATAGTCCCTGTTATTAATTCTTTTGTCCTTAAGTCGCAATAGAGTATTCAATGTATTAAATCTGCTTTTGTGAGGAAAATGAGTGAATTAAACATCTAGAAAAGATTTGTAGTTGAATATTCAAAATGGAATATTTTGTTAGTTGCACTACGTTTAACTGATTTAGAATGTTCTGTGTTCTTCATAATAACCCTAAAATGACATTTTAGGATTCAAAACTGGGAATAAATAGGACTCCACTTTTAGGGTTAGAAGCCAAATAATTGAAGTAGTTTTCTTTTTACGGTACTGTAGTAAGAAATTGTCAGTGGGATCTGGAAGTGGGGGTAAATGGTTTGTGTTTTAAGTGAAATAAATTGTAAGTAAAGTAGATTGTTGTAACCGCCCATATGGTCCTAAATGCTATATATAGAATTCATACAGTTTTTAAAATTCCCAAAATAACTGTTTATAGAAGTTGATAGTTATCATTCATTCTAAATTGTAATTTTGTATTGTGTTCACTTCCATTTTACCCTGTTTTTTTTAGCAAATTAGGTTTTTTTTTTAGAAAAAAAAATGAATGAATACTACAGACAGCCTTTTCCTATATTTTTAAAGGCCGATAACACTTAAAATATTTTACTTACTGTATTTCCAGGGAGATCATTTAACATCCTATTTTATAACAAACACCTTTAGCTTTCATGTGAAAAAGCTTTTGTTTGAAGAGTCTGCTATGGAATTAATTATATTTATCAAATCAGTTCCTCTGAGTGTTTATGGTCTTACAGTCCTAAATGGCCATTCCAAAGGCAGTCTGGGGAAGCTGATGGCATTTTCTGATCATCAAAACTGTCTGCCCTGCCAGAACAGGACTGCCTTTTGCTCTTTGCAGGCTATGAGGCAGCCACTCACCACCTCACTGCTCCACAGTCAGAGACTCTGTGGGTTGTTTGAGATTTGGCTTTTCCTCTCCTGTTGGCAGAGCACTAGATTACATGTATTTACAACTCTGTGATGCTTTACTATGACAGTAATGTATTAACAAACATAAAAGCTTTTGAGGTGTGACTCAATATCCTCCAATCTCTATTCCTCAGTAAAAATGATGCTCTAAAGGGTATCCACAACCACTTCCTGGCAAAAATATTCCCTGTGTTATTGTCCTTCAATGAAGAGAGTGAATGTTCTGCTTACTGTCCTCTTTCTTTTAATGTTGACTGTAGGAAACAGGACATCCTAGGTTCCTTTCATTTTTCTCTAGACTGTGACATTTGATAACTGCTTGCAGACAAGGCTCCTGGAGACTGTGCTAGCCTGGTTTTCTCTGAACATAGCGCTTTTGTGCAGTTCCTCTGAAGGAAAATGAAAGCCATACTACTTTTGTTTAAAGGAAAAAATTGTCCATGAGAGACTGCCATTTTGCAGTACAGAGACTAAGAACCCTCAGAGAGGCCAAAATAGACCTTGGGAAATAGCTTGCCCTGAAAAAGAATATAATGGAATTCACCCACCATTCCTCAAAACTTGAAGAATTAAGGAGAAAGCCTGAACGACCAGACACATAGGCCATGATGTACTAGAGAGACAGTTTGCCAACTGTTCTTCCACTGTCCTAGCTAGTACTTCTCGAATTCCCAGTCCATCTGCTATTGGATTAATGATGGACTTATACAATAAAGACCAGCGTAACTATTATTAGTGATATTGCCTGTTCATACAAATCAGGGACTTCGGACTGACGTATGAGATAGTCCCTGCCTGAAAGGAAACCTCAAATAAAACACAGAATTCCATGTGCCATGAGCACATTAGACATTCTTTTTGTTGTTCCTTTCAAAATTTCTTAGCTTTCTTTGACGTATGCTAAACAGCTGTGTGAGATCTTCTGTTGTAATTTCATTCAAAACCAGATTTTAATTTCTTATGTTGAAATTGCTTTTAAGAGTTGTAATTGCATGATTCTGCATTTCCCATAATAATCTACTTCAGCTTATATGGTGGATACATATAGTTAGTCTCAGTTATTGCTAGCTGATAAAATGGTGTTCTAAAATAATGATATTTAAAACAATCTAAGTCTAATCACGACACTAATGAAGTTTAAAATATTTTATTTTATACATTGTAGTATGTCTAAGTAATCTTGAGAGGAGAGACATTTTGATTTTTTCCATCATGAATAATTAATGTTACAGATGAGTAATTTTGTTGACTTCCTCTCCATCATTTTTTAAGTATTTGAGTATTGCATGGCTTATATCTTATATCTTTAGAATTTAGGTTATGGAAACTTCCTAAGCTTGTAATGTTCTGAATTTGCCTCTGACTCCAAGTAGTTCAGAGTTTCAATTCTAATGAGGTCAGTGAGCATGGAAGATATTTATTAACAGCCTGTGTGAATTAGGCCATACTTTCAGGTTGTTATTTCAACAACCTAATTATATCTGGGTTTGATATTCCAATTTGCTAAGTGTTACTGACTCCTCTAATGGATAGTATGCAGACAAACTGCTGCTTCTGACAGCACAACTGAGAACAACCAGTCTGGTAGCTTAAACATCCGTGAAAGCAAGCTCACTGACAAGCAAAGGGCAAAGAAAAGAGGGAAAAAAAAGGAAATAAAAGAAATGAAGAGAAAGTTACTTTTACAAGAAAAAATGCCAAGATGCCTTACCCTGATGTTTTCTACTGTTCTAAAAACAGCACTGTTCTGTATCAGGTCTCAGCATCTGCAGACTTCAGGTTAGTGCTTTTTGTGTGCTTACACAGTCTGAACTATTCTCAGTAAATGTGACTCTGCTGTGCTACTCTTTTTGACTAGAAAATAACAAAACTGTGTAATAGATAAAAGTTATAATCAGTTTAGAGTGTGTTTGTCAATTTCCTAGCTTATTTGAAAAGTTAACGCAGAGCAATTTAACTTTAGACATGACAGGGAAATTTTCAATGTTGTTCATCAGAAGGTAGCAGTTTAATGCCAAACTTTTTTGTAGGAATGAATCACTTGTGATTAATGTCTCATTGCCAAAACAACCCCATTTTTTTCAGTTTGAGATTGTTAAGGTTGTAGCTTGACATTTTTAAAACAAAGAATTCAGCCTTATGTTGAAATATGTTTAATTTTGAAGAGCCACATAAATTATAACAAAGATTGAATAAAGATATTTTTATATGATTGACAAAAAATTGTTTCTTTACTCAATTTTTAAAATTTCTTTTTGCATTAACTTTTGGGATTTTTTAAATTTTCATCCCAGTTTGGGACAGGAGCATTCTTGGCAATCATTTCTGCACTGTAAAATTATTAATGGGGTTTTCCTAATGTTGTCTGTATCTAACATACCTGTACTCTTCTGTTTGTTTTCTCTGCTCCTGCGACTGCTTTACCATGTCCTTTGGAGACCATCTCCTTGCTCAGTACCATGGAGGTGCTGCAGAGTTCTGTACCTCATATCAATCATACCTCTCTCTAGGCAATCCTTGCACAGTCCTTGAAGTCTGTAAATTCTCTGATACCTGTTTTTAGCTGGCTGCATTAGGCTTAATCTTCTCTAAGCTTCCACTGTGACTTTTTTCAAATACTGTGGAGACCTAGGATGCAGATAGTTGAGCAGTGCATGCCACATGCGAGCACACAGGAGTATCTGCATTACATGGGGTGCTTTGTTTGGATCTGGATGCTGGGACATCTGGAGGGAAGCATCCTAGGAGAGGCTCAGCTCTTTTGCTGTTTGAACTCAGAGGTGGCTTGCACAAAAGTGAGGTGCTTAGGGGGACATATCTTGGGACAACTGAGCTCATCCAGCAGTTTGCTGCCTTCTGCTGTCTGTGGCCTTGGGTACTTGGTCCTGCCTCCATCCTTGCATTGCATCTGTCACTGACCTGATCCTTTGCTGAGCTGACTTAGCTCACCAAGCCAGCAGAAAAACAACCTAGATGAGTGGAAGAAAAAGCTGGTAGGAGTGTTAGGTTGTCTCAGCCACCTCATGGGACATAACCAGCAGCCAATATCCGGGGAAAGTGATAGAAAACAAAAAAGATAAACCAGAGTTTGTAAACAAAGTTACATCTGTGACACTTTTTGGAGAAGGCTTTAAAAGCCATCAGTGGTTATTATCCACCAGCTTTCTGTATTTCTTGTATTTCCCAGGGTTGTATTTCCTAGGCTATGTATTCTTGTAACTTGCACTGGGAAGTGGTGAAGGGGGTTGTGCAGTTCGGGCACAGTGACCTGTCCATGTGAACATGGGGTGTACCCGAGTACCCCAGGTACTGTAGACTGACATGTCCACACATGTGATTGCATCACTATGACCATGTCTTCTGTTGCACGGGACATGACTGAGTAATTTCTAAGGAAAGGACAAAAGAAAGAAGGAACTGAAAACTAAGGGGAAGCTTTCTAAAGAAAGGCTCTGAGGGCTGTACTAGATGTTGCAACTTGTGGAAAATAAGGCAGCAGCAACAAGGCAAAACAGGGGAAGGACTTCAATATATGTGGAACAGCATGATTCCCATAAGCAGCTCGATCTATTTTGGGTGAGCTCATCGTCATGGCAGTAACATGGAAGTGTATGATGATACTCTCTTCTGGCTCTATTGCAACTTTTGTGCTGCTCAGAAAATCTACAGCTTATTATCTAGTGTCTTGCAGACACTAGACTTGAACACATGCTAATCATAATCTTTCTTTTTACTTTGTACTCTCACATGTAGTTATTACAAAATATGTAAATATTCTTTGTGAGTTCTCTGAAGTCTTAGGAGTGAAATGATGAATTAAGGTAGTATCAAAATAGGAAGTGAAATCAATGCTTAAAACTGCATGATGTGTGTGGGAGTAAATTAAGTGATATTTTCCATCTGGTTCAGTAAATGGCATGTGTTGCGGTAAATGGCAAAAATGCAGTAGTTAGCAGTGAGGATATGTTGTTTTACTATTAAGGTTCTGCTATACAGAACAATGACAGAGAGTTTAAGTACGGTTTTGATAACATGTATCTTGGAACCTAACATTTAAATGATTTTTCTTTCTAGCATAAACTTTTCTTATAACCTTGTGGTTATACAATGCACTCTAAATGATTCCTTTCCAGTTTCCACAATCTGACCTTTTTCTCTCCCAGTTCTTCTCAAAGCATATCCTGATTGGTACACATTCTGCAGACCCCATTGTCTGTGGCAGCAATTTGATACTTGCTGTCGTTTTTTCAGCTGCTTCTTTCTCTTGGAGGTTTCCTCTCTGCTTGCCTTATATCATGTTCATTCATTTTTCTCTCTGTTTTCTCTGAGGAAGCCTATAAAGATATAGTAAGAGATATATAATGAACTTCTTCAAGTAGATATTTTAAAGTGAATATCTGGTTTTCTTGGTAAGTGAGACAAGAAAAAAAATTCAGTATTGATACATTAGAATACATCTGATGAAGTCTTAATGCAGCAAGAAAAAACATCCACCTGTATTTCTGGGAGCAAGGGTCAGCCCTCAGCTCCCTCACCAATAAATCTGGCCTCAGTTAAATGAATTTCATGTTCTATCGCTGTATTTTATTGTTCCCTTAGGTTTCCTAAAACCATTGCTTTTGCTGCTGCTACAGTCAATGATGTTATAGAACTTTATACTTCAGTCTGACCAAACGACTGCAGTGAACTGTAGGTGATGATGATGAAGACAATTGAAACTCTTTCTCTGCATCATTTAATCTCACCTTGAATCATCTGTATGTCACCAGAAATACAGCTCAGATATGTTGTCTCTTCACTATTCAGCTTATTCATGTGGTTCCCAAATTGTCTTCCAAACAGACAACCATCTGGATGTTTCTTAATTATTTTCTAAAAACTTCTTAAAAAGTAATGATTGTTTTTTGCAGCCCTACTACAGCATTGTTTTAATTAAAAAAAAAGCACAAAAAACCAACCTATGTGTAATTATTCAATCAAGTGTCTTCAACACTAATAAATGCCGATATATATGCTCACATATATGATACCTAAATAAATTACTAGGAGATAATCAACAAAGCTAATCCTAGAATTTCCTTCTTTTTATTTGTATCGATTCTTTTTCTAATACTTCAGCTTCTAGCACTTCCCAAAATTTCTAATGCTTTGGAAGAAATACTTTATTTTCATGGATCTATGGTTTCCATCATTGCAGGTAAAGTAGCAAACAGGTTTGCTGAGACAGTTTGACAGAATTCTCTCAGCTTGCAAGAGGCTGATTGCTAAAGAGGAGAGCACGTCTCAGATCTCCTGCTGTCGCTTGTCACAGAGGCAAGAGGCATGGGTTATCCTCCCTAGAATGAGCCAGTTGATTTGGAGGCTGTAATGAAGCTGACCATCAGTAATCTTGCTGCCTGCCACTGACAAGGGATGCTTGATAGAAATGGAGAAAGATCTGTTTTGGGAAGAAGTAATCAAGTTCCTACCAGCATCTTTTCTAAAGAAGAAGAGAAGAGGAAAGGGACTCTGGGGTGTCTGCCCCTGGCAGGGACCAGGGAAGAGCTACCAGCCCTTTGTTGCTGTAGAGCAGGCTGGATGCTGACTGATTGGCAGCCAGTGTTGGCTGAAGATACTCCTCCTTTTAAGTTAAAAAGTTCAAGCTGTGCTCAGTTTTCAACTCACAGAACCAATTTATGGGTGGTATGAGGAGATGAGGCTTCATTGGCTTCTGTGAACTGGCCTACATTTATGCTGGTGGTGAATTAGGAAAAATATATTCATTCCAGCTTGATCTCAGAATCTTTGATTAAATTATGTTTTTCTCTATTTTCTTGTGAAGGGCTACATCTGGTCATGTAGAAATAGCTTGTAACAACATTGAAACATAAATTATTTGATGAACTACTTAGGACTATTCACTTAATGCATGATAATCCTGTGAACATGTTAATGAGCAGCAATTCTCTGATGATTGAACTGCTTTAAAATGTCTTCCTACTTATATGTCATTAGAATGAACTTGGCACGTCTAAAACATCCATTATTCATCATGTTCCAGTGTTGCATCTGACTGTGTATCACTGATTTCACTCACTTAACAAAACAATCTATTCATTACAATAGTTTGAAGCATGTTTTCTACATCAGAAAAACTCTAGTTAAATATACAATGTTACTTATCTTTACACATATCATAGAGCAAAAAGTAGAGCATCCCAAATTGTAATTACACAACTTAGCGCATTTGAATATGCTAACTAAAACTAAATGGAAGTTTTAAGAAGAACCTTCAGTTGAAATCAATGTTTTTGTTAGCTGGAGAAGCAAAATTGGTAAAACAGCTTGCCAAAAGGACAAGGCTTTTTTTTTTGACTTTTCCTTGTGAAATAGTTCACCAAACATTTTCTCAGTAATCCCTTTTCACATGTATTTATTGTCCCAATAACTTAAGAAACAGAGAAAGAGTATTTTTAGTGCAAATATGAATACTTCTTATAAATATATATTTTTAATGGGTCTTCCTCTTTCTCATTTTTTCATTTTACAAGTCCTGGATCATTCCACACATTGCTAACCCCATTAAATCCTACATTAGCTTTGCTCCTTTTTGAATCTGTGTGTGATGGCTGCTTCAAAAGTGGTTCTTCCCAGCAAGCCCAAGAGATCTATCTCAGAAAGTGTTGGACCACTGTATGACTCCATGTTTGAAGATTTTTTTACTCATGTCCTTGAAGGGTTCTTCTCCTTTAAGCAGCAGACAGCTTCTGGCAGAGGAGTAAGACAGAATATCAGCTAAATGGACCACTTGAAGTAGCATCAACAGAAATGTGTTTTCTTTTCAATGTAGCTAAATGCATTTCCAGCTGAATTAGCAAAATTCTGGTAAGTAACTGTGGAGATGGGCTAATAACCTCCAAACAAGCCAGAAGACTTTATTCTCAGAGTGAATGAGAGTCTTATAAAACACACAAATATATGATGATCAAACTTTCAATCTTTAGATGTTGAAAACCACTTCAGTCTCTTAATTTTACTTTAAAAATGCTTATTGGCCTGACTAGGAAAATAGTCAGTAGTCACTTATGCTGGGCTGACTTCTCATAGTTTTTTGATCAACCATGTTTTTAACATATTCTATTTTGGTCTGTTGCTGAAGTAGGATGTTTGGGCAGATGTGAGAGGTTTATGAATG
Organism: Cephalopterus ornatus; assembly: GCA_013396775.1. Classification (NCBI taxonomy): domain Eukaryota; kingdom Metazoa; phylum Chordata; class Aves; order Passeriformes; family Cotingidae; genus Cephalopterus; species Cephalopterus ornatus. The sequence goes on along the minus strand of VZRE01012921.1, from coordinate 129,531 downwards.
CTTTCCTAGTAACCAACAGAGATAGGGAGTCTCTGTTGGTTGTACTAATGCTTTCAGCAGCTCTTGGTAAGATAGAAGTCAATATATTAATGATTAGCATAAAAATTTGTTAAAATAATGTGAATAAAATATGTGTTAAAGAGATGGAACAATTGTGTGATAAGAGGAAGATACTGAAGAAGGTGGACTGGATCTCTCTGTGCTTGGCTAACAATGTTGATGGCATCAGACTGAACCAAGAAACCCAACCATGGGTTCACTTTTTAACCTTTCTGTCTCCCTGTGAATCACAATCCTTCTTTGCTCACAGCCCAATAAATAAGAGTTAGTTTGCAATGAGTTAAGAATTGATTGTAGTGAGTTTCTACTGAAGCATTTAAAAACTATTAATATAGCTTTTTTTCATCAGTCTTTCCTTAAAAATGTCAGTTTATGGGACATATATGTAATGCTTCATCTATGATAGTATCAAAATTGAATTAGTGGTGTCTCAAGCTTTCATACACCTTTTTATGGTTAGACTTCTAATGGTAAGTTAAACTTTTCCTTCCAGCTAAACTTAATAGTGTTTGTGGACATATTGCTATAGCTTTGGCTACATTTATGTGTAATTTAACCTATAAAAAGCCTTATGTGGTATATGGAAATAATTCTGAACTGTTTTATATGGAGGAATTGATATTAACAATGCAAGTAGTTTCTACAAAATGCTAGAATAATGACCGTTTTTAAGTCTTAATTAAGGTGTCTGTATTTCTTTAATGCAGCCCCTGTTCTCCCTGGGGCATATCAGCAAAGCCAGACTCAAGGATATGGATACATGCACCAGACCAGTATGTCATCCATGAGGTCCATGCATTCACAGCCTCATTCAGCAAGCCTGGTGAGTACTGGATTTAAAGGAGATTTTTATTTGGTAAGCAACATCATCAGCAATTGGGAAATCTCTTAAATATGATTGAATTGATCCCCTTGAGTTCTACAGTTGAACTATTTGACTGTCCTAGTCCTAAATGTAAGTGACAGTCCTCATGTATAAAAGAGATTTAAGAGACTATAGGCAGTGGTAATAACTTTTACATCAGAATGCATTAAAAAAATAATTTATGATATCCAGAAAAATAACTGAATCTTTTACCTACTTAAAACAAATAGTAAATGCTTGGACAATATTTCACAGGCTGAACTTTGATGTTATGCTCTGTGATTAATTCATGCTCCTAGCACTGGATGAAGCTCACTGATCTCTTAAGATCACCCTGTTGATTTAAATTAGTTTCAATTTTTTTTTGACTTGCTGATTTTGTACTAGCAGGTTTTGTGCCTATCTGCATTACTTATTTCTTCTTGTATAAAGCTGGCTCAGGCTTTGTATTGGTGTGCCCTTTCTAATTCAAGTCGTGCACCAGCTTGTGCCTGATCCAAACTGAGTTATACTGGTGGGCCATGTCACGAAGTTTTTAATTGTGGTGGATGGGAATGTAAATCTGGAGTGAATATTTCATTTTAGAAGTAACTGGTCATGGTAGGAGAGCTCAGTGGGTATTCTGCTGGGATTGTTAGGAAATTGAGCTTCTTTTTTCCTTTTGAACTCTTTATATATAAAGTTCATTTTTAATGGTTATCATATTTTTAAAATTATATTGCTGCCTAGAGTTTTCATAGTTCAGATCCAGTCACCTTTTACCTTAAAAATATTGACTTGCAATTTTGAAGTTTAAGCTATTTTGAATGGATGTATATTTACTACACCTGTCACATTTAGAGATGAATAAATATTTAATTATGAACCAAAATTAGAGCTTGCTTAGCTTGAAAAAGTTTGTTTTCCAGATTACTGAAACTTTTTTTTTTTGTAAGAGTGAAACTCTGTGACATTTGATATTGTAAAGATCATGATGTTCTGTGAGGTGTGAGTGTTTTCAGGCTTGCCAGAGTCTCATCTGCCTGGGGCTGAGGGGGCTAACTTGCTGGAAAATCTGGAGTCCAGATACCTGCGTCTTTGAGCGAAGCAATAACCTGAGAAACTCTTTGGACACCTGCATGACAGCTGAGAGACAGCTGATACTGGAATCAACCATTAATTTCCAAGGATATCACAGGGCACTTCGGGAGCTGGCTGTTTTCCAAAAGGGCCAGAGTATTAGGAGTAGGAGACCAGAAAGCCTTGACTTTGCCGGGAGATTTCTAGTAGTTGGGGAGTAAAGCAAGCAGCTGTCAAATCCAGCAGATAGAGAACGGAGATGCCTGCAAATCTTGAAATGCACTTACCAGCCTTTGCAGCCACATGGGCAGGTAGATGACTACTATTACCCTACTATCTCTATGTCCCAGTGACTTACGTGGCAGACTGTTGAAACAGTATAGTTTCCATCATCTTGAGAATCAACATCTGCCTCTCCTTCCAGAACTGGAAATGTAAAGGTAATAGGAAAAGGAAGGGAGTGACATTAAAGGATTTTAAAAATAAATGATTTCCTTATTTCGACAGAATTTCTTATCCCTATTTTGAAACTGTTCTCACTTGGTGTCCTTTTAAGTGATAATAGCTGTTTATCATGGGAAAACAGCAAACATAATGATTTGAACAGATCTTGCTGCTGTTAAAAACCGAGTGGGCTTCCTTGTAGACAATAAACCCCAAACATTTCCAGAAATCAAGGACCGCTGGCCTGGTGCTGACTGCTAACTTACCAGTCTGGTGAGGAAGACATGAGCATGATCTTGTCACCCCAGGGTGATGATTCTGCTCCAAAAGAGGCATCTCAGATGCATCTAGAAACGTGCTGTGCTCTCTTGCCTTTCCACCTTCCTGTCAGAAGACTGCATTTTCATTAGCCTGTGAAGCTTATCCCATGCTATTCTCAGCTATTGGGATGATATAGAGGATTCTCTGCATGTGCTTGGAGGAAACCCCTGGTTGAGGATGTGTTTAAATGTAGCAATTAGCACAGACAGTTTTGGAGTGCTTTTAAAATGTGATATGGACATGCTGTAGGAGATCTGACAAAACTTACACAATGTTTAGGTTCATTGCTTTCAGCTGCTTGTTCAGTTCTGAGCTTGGAGCAGTCCTACTGGAGATGAGGTGTTGTCTGGCTAGTAACAGAGGGAAGAAAGAAGTAAGAGAAGAAAGTAACAGCAGGAGGAGATTGAAGGAAAGAAATCCTAGACTGAATAGAGACTTCAAACTACAAACAGTTTTTGAGACTTAAATAGAAGCAATGAAGGTCAAAATCACTCATCAGTGCCTGAGTATGGTCAGGACATTTCTAGGGTGAGAGTGATTAAGATCCCATGGGTTATATCAGAGTGGGGATAATTGAAGAGTTAGCTACTGTAGTAAAACTACTCCTTTCAGCTGATTTGTTGTATTGTTATCAAATCAGTGTCCCCAAAAGATATAAATTCATTTTATAATCATGTCCACCAATCTTCTAGACTGAGAAACAGATTTTTTTTAAGTTCTACAGTTTAAAAATTCGGTTTATTTCATTTTCAGCTGCGTTTTGTGTGATGCGTGATCCTAACACAGTCTTTGGGTAGTTTTTTTTTTCTTTCCCCCCGGAAAAGTTGCATTATTTTCTGATTCTTAACTTTTCCTCACTTTCTGTGAGCAGTTCTGCATAATGGGCTGAATTAAATTGTTGCTCAGATTACAAGGTGTTTTATAACAGATGCCTGCAGGCCATTTGCCTCTTTGGAAAATTACACACCTTCAGATATCTAAAAGTGATAGGAAAACAAAACCCTCCTTGCAAGTTGGCTTTCCTTGATAGCTGCTATATGTGAAAGGGTGCTGCAACAGGTACTGTTCCTTGCAAGGAGCCATCCATAGAATAAGTATAAACTAGTGGATGAAGTGGAAAAACGTATCTGTCAGCTCAGATCTAGCTAGGGAGCTGAGAATATAATAGTTGGTCTTCAGATCTTTTTATACACACCGTTTATAACTGTTCTGTCTAAGCAGTAGCTGTGAGATAGACCTTTGAGGAAGTGAGAAATAAGTGAGTATTTGAATGTTTTACAAAACTCTAAACTGTTCTTACAACCTGTTGTACTCAGTACCTGCTAAACTCACTACTGACAGAGGAATAATTCACTAAAATGCATTTTAAAAATCCCTGCTTTGAGTCCTTTAGGCATTGTAATTCTCAATTATATAGCCCAGACTACACTCTGCAGTGATAATTAGGCATTAAATGCTAACAGGATTATTATGGAGATTTCTCCTGACAGCCATTTAGCACCTAATTAGGTGTTAAGGCCATAAATTTAGGTTTCTCAGCAGCATTTAGGGCCCTAATAAATTCTTTTGAAGTTTGAAATTACCAGCTTGTCTTTACAACTGTGCCACGACAGTGATGTAAACAAGCTGCCTTTAAGAAGACAGCAGTAGTGTGTCCTTTGCCATGGTGCTCTAAGGATGAGTGAGCATCCTTCTGAGTGAGCAAGAACTCTCTACTTTTCCAATTTTATGTTAGTTTAATAAAACATTTAATCTTTTCTCCCAGTCTTTGCCCATTTAAAGGAGACATATAAGCATGGCTCAGAGCAAAATCCATTTGCTGTCTTATGCCAGATATAGATTTATTACCATTTTTCTTAAATGGAACCTCTTTTGAAATAAATTTTTTAAAGGCCTGTTGAACTTGTTGTAATAGTATGTTTTTCACTGCTTTTTCGGAGTTAGTTTAGAGAGATAAGTTAAAAAAGTTGCAAAAAAATAGATTGTCAAAGGCAGAGGTTCTTCTGACTGCTACTTCTCTAGTTTATGAATCTTTAAGGAATTTTTGGTAATGATAGAACCCACCCAGTTAGTTGCTGTGATGTAGTGCATAAACGATGATGCTTTCTTTCATCAACTCCCATGAACACTTAGAAGACATTTAGGAACCTCTGGTTGAAAATCAGTATTGGTCACAACCTGTAGGGCAGCAAAATTACGAGGTACTGCAGAGAACAATTATACAGAGCAAGACTGAAATACAGTTCAGAGTAGGCTTGTCAGGAAAGGTGGTCTCCAATGGGCTCCATTGTTTGAACTGGAGTTGATTCTCCATATTGTTTAATCTGCACTACCAATTATAAAGGCAAAGTAAAACAAAAAGTGTATTTCTAGCATGGGAACAGAAATGATAAATTGCCTTATAGTGTTTGGATTAAATAATTCCACATTTCCAACATGTAACAAATGGCCTCCTCACTCTGTGTGGAGCAGTCTCCACCTTTTCAGAAAATAGTTTTACTAAAAATCCTCAAAAAACCATAAAAGATATATACTAAAACTAATCCAAAACTGTTTTCCTGATCTGGGTAGCAGAACAAAGTTTGCTGTCTATTAAAAGGTTCAGACAATAATACTAGGCATAACTCAAACATTGACTGTTTTTACCTTTTTTTCACTTCAAATCATTCTACCAGAAAATTTCAGCTACTTATGATAATATAGTAAAAATTACCAAAAGGGAAATTGAATATTATCAGTGATGCTTGAACTGCTCTTGACTTCTCTTGAGAGCCAGGGTAAAAGAAAGAAAGTACTCCTGGGAATTTTAAAATGAGCTATTTTTTTTCTTCTGTTAAAATACAAGGGGAGAGTGTTCCCCCTGAGTTTCAAAATCCACTTTGAATTCCAGTATAAAATGATAGCATTTTATTGGTAATGAGTGAAAACAAATACTGTATTTAGAAAAATAAAGAAAAAAATTGATATCTTGGCTTACAGTGGGCAGAGTTGTAGAGAAATTTGGCTTACCTAATGATGAGATTTTATGTGCTAAAGAGAACATTTTATCTGATACAAAAAAATGAGTATTCATAGAAATTATTTTTACAGACTTTTTGAAATCTTGTTTTGTTTCTTTTTTTAGGTAATAGTGTATCATAATTCTTAATTCAGGGTAAAATCCTAATGAAATGAAAGACATTCAATGAGATGACAAAGTTAATGACTTGGATGAAGACTGTGTTTCTTTTTGTAGTGAAGACATAGGAGAAGCTTTTTGGGAATCATGCAAATAGGAAGCAGAAGCACAGCTAGCCGTGGCTGGATGTATTGAACTGTTACTAGTGAATAAATGAAACAACAATTAGAATATTTCAAGATGCAGTGAATGGCTTGAAATCTGTTTGTATGAGGTCTTTGGACAATGTAGGTTAGCAAAAATAATTATTTTGCTACTCAGTATTCACTGTATTTTTGACAGGGTGGAGAGAGTACCGTTCCTTTTCAACAGGTAACTTGTGATTTTGCTCTCTGCCTTGCTCCTTCTATTCTTTTATCCTTCTCTTTTCATCTTTGTGCAAAGAGAAGGAATCTATCTCTGTTTAGACTTGAGACTTGACAGCCTTGTTTTCTTTCCTTCAACAGAGAACATATAGAGCTATGTATGACTACAGCGCTCAAGATGAAGATGAAGTTTCCTTCAGGGATGGTGATTATATCATCAATGTGCAACCAATTGATGATGGCTGGATGTATGGTACTGTTCAGAGAACTGGGAAAACAGGAATGCTTCCAGCAAATTATATTGAGTTTGTTAACTAATTTTTGTCTCTAGTCCTTTGAGCTTTATTATGATTTACTCAAAGTCTAACCTTTTAGAAAAAAGTCAGAAGAATCTTTTAAGAGTACATGATCATTACGTTATCACTGCTATAACAGTTTGCATTCTCACTCAGAATCCAATTTAGAGTTCTTTAAAGTAAAGATAAATAAACCACAAGAAGCTCAGAGCTTTGAAAATAGCATGCCTTATAATCATGCTCTCTCAAAATGAAAAACATATATGGAAGCCTGGTGCTGCCAATCCTATAAAAATTTTGGTCAATTACCTGTAAAGGGGAAATACCTTTTCCCTACACATCAAAGAGGTTATTTCTCTTTATACAAACAACCATAAAATTGATGCACTTCTGGCACTCTGAAGTCTCAGGAGGTTAACACACTGAGTTTGAACACATCTTCAAATTATTAGGGAGGTGTTTAATGTTGGAGCAGTTAGCATCCTAATAAAAAATAAAATGTTGAGTAGATAATTCAGTCATTTGAAATAATGACAAGTAATATGCCAGTAAAAAAAACAATAAAATCCCCTACTGCCCAGCAGCCTTACAGTAAACAGGTCCATTTTAACAGCAAAATTTTCCTGACTCTTGCATACCCACATTTATTTCTGGATTACCCTTTTTTCTTATTTTCAAGTGACCTATCAGCTTTGCTTTCATCCCAATCCATCAGTTAGATCCATGTCCAGATCCATGATTCTTCAGTATCTTTTCCACAGAAGATTCCTTGCAAAGACTATCTAAAGTATAAAACCTGTCAACTCTTCTGTTTCCTTCTAATAATAACTAGCATTTAAATAGAAGCTTCCATTAGGGCAACGTACAACCAATAATTCATGTTAGTTCCTTTACCTTCACTTGTACTGCTGTAAATAACTATCCCGTGTGAGGCCCCGGTGCTGTACAGTCACACAAAGCCTGCAGTCATATCCCTCCTTCTTACCTACCACGGGTAACTCGCTTAATGGCTGCTTTGCTGATGAGCTAATGTACCTACCCCTGCTTCAGAAATACTTACGCCTCCATTGAGGAGTGGAGGAGAGCTCTGTTTATTGTAGTGCATTTCAGATCAATGACCTATTGCTTCAGTTTACTCGAAAAATCTTGGTGATCCAACAGTGGGTTGTACGCTTGCCAAACGTTTAATGATGGAGAAATATTATGTTTTCTTTTACTGACTTGATCTTTCTCATAACTGACACTGAAGAGAAAGCTAACTAAACTCTATGCCATTATGTTTCAGTTTAGCCATCTGTAGAAAACAGTAAAAATATTCTGCTGACAAATCTTCACATACGCTATTTGATGTCTGTTAACATTATGGTCAGAACTGAGAGATCCAGGTCTCAGTCTGTGAGGCTGAGGAGAGGATCAAAGAACTGGTGACATAGTGGACCTGTAAGAGGGACTGTGTCAGCAGGCTTGGGTCGCAGGGAACTTGCTTCTGCTTTGACTGGATGCTGCATTCCCTCCCAGGGAGAAATTCTGGGAGGAAGGACAAAAGAGTTAAAGATTCATGTGGGAACTTTTTCATGTGGATGCAGATGCAGAAAATGTTTTTGCTGATAATATAATTTGTGGAGTTCAGCCATGTGCCAGAGAAGTTAGAGAAGTTTGTAGTAACCCTCAGAATGTTGAGTCTGCACTGGCTTTCTTCCATTTCTAAAATTTTTAAAGTAGAATTAAATATAGAGCTTAGAGACAATTTTGTATTTCTCATTTTACAAAGTAGGCAACTTTGCAATATCTATTTAAAGAATAAAGAAGACAGTATGGATTTGTTATGTCAACTGAAAGTTGTCAATGCAAATACCCTGCACATTCTATTTTTGCATACAATTAGGAATTGGACAGCTTATGCAATTTTATTTTGGGTTTTGCTAACTCGAGGCTGATTCCAGCTGCCAAGCAGAATGGAATGACTGCATTAAAGAAAAATAAAAATTAAAAAATGTCCTTGACTGTGGAATTGCCTGGGCTTTCTTGTCAGCAGCCTAATTCCAAGGCTAAAATTGTCCAGGAGCATCTAACTTCAAAAAATATGGTTTAAAACCAGAGATTCACTACTGTAATTATCCAGTCTCTATGGGTGACTGCTGTCACTTAAAATTCTTGAAAGTTCTGCATAAGGAGCTGCTGCTGCAGCAGAACCTTGTGCGTTACTGGTGACATCCATGTGAAATTAGCAAACTTTGCAAGTGAAATGGCTTTTTCAAAAGGCTGATGTGATATGCTGAGCTAGAAGCTCTGAAAAAGCAGTCTGCTTCTGTGTTGGTTTTCCTCACCAGCCGTCAAAAGCGAGGAGAGGAATTCCATCTTATGCTGGGTAGCAAATTTTTCAGATGATGCCTCAGGCACAATTGGCTGTCACTTGCTGCTTGCTGCTCTGTTAGCTGTGTAATGCTGACAACAATAAAAACAAGTTGTCTGTTAACCCAATAAAATTTAAAGAATAGATATATTGCATCAAGTTGCAGTTTTTAGTGACTTATAAAAAAGAGGGTCTCAAGCTATAAATAGATGATCATTCTTTCTAAATGAGAAGATGACTTGCAGTGTTGAACACTTTATGTACAGAAGTAAATGAGAAAATGGGCATTTGATGATATTAGAGAACTATGTTATGCTAAACAATCAAAATAAAATTTCCTTTATGAATTTTGAAAATTCATTAGCTTGGCAGAGCAGCTAAAGCAATATGCAAAAAAATAAAAGGTCAAGAAAACAAAACAGTATGAGAATTGTATTTCTCTTGAGAATGGTATATCAGCAAAATTATTAAGATCTGGTTTAAGTTACTCATGTAATCAGGTTTTTTATGTCATATATGCTTAGAAATTCATGTTTATAAGGAATGGTTTCTGTTTTTTGATATAAAACAAACTTTAGAGTCATTATGCAGCTTTTTTCTAAGCAATGCAATCAAAGTCCCAAAATTATCAGAGTGCAATTAAAAAAATGTTTTTTTAAGATCTAAAATTTGTAAGGTAGGGAAAGTCAGTCATAAACTAAATTGTGCCAGAACGCAGGTTTTAAAAGGCATATGTTGGAGCCTGTTACATGCAGTGTGATATAGAGGTGAAAAGATGTTATATGCTGTCTTGTCACCTTTAAAGTATGTATTCCTTTTTAATACGGCATGTTCTCCTCACTGTTCTTTCTTCCCGTAGTCAGTTTTTCTGTGGAAAGGAAAGGACTTCTATAGAGCTGAATTTCCCACCCTGTTCCAAAGTTCAGGTTGGAACTTCACATGTTCCCATTTTAGAAATAAAGAATTCTGTAAAGAATGCTTTAATTCTTGCTAACATGAGTATAATTACAGAAAATCACATAGAGCATATTCATACATATATACAAGAACAAATGGGTGCCTTGCTTTTCATCTTCATTTTCTAAACAAAGCTACGTACAGATACTGTAGTTGTAATTTTTCATTATGGAACATTAGCATTTAATCTTGATGAAACAGGGTTTTCTTGATTACATTTGACATACAGTAAACTACTTCAGCAGATTGGGATTTGACGGAGAATCACCTCCCATGGATTATGTTTTTGACAAATGTGTCCCTCCCGAGTATTCCTCAGGGATATGGAAGGTCTCCAATACTTGGGAAGGTAATAATTCTAGTTTTTATTGTACAGTGACTGCATGTCATCTTGTACAATGGAAAAGAAATGACAAATACTGTGGTCTTTGGCAGAAGGTGGTACAGGGTATAAAATTTTAGATTTTAATTAAGTTGATTAATACTCCATTTGAACTATAGAATATGCTTTAGTTAGTAAATGTTTAAATAATATACTGAAACAGACAGAAGATGCTGTTGAAAGAAGTTCTGCAATCTGATGTGCTGGCAAATGCAAAGTACTGGTGAGCAGTATAAAGAATAAACCATTTTGCAATGCTTTAGTGATTTTCTCCAGCTTTATGCCATAGGAACCCCATCTCTCCTTTGGAAAGAAAACCTGAAAGCTCTATTTCCTATACTGCCTGCACTACAACAGTATATTCAAAGGAATTTCATATGCTTCTTGTGTCTGATAAATAGAATTTGCATATTGTACTTAAGTTGTAATCCAGTTGTTGTTGACATTTGTTTAATTATTATTATTTTAAGGGGGGAATAAGCTATACTGTAGCATTTCAATCGTGTATTTAATATTACTATTAGAAATTGCTAGACCATTGAAAGACAGCAATGACTGTATTGACATTGATTAGCATGATGTGGAAACTCTCTCAGCTGTTGGTTTTTGCAGTGTGATATAAAAAGCAAAAATGAACCGCTGTGCAGTTTGGCTTATGTTTGCTTTAAAGTGTGTAAAGTTTCAGTTATTTTGCAAAACTGTACTGTATTTGGGGGTATACAGTTATGGAGGTAACAATTGTTTTTCAAAGGACAGATAAACTTTCTCTTGGATCATATGATGTATCATCTTAATTTGGCTTTTGTTATGCAGAAAGTTAACACCAGCTATTAAAATATATTTTAGTAGAAATGCTTTAATTCCTGTTTCTTCCTCTACACTGTGAATATTTAAGCTTTGGTGGACTAGAGCAACATCATGCTGCCCAAAGTACTAACCTATGCAAACTAGTTCACATTTTAGTTAATGTCACAGTGGATGTAACATAGCAATTTATTTTGCAGAACATTAACCGTCATTCAAATAAAATATTAAACCCAGCACGATGTATGTATTATATTCATAAACAATACTCTGTAAAGCTACCATTCCCATTAATATAAGCTATCAAAGATGTATATTGTTTTAATTAAGGAAGCTTTGAGTTTTCAAACTTAAATAGAATATTAAACACTATTATTTGTCAAGCTTGATCTCAGAAAATAGTTTCCTAAATCACTGTTTTATTTCAGACATGGCCTTTCCTTAGAGGGTTAACTTGCTTTTTCAGTCTGTATTTGTAACCCTTTAGCAGAACATCAAGTTACATTCTGTGCCCCTTGGTTTGTTTAAATAAGCAAAGATAGTAAGTGAGGGAGATCTGCTGATTTAATTGATCATGGTTTGCTGGACTTTGAATGGGCATTTGGCTAGGTGTGCTCTCAGTGCAACACTAATGAAAAGAAATTGATTTGCTGGCTTCTTTAAGACGATTTTATATACAAATGTCATTCTTGGGTTATCTTTATTCATTTACACAAGTTCAATTATTTCTACAGCATTGTAAGAAAGTTTAAGTTAAAATAAAGTCCAGAAGTATTTTGGAACTGCTCTGCCTGTAGTTGAAGAAGATTATCATTCTTAGGGACATGTTTTATTAATTTGAGTGTTAACTGTACAGTATAATGGACTGCATTAGACTGTTAACAATGAATGAGGACAAATGGCAGCTACAGATGGAGTTGGTTAGTGCCTTCTAGGTAAGTGACACACAGTTGCTACCACACTAATTTCTCCTCAAGAAATACGTGTTAGCATTTCCTATGAAGTTTAATTAGCTACAGAGCTTTGATTCCGTGTTCTGTGGTTCTTTTATATACTGAAATGCTGCCAGAATAGCAAAATCCAATCTTTATATATACTATAGCAAACAGCAGTTTTCAATAAGAAAAAGATTTAAGAGCTGCCAAAATGGACCTCAAGCACTTGAAATGTGTTTTATTTGAAAATCTCTCCAAAATCTGCTAGTGCTACTGAAATATTTGATTTTTGTTTCTGTCCTAAAACTATATTTCAGGTGAAGGTCTTCCTGACAGCCACTTGGTAGGAGTCGTGTTCAGCATCTGAAGGATTATGTCCTTATTCAATAACAGTGTCAAATCTAACAAATGGCTGAAATGAAGAAGGCTCTCCTGTCTTTACTGGCCCCATAGAATATAATTATCAAAAGGATTTATGGCACTTGAAAGTCCTGTGGACACTGTCCATGCTGTGTATTGGATAGGTTGAGAGTTTTCAGCTGTCACTGCTTTTAGGATGCCCTTGTGTCTGCTCTGTCACAGAACTGGGCCTTTGATTTTCTCTGTTGTGTTAATTGGCAAGAATAAGCTAATGTACCATAGAGTTCCCTGTACAGAGGGAATAGTTGCCCAGTGCATTGGCTGTGAGAAGTACTGCCTCCCCTCCCTTCTCCCACTCACACTACCAAGCCCAACCATATTTCTAATCCTGTCCTGCAGTGACTACCTCTCTCATCTTTCCATGAAGCTACCTGTAGGACACAGTAAAATGTTATCGACAAATGGTCCAGATTTGGTTTTTTTCTTCCAAATGATTCCTTTTATCATCATTCTTTAAATGATTCTGTTTATTGCACAGCCTCAAAACCAGTAATACTGACATAAGGAAGGAGGTAGCATGACCTAGGTGGGAAGGTATGCTAAAGTGAAAAGCCACAGATTTCTTACTCAGATTTTGCTGCTGAGGTTATTACAAATCAAGCATATGTCTGAGGGTACCATCTGAATAACTAACCTGTAAGCTAAGCAGTACTGTGTGGATATGCTTGACCTGTCTGTGAGTGTATGTCTATGCTGTAGTGTCAGAAGTGACTCTGGAGTAGTGTGCAGATACCTCTTCCAGCTTTTGAGCAATTATTTGTATCCCAAGAGCAGGCCATCCACTGGCATATGGCATTCATAAAGGAAAATTTATCCTTCAAGAAAATGAGACCTCAGATAGTACAGAGGAAACAAAATGTCAGTAGGTTTAAAGTGCATATTCTTGTGCCCTGTGGGAAAGAAATCCTTTGTGTATAGTCAGAAGACTGAGCTCCATGACACTACAGCAAGCTCTTATCTCTAAGCTGTGTTTAGAACTAGAATGAGATGATGTGCAACAGAGCTCACCTGCTCCGCAAAGTTGATAGCATATAATGTGCTATGTGCTTGGCAAGTGTTGAGCAATGACAGCAGAAACTGGAGATTCATATTTGTGCACTATGTCCTAAACAGAGTCTAAACAGTCCTTGATTTTTTATATTTTAGCTTTGTTTTCTTTCCCACCTGCCTGCTGTTGACAAAATCTGCATAGGGAGAGGCCAATTCTCATGCAGAAAACTACTGGCTTGTGGCCTTGTGTCTGCAAAGAGAGATCCCCAGGTATTAACGTCTGGCACTTAAAATACTACTTGGCATATAAATATCCATTTTCTTTGATTTCACAAACAGCTGTCAGTTTTCATGATTTTTCTTCAATTTAAGCCTTATTTTTTCCATATTTTTCCTCCTCCTTTATCTTTTTTCTTGTGACATGCTTATGGTCTGTGTTGCTTGGACAGCAGCTTTTCCAGGACTCAAAGGAGATACATTTAAGAGGCTTCTCGAAGCACTGAGAAGAATTTAAATTGCTTGAAAAATGGTAGTGTTGTCTCCTCATTAAGGTCTCCCTCCCCCAGCAGTTGTCCACTGGCTTCACTGTACATCCTGATCTTTTGCCTCCTCTTCTTTCTGTCAAGCTCTGATATCTCTTTCACCAAACCTGATGGGCTTGGGACCCCTTCAGTCAGGCCTTTAAACCACTCTCTGGCCTCCATAGTTTCTGTATTCAGGTTTGGAACTTTAGAGGGGCTCACCTATCTGTTCTCCTGTCAAGACCTTTGAGCAGAACTCAAAGAATATTAGCATGTGGCCATTTACCCCAAGGGGTATTACATTTCTGTTGTGTCAGCTTTGTACAATTCTTTGTGAAGAGTTCTCTTGACTGTGGTTTCCCTGGCCTTCCTTGCTGGTGAATGCTTCTGGCAGCTTCTGACCTGTGCTAGTGAGTTCAGAAGAGAGGGAGATCACAGTTTTTTCTCCCTGATCAATACCTAAATCACTTCTTGTTCATTCTCTTCTTCAGAGGATTAGCATCTTCATTATGTTATCCCTAATTCTAGGTTGAACTCTTGATTCAAGAGTATATGTAAATGTAGTCTGTTGCTCACTGTGGAAGCTATGTTGATAGGCGCTGTCCTGCTTAACAGAACATTTCAGTTCCAAGCACTGCTTGTCCTGTATTCATCAGACAGGATCTCTGTAAAACATGATTATCTGTACCTAATCCCAGCCTTTCTATAAATAAATGTGTCATTATAGAGTAAACACTTTTTCCTTACTTATAGTTCCTCTGACTCAAGATGACATTGAAATCCTCCAATTTCATAGCTTGTAGTGACATTAGGAAGCATGCATCTAAAATGTGTTAGATGAATTATGCTCTAAGGTGCTGTTTAGGCAGACCTTGATGACTGCAACTATTTTATGATATGGATATATCAAGTTAAATGGGATAAGTGGCATATTAGGTCTTGCTGCCAAGTGGTTCAACTGAGAACTGAGTTTATGTATTTATCTGAGTGACCCAGCTATTCAAGAGACTGTCATTTTCATTTCTTCTCCAGCAGTCCAAAACAATACAAGAATTAGGTGACAATTATTCATAAGCAACCAGTTAGCTATGCAGCTTAAACAATTCCTCCCTCAATATAGAAGTGAATAAAATCAATCATAGTTTTGGCAAACCACGTGCAGCATGGATCTAGGCATTTGAATTGACATTCAGCATGCTTGCACTTCCAACCTTTATCTTTCCTTCTTCTAACTTTATTAGTAATAATGATAAAGGTCTTCTTCTCACAGAAGCAGACTTAGCGTGCTGTTAGAGAAATTAATCTTCAGTAGAAGAATAGATTCAAGGGTCTTGTGAGGTCTTGAAAGACAATATTTTACAATTATGCTTTCAAATCTTAAAGTTACTTTACTTTGGTCCCTTGCATTTTTGCCTGGCCCCTAAAACCCTCTAAAATGGTTTTGCTCTGTTCTATGTTCAATGTTTCATTTCCTGTGGCAGTTAACTTTGTGAGAAGGGAGAAAGACCATAGACATTGGAGTACTTCAAGTAACTTTCTCTTCCTACAATTTTTCATTGCTGTGCTAAATAACATCTGTGAACTATCCTTCATTTCAAGGCTCTTGAAACATATTGCACAAGTGCCCTACTCCCTGTTCAAATGCCACTGGCCACAATGCTCTGTTACGCAGCTGTGATTATTATGAAAGGGGGGATGTGTTACAATGGCAGCAGCTACAGTCTTGATGTCAGAGAAAGGACTCCTGAGAGAGCTTTCTCAGCTTGTCCTTACTTTGAAAATAGTAGCCATCACTGCACTGTACCAGTGCTCTGTGAGATCAGTAAAATTGTAACTTTGCAACTTGTTTTCTGGGTGCTATAAAGTCAACATAGCTGCAGCTGCTTTTGAGCAGATTGATTTTAGATGCTGTTTTGACTAGTCGCTTCTTATATTTTTGTTGGTGTTCTACTGCTTTCTATTTTAACTTCTTATGGTATGGTGGCTAAGCCAGAAGAATACATCAGATCAACTCATTTGAGGGCCTTCTGCCAGTCTAAAGATGTATGTTTTCTTATTTTAAGCCTTTCCTCTTTTTCCAGCACTGCCAAACAGTTTCTCAAAGATCAAGGATATGAATAAGATTGTACTCGCCCTCTTACAAGAAGGCCATAACTGTGGTCTGAACTGGTATAAAGTGACCCAAAACAAGGGCATAGTCACTGGTCACAATCAAACTAATTTGTCCTCTAAGTTGAACACATGGCGCATGAAGCGCACATACTCCTTTGTTCCCATAAATTTTCCTTTTATAAGTATTGCTGGTCTAGTGACTGTATATTTTAAGGTTACGTGAATCCTGTCCCAGAAACACACTTTTTTGGGGGTAAAATTACAACAGGCTTTTCATGTATTATCGCAACATTCTTTAACCTGATCACTGTCATGAGGAACCTACAACTGGACCAGAACTTCACAGCTAAATAAGGTGGGTGGAACAACGTTATCTAGTCTGTGCTTTAGATGATTTTAAAAAGCTTTTCCTCATTTGAATTCTGTACAGAATTCGAATGAATTTTATGAAGGGTTTTGTACAGTATTGAACAGCTTTATCTAATTTCAGAAAGCAATGTTGTGAAACCATGGATCATACCAGAGTAAATGGACCTTGTTTTTTAGTACAGACCAAGGTTTCTTAATCTACTGCATTTCTTGTCTGTATTATGCTGTGTGTTCAGCTGAGGCAAAACAAGGTTGAAGAGGCATATTTTAAAATATATTTAGATTCAGAACCAAGAATGTGAGAGACAAGTGGGTTTTTCAAATTCCATCTGAAATCTGAATCTGGTTAGAGTGATGTTGGAAATTTTACTCAACATTTTAACACTTCAGTGTGCTTTAAGAAACTGGTCATCATCCTTTAATGGATTGCATATAAATAGTGAAATGGTCACTGAATTAGGAATCATAAAATTTTGTTTACCCTTAAATCCAGTATCTAACAACTAGACTAGAGCTGTGTTGACTTTTTTTCTGACTATTTAGTTTAAGGACTGTTTAATTAGGCTATATGAAATGGGACATGATCAGTGAAAGGGGTGTCAATTCTGAACTCTCCGTGGTTGGCAGTTAGTGATTCTTGGACAAGATACTTATCTGGATGAGGGTTTGAGTTACTGGATGAAAAAAGCTAAATCAGTCATGCTCTGAAAGACCATCTCTTCTTGATTTTTTATACTTGGGCTGAGATACACCCTCAGCAAAGTGTTCAGGGCCGTGAAATATAAGTGGGGATGGAGGAGTGTCTATGTCATTCCTGCTTGGAGATATTTGAGACTTGGTTTTGGCCACAGCATTTCTTACATGCTATGAAGAAAATATGAAGGGGTGATATATAGCACAGAGCTCTGAATCAGTACAGCCTGTTTAGCTAAGCATATGTCATGGGTCATTTTTAAATCATGTTGTGTGGAATGGGTGGGAGAATGCTTATGTTGGCCTTCAATAGATAGGAAATCCTCAACCAGAAATGGGATACTGGGAAAAATTGAAGGCCAAGTCCTAATTTTATGTCCCAGTTTTGTTAAGGGAATGGGTGCTCTGAGAAAATGACAGGTTTTGCTGCTGATAAGCTGGTGGGGCCTTGCCTCTACTGGTGGCAGCAGGTCCTGAGTGCAAACCTTCTCAGGATAAGTCACTCTGTGTGAGTGGCCTTGAGGCAAAACCTGCATCTCAGCCCTACCATTCAGCATGGGCTCAGTACCCACAGATTTCTGAACTCTCCTTTTGTTTTTTTCCTTTTTTTTTTTTTTTTTTTAAAATAAACGTGACTTGCTCTTTCTACTTTGTTGTGTATTTTTATCTCAGGCAGCAAAGCAGTAGCTGTGGCAGGAGGGACACAGGGATGTGTTGCCCGGAGGTGTGAGTGCAGCAGTGGAGGTGGTGGAGCCGGTGTGCCAGGGGGAATACAATCTCAGGGGATGCAGAAAGAGCTATTGACTTGGAGGTATCCCAGTGGGCTGTGATAGACCATGTTACCTGGGAGCTGAGCCCCACCACTCGCTCCTACTTATGACAGGCAGCAAAGGATAGCGGATGTTCAAGCACCAGTTCTCCTAAGTGGATATGCGAGCACTTGTAATGAATATTTTCCACACTTTCCTGTCCAATTACAAAGGCTGGAGGAATAGAAGGAGCATTGCTAGGGTAAAATTTAGTTTTTTTGCTTCAAATGAAATTACACTTGAAAGCATTCAATGCCTCCCTTGACTGGCTGTTCCAAGTGTGGTAAGTTTTACCATGAGAACCAGCCTTCATAGTTGCTTTCTTGTTGCAGTGCAGAGCAAGCTTCTCTTGTTTCTTCTTTTATCTGGGCTGTGATGGGAGCAAAGATCTCTTTATCTGGTGCAGTGAAGACATTAAGAAACTGCCGCTGGCCACAGTCATTTGCTGTAATCCTCCTGCTACATATAACATTGATAGCTATGTATCTATCCCCATTTTTCTCAATCTCTCTCCTTTTTTAGAAAAAAATGTCCAGCAGCTGGGATAGAAACATACAACAATATCTCTTTCTTCTTCTCTATAGTGCTGAAAGAGAAGATGAGGAGCAAAACAATTGCATGTGATCTTTCAATACAGCCTGTCAGGGCAGGGTGAGTCGTAGTTCATTAGTCCCCTTAGCAGTAAAAAAGGTAGTCGTGTAAAACTGGCACAAGGGGGCAGGTGTGCACTATTGAAAATTCTTGATAGTTTGAAATTGTGTTTGTGAGTGATCGGAATTAGCTGCAGGACATAAACTGGTAACTGTCTTGTTACGTGCATAAATGGTGTTAATTGTGTTTTAAGAAAAACGGTGCTGTATATTTAGTTAGAATGAAATCTCACGTTTCTACATAAAACAAAAGGGTTTAACAATACAAATTATTTACAAAATTTGATTTCCAGTACAGATCAATAGCAGAGATAACTAGGGAATAAAGATGTGTTTCATTAACACTTTTTACTGGATCAGATGAGATGAGCCCTTCGACTACTGTAATTCAACACTTAAAATATACATATGTGGGCACTGTGTTGTGGTCATGCTTAAAGGTGTCCTAGTACTTAATCACATATACGTGCTCCCTGAACAGTGATAATTACTCAGAAACCTGTGGTGGTGTATATGGTGGAGTCAGGAGTTCATAAAGTTAAATGTGTGTAAAACTGCTATATATGACTGCAAGAAGAAAGCCAGTACAGGAGGCGCAGTCAAAGAAGAGCTGCAGTAAGAGTTACAGCAGCAGAAGTTTCATTATGCTCTTAAGACAAATTAATCTGCTGTAGAGACATCTCCTCATGCAATGACAGCATTTTCTTCCCCAGACTTCTCCTTGCTGTGACATACACTGCATCTTCTTTACCTGATCTGCTCCACATTTAATCCAAAGCAAATAAATACTTATATTTTTTTATATTAAAACACAAACCTCAAATGCTAGAGTTAAAAGCAGTAATTTTATTTCATGTGATTCCATTAAAATTAATTTCTATTGCTGCCTGGACTTAACATAGACTTTGTTGCTCAAGCAATGCCAACTTCAAAATCATCTTCTATTTAGATTAATCTGAAATTTTTCAATATACAAGACGTGGAGATGATGCTTTGCAAGAACAGGTGTTTCATAAGAACTTCATTGTGGCTTAGCTGAAATGAATGTCATTAATACAAGTGAATAATGTATTTACACATATACATGTATACAACAAGATATATACACGTACACAACATGAGTTGCACTTCAGTGTTAATCTGGGAGACTATTTTTTTGTGGAAGAAACAGGCACTCAAGACTGTTTAAAATCTGACTGTTTTATTGTTGCAATACCATGTGCCAGCAGATGATGATTAAAACTTAACTTGAAGCAGTGGGGGCTCGTTCAGCTGCAGACAATGCAAAGGTGAATAGCTGATGCTTCCCTGCTGCCTTTCATGTTTCCGAGCACATTTCTCAGCCTCACTTGGATTGTTCCAGGTCAAAAATAACTAAGTTTCTTTCCAAACGGGTGACATCTGACTGTCAGAGTCATCTCTGACTGATGTTCCCTATATATTTGATATCTTCATTTTGCCTGCTGACCTGTATTACTGACGTGGAAAACAGTTCCTTTGTCTCTACTTTAGATAGGTGCTCTTTATGTGAGCGTAGCTTGAATGTCTCTTCCACAGTTGCCAGATGCATTATTTTCTTAAAATTTCTTCATATGCCAGTTGCAAATAATTTCGCGTCTTCTCTGAATTTACTCCATTTTCTTTTTATTTCTATCATTGTCTAAAATGTGTGCAAAGATTAGAAAGGTTCAGTAGAAACACGGAGAGGAGGACAATTCTTCCTTGCTCTAAGAAGTGAAGCCAATTACGTAGGGTAGCTGAGGTCCATGACTGTGATGGAGAGAAGATCCTGGGAAGCATCTCCTCCACCAGACATTGCTAAGACTTGACCTCTGCTCCTCTTGAGCCTTTTTATGAAATCTGCTACTCTTATAGCTCCATGTTGATGATCAGAGCATTTGGGATGAAAGTGTAATCAAACTCAGGCCAGTGTGGAGGTCTAGATGTGGCTGTGTGGCTTCAGCTCAGTAGAACCAAAGACTGGCTCCAGCCCCTGGGAATAGGCCTCTGGAAAGCTGTCCGTTGAAGACCTCCTTCTCCACACTCTCTGTATGGCATCATACAGGCTTCTCTCCTTTATTTTAGAGTGCAGTGAGTGGATGCTAAGTGGTAGGTTGGCATGAATACCTTTTTCCAAATTTTGAGTGTAGATGCTACTGACACTTACAAGGAATCTCTACAGTCTGGAATTTTCAATAGTAATTGCTTGTGGTTCATTAAATTCCTTAGTTATGTCCCTAGCTCCTTAGCCTGAATATCACCAGGATGCATTTTTTAACATTTTTCCACGCATTCTCTTTTCCAGTCATATCAATTATCTACTTCCACATAATTTTACTAGTAACAGTTCCAAAGCTGCTTTTAGCTTGTATTTTTGTTGGGTTTTTTGGATTTCCCCCTTCCCCCCCTTCCCCAGACAACAGTTTACATAATTAATTCTGAATATAGAAATATTGGATTCTTCCCACTGTGTTTTGTGAGTGTAATAAAGAAAAGAGCAGAAGATGTGAGAGCTTAAGTTTAATTCCAGATTTTATATTTTTGTTATAGCTAGGTCATTGCCAAGATGTTATAGGGACACTGATTAAAATAAAAAAATATATTACTGAAAGCAGGAAAACTGGGTACCTAAATAAAGCTATTTAGCATGTCATGATCTTTTAAATGCCAGTTATGTGCTGTGTAAACCTGGGATAAAAGTGGTTTCTTTGCAACGTAATCCAATCCCACAGGAAATGTGCTAACATTACAAAAGTAATTTCAAACTTTGTACTTTATTTACGCAATATGATCAAGACCACATCCAACTACTTTGATGAAGACTTAATTTATGGTCTGTGAAGAGGAAGTGTCTGTCATTGAAACAATTTCTCTGCTTCATTTATCAACCCTAGTTGATTTTCTTTCTCAAGTTTTAGTTATTGGTGTTTATTAACCTACATTTAACAAGACAGCTAATTTTAGCCAGGTTGATCATCTTTGTCTTGGCATATCGTAGAAGTTATTTCTGACCTCAGCCTCAGAAAACATGGAAAACTACTATTTCCTAAGTTTTACTGGAAGATTTGTGATAAACATTACCGTATTTACTGAGTGTTTGTAAAACATCAAATTATGTTCCACTAATGACTGTTTAATGCTGAAGTTCAGCACATCTCACAGCTGGGTATTAGCTAATGAACACAAGATGGTCTAAATATAATAGCTGTTTATCCTCTCAAGAAAAAACCACAACTTTTATTCCAGAAAGCCTGGGTGAAGCTTTTAAACCAGACAGTTTTGCAGACATGTTGTCATTCCTCAAATTAAGAATATTTCTCCACTGCCTGTCCGTGGTCTAGGAGCTGTGAATGGTGATTCAATAAAGGACAACCTTCTGTGGCTGGTTTGTTCAAAGGCCCTGACACAGAGTGATACTCTGCTGTGCATGAAACCAAGTCACTGAAATTTTGCACATGCATTTTAGAAGAGGAAGACTACTGCTCCTTTTGTTCTGACCCAGTTTGTGTTTGTGTCATTATTTTCTGTTTCCAGAATTCTAATTATTTTCTATTTTTGTAATAAGGTATTACTTTCAGTGGAGATGACCCTGATTTTGTTGGTATACAATTTTGGAATACTAGGTAGGGTCCAGGCTGCTGCTTTGACCAGCTTTTTTTGGTACAGAATTGGGCTTTTGAGGTCCTTATTACACTAGGATTCGACTGCTTCCCAAGATGGCTTGTTGGTATATTTTGTAAGCAACAAGTAATTCATAGAGAATTTTTAATGAATTTTGCTTAAATAGTTTTCTCTGATGGTGTTATGCCTTAGAAGTTATGCTATGATAAGCTTATATATGCAATGACTAGGAAATAAGTCTGGATGAAACTGGGTTTTCCAGTGAAAACTTGGACATTTGTTTCCTGAAGATTTTAGTGTCTGTTTCTCCTGTTTTTATATCTGTGCTTTGAAAAGCTCTTCCTGCTCAGTCAGCCCCAGCCTTAAGCTCTGAGAGAAGTGACAGGCAGAAGGCAAGAAAACAGGACAATAGAACATGTATCTGTCTTGCACAGCTGAGAAGTGCTTGTGATATTTTTTCCGTTTTTTGCCAGATCTTCAAACATCACCTGTCAAATAATTTAAGGGAATTCATTCTGTAACTCTTGAATCCGTGCAGCAGAATTCAATGAGGATGTGACAGGTGTTTTGAAGTTGCACCACAAAGCTCGTGGTTCACCCCTTCCTTTTCTGACTGAAAACATCATCACTGCCTGTCGTGGTTTAGGAACAGCATTCTGCAATTTAGTGCCCCCCCAGGTGAGACTCTCCCAAATCAGACACAACTCGCTCGCTTCCCCCACATTCCCCTCCTCCTTCCCACTCCAGAGATGGGGTTGAGAATTGGAGGCACAAAAAGAAACTGAAAATTACAGGTTGCAATATGAAAAATTTACTGGAAACAGCAATGAGATAAGAAAACAAACAGTAACAGCAACAATATTAATAACAAAAGTATACAAAAAGAAGGTGATGGACATGGAAAAAATGCTCCCCAACCGACCTGATGTGGTTTGACCCTGAGACAGTGAACAATGGTGGCCTGTCCCTCTGCGACCAGACTTTTTCCCAACTGCAACCCAATTTCCCAACTACAATCCCACGACCACCTTCTTCTCAAAGTGAGAATCCTTTACTTCTGCACTCCAGTGATGATGGAAGGTGGTATAGAATAACAACCTAGACATGCCCACGTGGCTCCAGGCTCCACTCCCTCATGGCTACTGCGAAAAAAATTAACTCTGTCCTGGCTGAAAACCAGGACACTGCCAAACAACTATCAGAGGCGATGACTAATTTTGAGGCCCAGAACTGTAGATAGCTGTTCCAGTTATTCATTCCAAATATTCAGTGCTTCATTTTGCTGAAATGAATCATACACTTACATCTCTACGTTCTGACTGAGATCTTACTAGTAATGCTACGCATCAGATGTGAAATACAATATCTACAATGGCATAAAAGGAGAGTCTATTATATATATTGAGATTCATGAATCTGTAATGTCTTTCCTACATATGACAAAGAAGGTGATCTATGCTGTCCAAAATGAAACATAAAGTAATGCCAAAAAGTAAAAGGCAATGCCAAAATATGCTTGGATGCTTACGATCAGGAGTGTCTTACTGTATCTGAGAAATGACTTGTGTCAATTCCTTCCTTGAAGAAATACTGAGAATTGGAAGAAGGATTACAATTTATTAATAGCTTATTGTTGACTGAGTAGCTTTTCTTGGCAGTATGTGTCATGGATGCAAAACTAATTCCTCAGTGACTAATGTCTTCTAGCTCTCTTTTAAAATTATCAAGTGGTTATTACATGATTGTCTGCTTGAAGAACATTATGGAGTGAAATTTTGACCCTTTTACTTTCCTTATTTTCTTGTTCCTACCAAGAGTTTGTATATAAGTTGGACAAGTTGTATACAGTTGCTTACTTTTGTGCAACCCAGGGGAGGTTGGCACTTGACATTTTCACTTTTAAACAAGTCTTACGGTAAAAATGGTGCTTTAGTTGCTATTGAGAAGCTCTCTGTTAGCTTGTGTATTCCAATATACATATGTGTGTGTATATGTATACCAACCTCTCATCCTTATAACACATAAATGAAAGCTAACTGGGACTTTGCTCTTTAGAATTCAATTTTGGATTTGTAGGACTAAATGGAAAGCAGACATAACTGCAGTTCTGTGGGTTGTTTTACCTGACATGATCTATATTAGTGAGAAAAGGAACTTGCTCATTTGTTCCACCCTGTATCCTCCTTACTAATATGCAGGCAGAAGTGTCTGTACAGCCATACACTGAACCAAATCCAGCAACTGAGCATGACCACAAGTAACCCACAAACGAAATCAGTTAGTTTTAACCTTGATCAATTCCCCACCCCAGGTCCTGGTCCAGCTGATGGATGCAAGCTGATAGTAGTAGAGAAAAAAAATGAAAGAGAAAAAAAAAATGTGTCAGAACTTCTTAGTAGAAGATAAATTTCCAGATAGAAAACCTTTCTTCAGTGAGATTATATCACTGTTTTCAGTGTTTCCCAGAGTGTAGCATATATTTTTTAAAAATAAATAAAGAACCTAGTTAAGTGAGTGTTTCTGCTTGTTTCATTGGTTGGTAGTTTTTTTTTTTGTTGTTGTTGATTTGTTTTGTTTTTTGTTTGTTGGTTGATTTTTATTTTGTTTGTTTGTTTGTTTTGTGTAAAAGGTTTTTCCCCATCTCCTAGGGTATTTACCATTTAGTTTAAGTCTTGATAAAGACTTAAAGAACTATACTAGAAACAGTAGTAAAACCTGGACATGCTACCTTGCTATCAGCAGTTTAATTTCATCGGGTGTAGGTGTACAGGAAGCTCTAGTGTGGTATTTCACTGCAGAGTGTCGTGTTGCTGTCATGGTACATCTGTCCAATGCAGATGACGTTTGAGACAAAGCATAGCTGCTGTTTCACATAGTATGATATCAGTAAGAATTTCAAAGTAAATTTCCATGTGAAAGTAGAAATATAAGCATTAGAATTTAAATTATTCTGGCAATGTCTTGAGCTTGTTCCTACTCTATAAGCCAAGAAGCCTGCTGTTTGAAGGAAGTTTGCTAGGATTCTTAAGCTAAAAATGGGAGGTTTTGCTCGGCAGCTTGGGTAAATGTATATGAGCTGTGTTAGGCTAACTAGCCTTGCAGCAGAAAAATGTTCTGTACCATCAATAAATATCTGCATCTTGTTTTATATAATCCCTACAATATTAATGGGATAACATTAGAGATATATTAAAAAAATTAATGTATCCTTTCATGTTAGTGTTCATTGCTTTCAAGGTCTATATTTAGAAACAAGCATGTGCACCTCTTCTGCTTGGGCCAGTAGACATGAGAACACAAGAAAATTGTAAATATTAGGTTGCATGTGTCCTGATTTCCCACACAGACATGATAATGCAAATTATAGAGCCTCCTCTGAATATAGGCATTGAAAAACAGGTAGGGAGTTTCCTCTCTCTCTGATGACAACTCCCTACCTTTCTTGTTCCTAACCTGTGGGCATAAACTCATTAGCAATAATAGAGTTGTTACCTTCCGTATTTTGTTTTCCTCCACAGGAACCTAAATATATTTTCTTCATCAAAGAGAAGATCGTGAATGAGAATGACTACTTTATAAAACAAGACATTATAGGAAACAGTGTTTGAATGCCTAAGCTTTCTGCAGGCAGACCCAATTAGCAATAAAGGAGCTTTGACTTTACGGGAAATCTGTGATGGTAACTCTATTAGAATGAAAACCAGACTATTTTCAGACTTCATCCCTTTAAAAAATCTTATAGTCATTTGCATTTTTTTCACTATTGAATTTCCAACCTATTCATCGAGAGACAGACACTTCACACATTAAATTATGCTTTTGTGTTTGTACATTCAATAGATCTTTTCACTCCTGTAAATCCACTATTAGTCCTATTACAACGTTTGCTTATGTCTTTTCTGTGTCAGGAAGCTTCTTTCTATTCAAGTCTGCATGAAGTAACAACATTTCCTAATTTCATACAGTCCTAGTATATCAGAGCAACCCACTGAGCAGTTGTTCAGCTGAATTAGCTGTATGAATTCATTGGTCCTTTGCCCATTTTACGTGCTTGGGCACTCAGTGCAGAAGTCCCAACTTTCCCATCACATCATTGCTGTTAGATGCTCCCCTTCTGCTTCTGCTCAGCAAATGGGCACATACCTAAAATGTCTTTGGTGATGAAGGCTTGCTTGTCTTAATTTTAAACCTGACATACCCAGTCTATGGTGTAATTCAGGCTTTGTTTATCACACATCTTGTGTTGTGGGATACAGTAGTGCAAGGCTTACTAAGCATTGGGTGGTTCTTCCTCTTCCCTTGGTCACCCCAGCAAGTAAGCACCTCGTGAATCATTTATTTATGACTTTTTTTTTCCAGTTAAGCTATACTATGGCCACAAGAGCTTGGAAATGCGTACATTTATTTCAAGAATTTTAAAATTAACATGACATATACAAAGTCCCTTGAGAGGTCTGAGTGAGATTCCCTCTCTCTGAGACTGCAGTTTAATGAAAGCACCAGAACTCCATAGTAGATTTTGCGTCTGACATATAAAGTTCCAAACCTACAGTCCGTCCCCAGAATGGTCATGTATCATCATTAAATCTAGGCAGATAATGAGAAATTATTTGTAAATGTGACTTAATTGGATGCACGCTACTGAGTAATTCTTTTAAAGCTTTGGTGAGAAGCAGGCAGCGAAAAAAGAGACTGAATGAGCTTTGAAGACTTAATTCTGTCAGCCAGGCTTTTTCAAATGGAGACAAAGAGGAATGAACAGCCTATGCCTTTGCAAACTCAAAGCATGTTGTTTTCATCCAATTCATCACTTTGGCCAGACTCCCCTTCTAAATATGAAGTGAATATCAAAGTTAGCATCCCTTGTCCCACTATCAGTAGCAGTATTTTTGGTTGTATCAGATGATGTTTGTACAAGCCATCTTTGCTGGCCTTAGAGCTCAGGCAGCAGCTGAACAACTGTTAGGGGCAGTGTTAAATTTTACAGACTGCTCTAAAAGCACAGCGTTAAACCCTGTGCAGTGTGGAAGGCTGACAAGAGACATAGTATCTGCATCACAAATACCTCTAAACCCTTCTGCAGCAGAATGCAGCTTTTGAGAGATGTTGTAGGAAGCAGGGACAAAATACTGTGCTGAATTTAAATTTTGCGAAGTCAAAGTAATTTTCAGTAGCTCTCAAAGGAAGGCATGCTTTAGAATTGGAACTATTGTAATAGAAATGCATTTTTAGAGACAGCAGTAGGTAATAGAGTCTGTAGGGTAAACAAGGATAGGCAATAGCACAACATTCCGAGATTTCATGCTGCCAATCACTCCAGAGAAACAAAATTTATCTAAGTTCCAAGAACTTCAGGAATAGGCACATTCTAATGTAGAGAGCATTAAAAAAGAATAAACTCCAGCTTCTGTTGCTGATTTACTTACTCTGCTAGCCAGCACTTTCAGCTTATGGCTAAACCATTAATATTCCGGGAACAGCAGAAGAGGCCTTTTCTTGACAGGTGTTTCCATAGCTCCTGCCTCATTGTGTCCTCTTTTGATAGTAAATGGAGATGGCTTTTAAAAATGTGTCATAGCTGCCACACTAGCTTAAACATGATAAAATAATAAAGAATTTATTTTCAGGCAGTTGGATAATTTAAGCAGTATGGTGTGATGGTCAGATATAATAACACTTCTAAGTTCTCTTTGCTTCACAGCTATCAAACAGTCAATACAACATCCTTATGAAGTAGACGGCTAGGCTGCAGTGCTCTTCTTTTACAATGGGTAAAATAAGACAAAATGCAAATGACTGCCTAAGGCCGTGCAATGAGAAAATTGCAGAATTGGGATTAAAACATATGCTTCATTGGTGATACTTGTTCTTCTAAAAGGAACGCAAAGTTCCCTGTTGAAGAGAGATGAAGTGTAGATTTCTTTTTCTTGTGAGCAGCATATTTTCAGTGAAACTGTAAATGCTTTGTTTAAGTATTTATTTTTTAAAAGCTGCTCTCTAGACTGTTACCTTTGCCAGCTCAATATAAAACAAGATGCAGAAGGAATAGTATCAACATCATGAACCAAAGTAAGCAGGTTAGTAAAAAATTCATCAAGGATCTATAAGTACCCGACTCTGCATAGAGAATTTTTGTCTGCTCCCTTATATGATGCATCTTTAAGATGATGTTGAATATGTATTTTTATTGACATACTTCTGAAATTGTTAATGGACCTTGTGACTTTTTCATCCTCTGCCTTTTAGTGAAAAGAAGATGGAGCTGATAGCAAAGCAGAATACTTGGTAAACAACCAGTGATACAGGTAGTAACTTTTTGATTAACCAGCTAACCTGCAGCTGTAAGGTGCTGCGTATCTCTACATTTTTTCTTGCTGGAATAAGGCATATCTGACTAATAGAGCACTCCATAAATTAATGGAAAGACAAAAGTCATGGGAGTAAAGGTATCCATTTGTTGTAAAGTGTCTTAATATAATAATTCTATTAAATGAATGCTTTTTTTTTTTTCCACAGAGTGCTTATGTGTTGTGTCTAAAATGTTTCTAGGATCTGAATTAACTAATTTACAGCTATTTCAGAAATTTCCCATTGACATGAGAGATCTTGATCTTTTGGGTCAGATTCTTACACAGAAAATTATATATGCCATCTGGAAGGGAGAAGTAATGTTTTTCAAGGGGGCTCCTAGTAGAAAAGCAACTTGTCTGTGTTCCAGGCAATGGTGTGAAGCATCTGTTGAATTCAGGGCACTTAACCAGCCAGGAAACAGGAGTTGATGCATAGATGTCTCTCCTAGTTGTGCTGTTTTTCCTGCTTTGTCTTGCCCAGTCCTGCTGTACACTGTTATGATCTGTAGTAAAAACATACCCTTGCTTTTCCTCATTGAAAATATTTCAGTTAGATGACTTTGAAAATGTCACTTCAACTGCTTTACTGCATAGAGAGCACATACCGTCACACCTGTACTTTACAAAAACTACAAACAGCAACAGCTATAAAACCATTGGAAGCAGCAGTCCTGTCATGTTGCATCATGATCCCATAAGTCCTTGTGAGGGCAGGAACTGGGGAGATAAACATGTAGGTCCTGCATGCAAAATCTGTATGGGGCATTTCCTGAGATTTAGGGAAGAAATGTTGTTACTACTCTATTGTTACTATTACATATACGTAAGTATATGGAGTAGGATGCAATCCACCCAAGGGTGCTGAGGGAGATAGTAGAAGTGCTCTCTGAGCCCCTTTCTGTCAATTACCAACAGCCTTGGCTAACTGTGAAGGTCCCAGTTGACTAGAGGTTAGAAAATGTGATAATCTTCTACAAGAAGGGCTGAATCTACAGGCCTGTCAGCCTGACCTTGGCGCTGATAAAGGTCGTGGAGCAGATCATTTTCAGTGGTGTCATACAGCGCATGCTTGACAACCAGGGGATCAGGCCCAGCCAGCACGGGTTTGTGAAAGGCAGGTCCTGTTTGACTAACCTGATCCATGACAAGGTGACCTGCTTGGTGGATGATGGAAAGGCTGTGGGTGTGTCTACCTGGACTTCAGTAAAACCTTTTACACCATTTCCCACAACATTCTCCTGGAATGCTGTTTCCCGAAGAAACTGGCTGGTCATGGCAGATTGGATATTAGGAAAATTTCTTCACCAAAAGGATTATCCAGCATTGAAACAGGATGCCCAGGGAAATGGTTGAATTGCCATCCCTGGGGGTATTTAAAAGACATTTAAGTGCAGTGCCTAGGGGCATGGTTTAGTGGTGGGCTTGTCAGCACTGGTTAGACTCAATGATCCTAAAGATCTTTTCCAACCTAAACAATGCTATGATTCTATTCCATGAACTGATGCAGAACACAGTGGTAAGTTGAACCTGGAGCTCTGGTCTCTGTCCCTTCACTGAAGGAAAGAAAAATAAAGTTGTTTGTACTTCAGTTTGGTACTTGATTCAAGTGCTTTACACACACACAGCTCACATGCCCTGGGGTTTTACACTTGACCTCCAGCTGCCAGTGCAATGGGGCACAAGTCCCTCTTAAATCCTCTGTCTTATCTATAGCCCTAAATAAATAAACTCTGCCCTAAAAATCAGTCATGGAACTGTTGGCTTCAGTTAAGTTGATCACCACGAGGCTCTCTTTATAGTCAGTGTAATGAGCAGAGTTGTGGGATGAGATTTGTCTGACCTGTTTCAAATGTCTACCTTAGGATGAGAAGAATTGCACCCTGGGGCCTAGTGAGCGTTAACTCGTTCTGCATTGACTGAAGTGGGCTGGGAAGGCTAGCTCTGGTGTGTTTACACTAGAGACGTGTACTGTTAATCATATGAATCTTGCTGAGTGTGACTGAGCACAGAGCAGCCTGGACCAGTTTGGGGCAGCTGATCTATCACTTTGTTATTGCTTTCTTGGGATGCCATTTTGCATTATGTTGAATTAAATTGCAGAATCTCTTCTGTCTGCAAGCTGGGGTGCAAGGAGGAGGCTTACCACAAGGTTGCCCAGGTGCAGCATATTCAGTAGCTCTGCAGGAAATTTTAATTCCTCTTTTGGCCATTTTAGAACCAGAGGAAATTTAAGTATAGAATTCAGAATTCAGGTAGTTAGCCGTATAACTTGGCAAGAACTTATAATCAGTTCAGCTGCTGTTTTCAGTCAGAAATTATTGATCTATACCACTTATTAATATGGCTGCTGACTTAACCAATATTAACAGGCCTTGCTGAAGAGATATTATTACGTTAGAAGTGATTAAAGATACATTCCAAGCAGCAATGATTCTCAGAATACTTGTTATTGAAATGTTGACAACATTGATATCAGGATTTTAATATCCTGCTTGATAATTAAACTTCTGCCTGTCACAGATTTCCTCTGGGTCTGCTGTATGGGATCCAGATATTACTTCTAAGTTACTGAGGAGAATATTATTCATGTACTGGTCAGTGAAAGATTGCCATTAGTGCTTTTGTCTTGGTAATGTTTCACAAAGATGAGCCTAAAGTTACAAAAAGCAGCTGCCAGCTGAGGAGAAAAATTCAGGTACTCTAGTCTTTGAATATTCCAGCTTGTCTTCAGTTTCAGGGTAAGATGCTTTAGGGTACTCTGTGCTGTCAGATTTTCATTTAACGTTGTGGGGGAAGGGGAGGTAGTTAGGCTAAGGAAAAGAAAGAAGCTTTATAAAAGAAAACAACATCAAAGAATGATGAACTCCTTGCAGATGTCAGTGTAGTATGGCACATTTTACATGAATTATTGGTGTTGTCAACTCTTCTTCTGGACTGTAGGGAAGAATGCACTCTGCTTCAGTTCACTGTTTAATTCTCCATTTCCTTTAAAATGAATGAAATAAAAGACAACTTATTAGAGTGGAGGCATTGTTTGTATGTTTGAGGCTGCCATAGAAGGATAACTTCTGTTTTACTGGTTTTCTAGTATTTTTTTTATTTTTTCAGACTTTTTAATTAAAATGTCTTTAGTGTGGCTTTCTAGCAGAAGAAGCGTTGTAGTAAAACACTGCATGTCTTTGCATAGCTTTCCAAAGCTCTTCTGGATAAGTTTTTTGACCAATATCAATCCAATAAAACAAAAAGGGCAAGTGTTCTGAAGAATTATGATTTTTAAGAAAGTATACAGCTAAGCTGAAAAGAAAGACCCTGCGATATCCTAATTGAGAGAAAACTGCAGAGAGAATTCGGACACCAGGTAATCCATATGCAATAGAGAAAGTAGTGGCTATCCTGGTTTTTGAGAACACATTGTTAGTGCTCACACTTTGTTAGATATCAGAGATGGAATTCATATAAGATAATGTTAAATATCTACAACACTTTGGATACACCTGAACTGTTCACCCTGAAGTTCCTTTACAATCAGTGGAGAAAAATATACAAATTATGACTTGTTGAATAGCTTTTTTTTAGAATAAGAAGAATGATTTTTAATAAGGGTTTCATTAAGAGTTTCTAGGAAGCTGATGCCCTCAACAGTCAAACTGAAAGGACACAGGTAGGGCACAGGCATTGTCATACCTGCCAGGCATATCTCATATATTCTAGAGCATATCACATGGCACTAAATGCCTATGCTTGAGCATCTAAATTGTGCCCCACCAGTCCTAAACTCGGTTAGTGTCTCCTGGGATTATATGCACCCTTTTATTTCAGTTTTACAACACTGTGCTTGAGTACAAAATGCATCCCCTAAATATCATCTTCCTGTTCTCAAAAGACCAAGTTGAGGAGAACGGAAAATGGAAAAGAATAATAAGGGTTTGGGTTTTTTTGTAACATGAACTTATTACCTTAGCTGTTTTCCATGTTATTTTGAAATTTGCCATGAGCATTTCAGTCTCTGCCAAAGAAAATGTCATTCTAAGTGACTAGTGCAAATTTTACTTTTCCAGTCATAGATGGGAGAGGCAGTATAGAAAAACTATGCCTCTCATTATTTAAATCTTAATGCCAGGTTTCTAGGGATTTGGGAGTGGCTAGCTTAAATCTTGAAATGAGAAGTTCTAATATTCTGTATGTAGATGTTATGGGCAATTTATGAAGATATATATTTTTAATTGATTGCTACATTGTGGCTTTATGGAACAGTTTTGCCATCACTGTTTAGAGTGACATTGCATAATTATGTAATTTTGAATTCAGAAGGACAAAGTCTTCTAGTTCTTTTGATAACAGCACAGTTAACAGGTGTATTGTAGACTATTAATTCTTCCACAAGAAATACCTTATAGCTTTTTTTGTGTCAAGCTGAAAATGAATGGCTAAAATTTGAAAGGGTGAAGGACAATGTTCATAATTATGCAAATATAACTTTGCAATGAGAGGAGGAGATTTTGCTCTCTAGTGGGACATGACGAGTTTATGTAGAAGGAGAAGATTGTGTAGATAAATGATAATGATATACGCGCTTTAGTATTTAAATCTGCAGCTCGTCCATTTTAACAGGACTTTTTGGATAGAGGACTCTTTTCAGACCTTTGTTTAGAGTTCAGAAAGTTGAACATCTGATTGAGCCAAGATGTCCCACTGCGCTACTGAAAGGCCAGTTTTTGGTGGCTGATAGCACACAGAAACCAGCATGGCTATCACCCCATCCAGCTGCCTTTGATGCCTCAGGTCTGTTAACTTTGTATTATTTACAGCTTCATAGAGCAGGACTTTACTTCATCATGAATCTGATAAGAGGTCTGAACTCTTGCTTCTTAATCAGTAATAAAAACATTTATATTTCATTGTCACAGTATCTTTTTACTTCAGGGTTAGTGTGTAAATATATGCATATTCTGTGTGTGCAGAATTATATATCATGGTCTTGCTTCAATAGACCCTGCGTCATGATATAGGAAGCCTGGAAGGTTTTGTTTTCTTATGTCATCATAAAATTAAAAATTATTGTGATCAATGAGGACAGATTTTAATGTTTAAGTTGTTGATATATATGAATTTACATTATTGCAAAAAGTTCAATATCCACTCACACAGAAGACACATCCAGTCTTTTGAGGGAGACTAGGGAAGAGTTGGTGAACTCAGTTTAAAGCTATCAATATATAAGATCCTCCCAGTGGATTTTACTAAATATTTTGACAGGATTCAAAGTCGGGATTAACACTTCCACCTTGTTGTAAAAAGAGTGCAGAGGATCAGGTTCCTTGGGCTGCTCTGGCAGCTTTGCACTGTGTCAGCAACACAAACCAATAACAAAGCTTGTTTAACTGGCCTGTTAAACCTGGTTTACAGCTGCTTTGCTCTGCTGAAGTGGTACAAAGCAGCTGGCACCCACTGGTGGATCCAGTTCTACATGCGTGGGAGTCTGCTGTGGTGCTGGTAGCAGCAAGGTGGCTCTGAATGACCCCAGTGTGAACTGCAGGAGTGACGTTTAGTAATGGTAGGGCTGGACTGCTGGCATGGAAGAGTTGCTACATTTTATTTTCTAGTGAGTAGATGGCTCAGAGCCCTTTCTGAATGGCCTTTTTTCATTTGTTTCCCTTTGAAGCGAAGAAAGGTGTCAAAAGTTTGAGAAAAGCTTTTCTGGTGCTAGAACTAAACTGACTTGCAGTGAAACTTTTAGTCATTTTTCCTCTTAACGTTTCTTGTGTTCTGTCCAGTGTTTCTCTGCTTCACAGAGTCCTATTTTAGGAATCCCTCTGGACCAAGTTTCTCTTGAAACAGAGGATTTTTCAATTAAACGAGAAAGCCTCTGTCTCTAGTGCCTTTGCCTTCTTTTCATGGCTCCACTAATCTGAAGTGGCTGACACAGCATCACTATGTGCATCAGCCCTTACCAAAGTGCTTTTTTGTTTTTCCATGGCATTTTCATGACCTAAATCACAGGCATGCCAAAGCTGTATGTGACTTGGGGGCAAACCCATGGACTTGACTTGAGACAAGGACAGGTAATCTTGTATGCCTTCCCTGGATATTTTTTATTAAAATATTTGCTTCCTAATATAAATATATTTGCTCTGTTTTTGTGAATTTTTGTGCAGTGCACATGTCCTGCTTACAGGCAGGGTTGTAGACAAAACTTTTAAGTTCATGATGCTGAATGTCTCTCATGCATTTTTTAAGTTGCTTTGTTAAATTTAACATTCTTAAATAACGGCTTCAATCCTCTGGGCATAGGATGCTGGCAGTTGGAGGCTGTTGTCCCAGGCTGGAGGCTGGTACCACCTTTGAAAATCTCTTGCAGGGATCTCCTGTCCCAGAATGTGCATTGGTTTGTTTACAGACTGGATGAATTGCAATAAATTTAACATCCACAAATGCCGTCAACCTTCAGCTATTTGCATGCTCAGTAATGAGGCAGCTAAAAAGTTACTTTCAGAAGAAAGTCTCTAAGTTCCAAGAAATCATCTTTTGGCTGAGCAGTGACTACTTCAATTAAACGGAACTAAAATGGAGAGAGAAGGCACTGGAAAACTACCTGGGACCTTGTTTCTCATCCTCTGAAACTCCCATTCATCAAAGTGCATAGCAGCTTGCTGGCCTCCTTGCTAAGCTGGAGCAATTGGGAAATGACAGTCTTTAAAATTGCCTTTTCTCACCTCCAGCTTCTTGAGAAACAGCCCTTCTTTTTGAGCAAAGAGCTATCCACAGCAAATACTGAATGAGCACATTCGTCACAGCAAGCCATTTGTCAGCTCCAGTTGGGATTACTGTATAATGCTCTTCCCGCTGGTACACAATATGGCTCAGGCTACCACATACTCCAGTTCCCATAGTGATTGCTGGACTCCTGGTGACTGTTTCGTGCCCTGGTTCAACTCTTCAGAGCTATCAGTGTAGAAAACCTCGGTTATTTTAAAGGGTCTTTTCAAGTTTGATTTCTTTAACTGTTATAAGTGTCATGACCAAGAAATCAGAGGAAATTTAAAATAAGGACAAGGTTGAACTAAGGACAAGGTTTACAAGTACTTGGATCAAAGTTTTCGCTCCTGAAAAAAATAATAATTAGCTATTAAACCAAATTTTAGAGCAGAATAGATTAGTCAAGCATCCTACTGTTTTCTAAAGGTGGCTGCATAATGTTGCTCTCTCTAACATGGTGAGAATGATGCTCTCAACCTCTCAGCATCAGCAACCCTTTGTATCACAAATCCATTCAAATGAGAGAAAAGAAAATATAGCAATCAAAAAAAAGCCAACACAAAAACCAACATACAAGGATAGTCTTAACAGCATTTTGACAATGGAAACAGAAAAAAATATTGAATAGTGCACATCAAGATATCTTAGACATAGATACAGAGTGGAAGATAATTAGACACAGTGATGATGGGTAGTGGACAGCACAATAGGTTGATAATTCTGGCATCTCGTTTGTAACTTACATGCAATACTCTTGGCTGACTGTTAGGTAGGATGTTTTTGTGGTTATATACATGTGTAAGAAAGAGAGAACAGAGTAAAGTGAGTGACCAAATCTCTCATGTTAAAACAAGTTTGCTGATAAGGCAAAGAAATGTGTGAAAAGCCCTTCAGCAAACATTCAGTGTGCTCCATTTTTCACCAGAGGACAGCTGGTACACAGATGGCCTGGGATCAGAGGAGTACAAAGCTGTATTAAGCCATGCATTCTTCCCCTCGTGAGTCGACATGTACGCATTGTAGCTGTAAGCAAAGTTCTCTCCTGCCATCCCAGCCCAAATGTGTGGGACAAGGCAGATCATGAGGAAAGGATTGGATTGTTGCCTAACCGTCTGTTTGACCCTCTTGGTTAATTATATCAGGTTTTGGAGTACAGCATCATCTTTGAAAGTTGGCTTGACCTATCAGCAATTCAGAAGAGCTTTGTCTACTGCCTGCAGTGTTTCTCAAGTAGATTGGAATGAAAATTATTTTGCTTACCATATATTTTTTCTAAAAATCCAAAATGCAAAATGAATATTTCAGATGAAGGGTCCTAGCTGAATAAAGCTGTTACCAGTTCAATTTTTCAAAGGTTCTTCAAAAAGAAAAGGTCTCTGCTTATTTTGTCCATAAGTGTTGCACAGAAGTCTCTGTGTATTCAGATTCTCTGTAGAGACTACTAATCCTGAGAGACTGCAATGAAAGGGAGCAGGTTTCCACATTCTACATATATGTCAAAGATGGATAAGGCAAAATAGTTTTCTCTGCGTTAGGTTTCCCTGTGGGGACATAGTTACTTGACATACAGTGTAATTTGTAGGGTAGTGTCTCCTGTTCTGTTCTAACCTCACCTGAGATTGAATGGCCTGCCTGGTTCTTTGCGCTTTCTTGCTACCATCTTTGCATATTTGGGGCATTTGTCTTATTTTAATGATTAGAGGCATCAGAGGGTGGAAGGATGGATTGTAAGTAGTCAAAAGAGTGCCTCTGAGCAGGGATCACTGACTCATTGTGATGACAGACTTTCACATCCAGGAGTTCAAAGGCTCGTGAGTTTTACAGTGGATGGCAATGGCTGTTGATGCTATCCACATTCCCATCATAAAATACCATGCTCTGTGTTTCTGATTTTGTTTCCTCTGTTGCTTTCTATTGGCCTCTCTATTCCAAGAAATATGTACGGGCAATCCTGGCTCTAAATATAAAATAACTGAAGTGTCATTTTCTATGTACTTAAAAAATATGAATGCAATGGCACTTGCTGTGGGTAGGTGCTGGTTTTTATAAAATAGTCTTCCATTTATGAACAATGCATTTGTGACATATACAAGGAACCCCAAAAAACCTGCAACCTTAACCTGAAAAGAATATTTTTTCCAAAATGCTGCTGTGAAAAACAGATTATCTAGGATATGTTTCACAGATTTATTATCCAAGCCACAAAAGAATAATTTTTCACATTGTTTATTTGCTTATTTTCCCCAAAGATCTGTGATTTGTGCAATCAGATGAGAGGAAAAGAGTCTCTCTCCCTCTCTCTCTTATCTTAATCGTTTATAGTGAGTTAGGCACCACCCTGGAGAGTCATAATTATTTCGATTGAAAATTTTTGTAGAATGCATATCAGCTGTGGAATTATTCAGTGCATCCTTCCCAATTAATGAAAATATTAATAATCTCATAATTATGTTCCTTTCTTTTTAAAGCATTCAATGATTTTTCTCATATTATTCCTGGGAGCCAAAGTGTACTAGAGTCACAATTCACTTTACAAGTGTCACTAAATGAGCGGACTGGAGCAGACTTTACAGTGATTCATATCAACTGCTTTGTGCTTTGGATCAGCCTTTTTGGTTCATATCTCTATAGGGTATCTCTAGGGTCACAAACTACTTGATATTTAAAGAGCTAAGGATATATTTGCATGTATTTTTATTATAATTCTGTCTGAAATTATGGTAAATAAATTTGCCAAGGTAGGCAGAAGTAATATTTCATACAAACAGAGCCCTGGTCATACCTGAAGTAATGTAGCTGTGTAATATTATTTTGAATAATGTATCTCTATCACGTGTACAATTTTTACAGTTTATAGTACAACAGGAGTCTCTTAGCTGGTTGGAGTAGCTGTAGTAATCGAAACACAAAGAAGTGAAAATTGAGCAAGTATTCCTCTTACTTTGAAAAAAAATGTAACCAAAAAGAAAATCATCTTTCAGACTGCAGATTGAGAAGATGTGGCTATATATTACAAAAATCACAACAAGCTTTGTTTCCCTTTGCCTGGAATAAATCTGTAAATGGAGGTAGTTTATAATTTTATTTTGTGCCCCTAGAATTTTAAAAGAATCTGCAGTTTTTGATTTATAGTTCACCTTTCCTTACTGAAGACAGAAACTTTTCTCTTATTTTTGCTCTCTGCTTCTAAAACTATAAATTCATTTATAGCTACAAGCTATTAGAAATATTCCTATCACTGAATAATGTAGTCATTTTCAACCAAAATTTTGCCAGTAGAAAGAGTAATGTGGGTATAAGGTTACTTTAAAACAACATTGGGGAAACAAGTGTTAAACTTGAATTGTACTAAGTGTTTGAAGATTCCAAATGGAATTGCTCTTGCCTAGGTTTAGATGTCTATAGTAGAAATGTATGTTTGTTGCTAGCTGTCAGTGGAGAGCAACAACATTTTCTGGGGTATGTTTCAACTGATCTTTTTTAGATCTTCCCTTGCCATGAATTTCCATCCAAATGTTGTTCCCCACTGACATGAAGAGGAGTCTGACCTGCAGGTTTGGAAGGGAATGCCAGACATTTGCATTGAACACATTTACATTTTGGGGCAGAAGTCCCGCTCTGCCTCACACATTTTTCTTCTATTTTGAATTCTCATCCTGTTACATACTTCTGTGTTATATTGCACAAACTATAACTTTTATCTTTAATCAAGCTAGATAGTAGGAATACTCATCATGTTTTAGTTAAGGTTGAACATGAAGCTAAAATATCAGGCTTGATTGACCAGAGTGGTGTACAGCATTTTTATAAATCCAGTCTTTAAAAAGATCTTTTCTCGAAGAGATTTCTTCAGAAATATAGCTATATGTGTAAAATTGGCATTTAAACATTTGGGAAGCAAAATGTAAGGATTTGGTTGTTTATACCTATGGGCTATTAACCTTAGAATCAACAACACTGATTTCTCACAGAGTCTGCAAAACAAACTCATGACAGCAATTTCCAAATAAGTGTGCATTAAAAAAAGCACCTTAGCCTGTATGCTGCAACATAATAACTTACTTCCAAAGAGTGGTAGAAATGGGCATCTTTATGTAGAATATTCACTTTACTCTGACATCATTTGAGGTATTCAAAATAGCTTCATTAAGCTCGGCAGACACTGTTTAAACTGCATTCAAACTGCAACAGTTTAATGAGCCAATGAGTATTTAATTGTCTACTGTCAAAGCATGTGTGATGAAGTCCATACAAATTAATGGCCATATAAAATCTCTGAATCAGTGCAGTAGAAAGTATTTGTGATAAGCAGAATATTAAAGATTGATATCAAAGCTTTGTTAAGGGAAAATATGGCAAAACCTGACTTCACTTTAGATGGGTATGAAAGTTAAATTCCTTAAGTTTTCCCTTACTCATAAACAATGCATTCTTTTAATCCCTCGGCCACATTTCAAAATAAAGTGTTCAGGAAAAAAGTTACATAGATGCATCACTGAATGTTATCAAAATCTGATAACACTGAATCCTACGGAAACTCTTCCTACATTGTTGTAACGTATCTGATATGTAAAAGCACTGAGCTGTCTTTTGTCAAGAAGCAGCATATTATTCTTGCAGAAATAATCTTTAAAGTTCTGCTTTCTCAAGAAAATGACAAAAGTTCTGACTAACTACTTAGAAGAGCATTTTACTTTTTTATACTTTCATACTTGTAGTACATAGAGCTTCCTCAGCAGAAAGCAAGAGGGGTGTGCTGGATAAGTATGGCAAATGAAATGCATATGGAATAAAAAGCAGAAAGGCAGAAATAATTCTAAATGTTAAAAAAATCTGTCTGGAAAACAGAGAGACAAAATAAATATTTCATCAAATATGAGAAAACAAATAATGAATGTGAGCAAACTGGAAAAAACTGTGAAGTGAAAAGTTACATGACATGAAAATTTAGTGACCAAGCTGAAGAAGTCTGAGATAACATGAGAAGCAAGTTCATAAGTGGCCAAGCCACAGGTTTACAACATTAACCAGTGTACAGGTTTCTTGTTCATATCCTTGAATGTGAAATTGACATCCAATTTCATGTTAAATTATTCTAAGTTGTTTCATTAATTGAGATACTGCTCTGATAATGCTCCCATCATTATGACTTCAACTCGAATATATAGATTTCCCCAGAATGGTAATTTACTTCATTAAATTGCAGATAATATCAGAAAAAAAGGCTATTAAATAACTATTTATTAAATGATAGCTTGAGCTGACAAGACTAAATCTGATTGTACATGTTTTTCTTAAACCTGAGTGTCTGTATTTTCTGTCACTAATGAATCCTGGTTTTGAAACACAGGTACTACTTTTCATATTGGACAATAAATAATGACTGGTAAAACCTCTTGTAAGGAGAAGCCAAATTACCTTCTTGATTTTAATTCAGTGATAAGATTTAATTGATACGAAAATTTGGATTAATGTAAAATAGTTCCCAAAATGCAGGATATGGATGATGACAAAGAAGTGGACTTCTGCAAAATATTTATGTTGTCCAAATGTAACCAAGTCTTATTGATCTTTTTTTTTCAGTGCCTGTATAGAAAATACCATAGGATAACAGAAAGATCTGTGTTGTAAGAATCCTCTCATGGATTTGAAGATCAATCATCTCTCAAAGCAGGGGTAACTTTAAATATAGATCAGGATGCTCAGGGCCAATCCAGTTTGAAAATCTCCAGGAATGGCAGTTCCACAGTCTGAGTATCCCGTTCCAGAGGCTTAGACACTCACATGTTAAAGCATATTTTCCTGTGTGTAATCAGAGTTTCCCTTTTTGTAGCTTCTAACCATTGTGCCTTGTCCTTTGGCTTTGCACCACAATGGAACTCTATGTGTCTTCTCTGTAACACTCGTTGTATGTGACTGCAGCTAGATTTCTTTTTTAGCCTTCTCTTCATAAGGCATAACAAAACTTGATTTTATAAAGCATCCCACAATTTTTGATCTAACATTTAGATACACACCCAGGATTCCATACATGGAATTCCATAAATGGAATTCCATAAATGGAATTCAGTTTTATATAAAGTACCTTCAGAAAAACCTGTGCAGTGGCCATCTGAGCCCATGGGAGTGTAGACATGTGCATCTGCATTTGCCCCATGGCACAGGTTGTGCCCAGTTGCCTCATTCCAAGAATCAGGGCATTCACCAAGTGCTCTTGTAAAGGAGGATTTCTCTGTGTGTGTGTGTGTGTGTGCGTGCGTGCGTGCGATGCAGTAATTCTGACTGGAGAGGCTGATAAAGGACTCCTATCTAAGCACAAGTAACATTCACTTATAGGTTAGTAACTGTTAGAATAGTAGCTGTATCATAGCATCACAAAAGTAGTAACTTAAGTCAGAAGGAACCTCTGGAGCCATTTAGTCCAGAGCCTGGCACAACACAGGCAGTACCATCCTGTTAAAACTAGGCTTGACGAATGCACGTTGGCTTTGCCCAATAGCCTTGGGACTAGGGCACTCTGGAGAGTTCAAGTTTCACCCCTCCTTCATCCAGGGTGGCTCTGATCCACAAATCACCCTCTGGTCAGGTCTACAATGACCTAGCTGTGGCTACAGAGGCATAGGGGCACCTTCTTGTGTGGAAACTATGCTGCTGGCAAAAAGGAATCAAGCTGCATATTTTGTATGAGTGGATTAAACAGCTCTGGGAAATGCCCCCAGGTGTTGGAAAGTCAGTGTTTGCTCTTAAATCCTCTAAATGGGCAATTGTGTGGCCTTGACCTCCTGTTGCCCCAAAGAGTTCTCCTATTTGATCTGGGAGCTAGTGCAGGCCCGGGACTCTTCCCAGCTGCCACTTTACATATGGTCATCTCATTTTGGAGAAAAGTTTAGAGGCATGGACCTGGCTTGTTTCCTGCCACATGATGTCAGGGCCAGGCAATGGCCAGACATCTAGTTTACTTACATACTGTCTTAGAGAAAGATGGTGTGCATGAGAGGAAGCATAATTCACTCTTGGGGCTCCCTGTCAAGATTGTCCTGGACTCTAGTCTCTCTCTCCTGAGTAGTTCCTACATTTTACATTAGATGGTTGGTTGCTAAACTGTAGCAGTAGAAGCTGTGACCACACATACAGATATACTATTTCAGGCTAAATGCCATAAACTCTGGGTTACAAATCAAATCCTTACTTGCCATTGCCATTGCTTCCTTTTTTCCAACCCAGTAAAGTTTCATTTTCAGTTCATACCCAATAGGATCTTAGTTCCCATTCATACACATGTAGAATTGACAGTCTGAGTGCTTTTCTGGGAAGTGGTAATTGCTTTATCTCTTTAGGCAGAGAAGCTTATTTAACCCTTACTTCCCACTGCCAAGGTGAGCACAGGAAAAAGTAGGAGCTTATATGAAAGCAACAAATGGTGTATCCTTCTCTGTGGATGAAAATAGAGGACACTCTACTTTGTGGAGAAGACGTGTGCTGGAAATACCAGCTAGATCACTTATCAAAGAGACTTAAATAGGGACATGGCTGTCACCTGCATCAAACCCGGTGTAGAGAATGAAGTTAGCTGCTCTGCAGCCTTACAGGTCTGCACAAGTCCGGGGAGAGGGCTGGAGGTCTGTTTTGTTAGCTGAAGGTATGTTTTGGGTGAGAGTTTGGGCACAGATACTTATGTATGCATGTCTCTGGCTCTCTGTTCTTAAGTACTTCCCCAACCTATCCCTGCCAAAGAAAGAGCAGTAGCCCATGAGTACCTTCTCTGTACAGGATAGCATGTTGTCTGTCTTGTACATGACGTAGCCTGCAGTGTCTAGTGTTGTGGCTGGGAGACTGTATGGTAATGCTGTAAGCCATGAAGTTAGCCAGGTTTTGAAACATTAGGTTCTTAAAAAGTAAGGTGGATATATTTACACCTATATGTAATAATCAACAGAATCAATTTGGTTTTAAAACATTTGCTTAGGCCCTTGCAAATGGAAATGCTTGCCTAAGTCTTTTTAGGATTTTACTTTCAAAATCTTGGCTGGAATTCCAAGTACATGTGAAAGAACAAACTGAGCCTTCTAAA
Source organism: Cephalopterus ornatus (assembly GCA_013396775.1). NCBI lineage: Eukaryota > Metazoa > Chordata > Aves > Passeriformes > Cotingidae > Cephalopterus > Cephalopterus ornatus. The sequence goes on along the minus strand of VZRE01012921.1, from coordinate 86,210 downwards.
CATGGCAATCAGCCATTATGAGTTGCTGGGAGCCCATGCGAGAAAAGTGATGCCAAGACCTGAGCTGTGAAACAGTTCAGCTCAGTAGCAGTCATCACCTGCAGCTGCTTGTCAACTTGTTGAATCTAATGTGATAATGAGAAATGCGTTGGTCTTGAGATTAAATACTTGTGCAGAAATCCAGAGAGAGGATGTTTAGGAAGTTTTGGGATGAGAAAACAGAGATAAGGGCTGAAAGCTTGTTTTCTTTGTGCTTATGGCAAACTTCAGTGAAATGTAAGGAACTGACAAGGTAATGATTGGGTAACAGATGATAATGAGTCTATTTGGTATTGCTGAGCTGTACAGGCTAAGAAAATTAACATATTCTTTTGAGAATGGGATATGGCTTTAAAAGACTGTTGAAAAGTATCACTCTTTGGCATGCAGACCAAGTTGTGCTGTTGAAATGGAACTTTCTGTAATATAGATCTAACCCCCTGCCCCTAGGAAAACGTGAAGAGCTAGGGTACCTGTTTGAGTCTTTTGGTTTAAACCACCATCCAATCAAGTAAGATGAAATAATAGAACAATGTCGATGCAATTTAGATTTTCTTTTTTTTCTCCAACAGAATATTTTTCCTGAATTTTGCATTTCTTGAAGTCATGCAACTGTGTAGTTAAGTTTTCTTCATGAATGAATAAAGTAATTTAAGTAAATTCTGTCAATACAGGATGGTCACAGTGAAAATGATACTTTTGGTCAGAAAGCTCTGAGTGGTTTTAGAATGAATAAAGTGTAGCATCAAATCTCCATAAATAAATGCATTTATTAACACTTCTGCATTTAGTTTAAAAGGATCTGGGAAATACAGTAATTTTGTAAGTTTCATTTTTAATGTTATTACAGTCAAACAAAACCAGCTGTTACTGCTCTATTTCTGCTCTTAGGGGTGGTGAAAATCTTTGAAATAGTTTGTTGTGAGATTTCCAAAGATCATGCTACAAAGAGCAAGAAATCTTATAAGATTTACTGAAAGGATATCAATCATAGATATTGTGGACTGGATTCACTCTCATCCACAGATAATTTCACACATGACTAGAATGAACACACACCTCTGAACACATCCCCGCTTTCAAGCAGCAAGATTTTTGACACTGAGGACTAAAATTCATTCTAAAATTTTCATAATACTATGTCTTTAGATACCCATATACATATTGTTTTAGTCTTTTTATTGGGCACCAAGTAGCTTTGTTTTTCAAATCTCCTAACTATTTCTTTTTCCAAAAACCACAGCTGTAGCTTGTTAACAACTTCTTGGAAAGACATGGTTACTATTCAGTCTGCCTAGTCTACCCCTATTGTATTGAATTTGATTGCTTTGGGTTTATATTAAGTAATTAAGCAAGAATTAAAATGATTTAAAATATTGTGTATTTTATGGGTGTTCTGTGAACTCACAAAACTATTATAGATACTCCATATACTGTAGATACTGGGTTTTAGATGTTGTGTAGCTGGATTATTAGTATCGATAACATAATTACTGCTATATTGTTTCTGGAGGTGTTCATAATACGCTGTTAGTTTACAAGCAGAGTAAGAAAAGCAGTAATTTCAGCTATAGCCCTTGAAAAATCTCTTGGGCTCGGGATGTTGCTAACAAGCGACAATCCTAACTGGTAGAAGAAAAAAAGCATGTGTGATATTTGGTGTGAGAGAGAGAGTCCAAAGCTAACAGGAAATTTATTGGCTTCTGTTCGCATAGGTCCATACTCTGGCAATTCTGATTCACTTGGGATTTAAACAAATCTCCACATGCAAACTAAAATTCCATTGAATCCACAGAGTTTTTAAAATGTGTTTTCAAGTCTTTGAAGCTTTTGATCTGCATTCAAGTGAAATTTGAGCCAACCTTGACATGTGGCTTCCAAACTCTTGGGCGAACGTGAGCTTACTTTGTGGAACCTGATAGCAGGGCTGCAGCGCTATGAAAACTGGCTTAGGACTGTTTCACAGCACATAAAGTTAAGCATGGTTTGAGGCTATGGTGTGCTGCACTTGATTTCATTAACAAATTTTTCTAAGTTTGTGGGTTTTTTTTTAATTTTTCTGTTTAGGGAAGAGCACTAAAACATTGGACTAAATGGAGGGTCTCAAAAATAACCAAACTTATCAAGTATCTGAAGCAGGAGTTAAATAGTCAGTGTTTGATCTGCTCCAGGCTGGGACTGGATAAGGCTTTTGTTTGTATGCACTGATTGCTACCAATAGAAAAGGAAGAAAAAAATTACATCACAGGAAAATAAAAAAGGACATTTAAAGATAGTGCAAAGGAAAGCAATTTCTTAACTGTTCTGTAGCTATTCAGTCTACCTTCAAGCCCTGTTAATTCACCCTAAATCAAGCACTAAACATATGGTATGCACAGATGGCTCATGCAGCTGCTCAGGCCTAGAATCCAGGTGGGTGTTTCTCTGAAGTTTTATCTTATTTTTTTTCAAAATTGTGTTCCAATTTTTAATGAGGAAGTTCCTGAGAATGCAGTAATAAAAAATGTCTCTGGTTTAGAATGCTGGGCAATAAACAGTATTCTCATTTGGGGCTTACTTGCATTTTTCTTTGGTGTCAGGCCCTTGACCTGAAATAGGGACCCTCAGGGCACTTTTCTCAATGGGTATTTCAGTGTATTGTTCAGGCTTTTACACATTTGCTTGCCATTTATCCTGTACACAGGTGCTGAAATTCCTGTACTAGCTTACCACCACACAGACTGTGTAAAGATACATACACAAGGAACAACACCACATTTATTTCCCTAGATGAGAAGATATCAGTGACGAAGGTCTAACAATAGAGCAGGTGGCCAGTGGGAGTTCTTTGAATCAGATAAAAGTTATTTAGAGATTTTGTAAATGCCAAGTGTTCATTCCAAGACTAAGTGATGCTTCTGTGTTTTTTCCCTTTGTAGAGCAGCACACTGAATCAAATATGTCCTAAGAAACACAGGATCATACTGGGTTGCCTCGTTTATTCTCTGTGGATGGCTCTGTTCTATTCTCAGCCAGTAAATTATTTGATATAAATTGTGGATGTTAGGAGACTCTAGTACTGAGACTTCCTGCATCATAACTCTAACTTGATTCTTTCCTTCTCTGCAGGGCTCTCTTTCACATTTAAAAGTGTATCTGAAGGAGATCTGTAATTATTCTGTCTGTATATCCCTGTATCTTTCTCATTACAGTAGTATTGCCTATTTTATTACCCTTGCTTGGGTTACGTGGAAGAGTCACTAGTGCCATGCTGTCTGAACAATCAGTCTCACAGAGCTGGAACCAAGCTGCTCTGCTTTTACAGTGGGCTGCAGCCTGGAGGGATGCTGCATTCTAGTTCACTGAGGCACTGTGGTCTTAAAGTGGTGGCTGGGTAAAGGCTTTAGAAGCACAATTAGATTAAATACATGTCTGATATTATAATTATTGAAATGAAGTCACAGCTTTTAATACACTATTATGTTTTGTTCAGATAACTGCTCTTAAGATTAAAAAACTGACGTCCAAAAATCGCAGTCCTCAGGATCTCACCAAGAAGCTGCCTAATTCTAGAGCTGTCTGAATAAAATATACAGTCAAAGTCACTAGTAAAAATGTGTAACAGAACTAAACACCCATTTTCTCCCCACTCTCTGGACTTCATAATCTTGATCAAAGGAAAGTTTCTTCCTGAAGGTCAGAAAATAATGAACAAAGAAGGGTTGATCTAATAATTTGCTGATATAAAAGGAATCATTCTGTTTCTCTTCCTCTTACCTGCTCTGGGTGCACCCTTGCAACCTGTACCTTGGGCTAGTTCTGGAGTTTGCCAGAGTGTTGATTCATTTCACTGAATTTGGCAGAAAACTAACAGCAATAAAACAAGTATTTTACTGATTTCAGCTGATCACTGGGGGACAAGATAAATGTCAGAATTGGAAGAAGGGAGAGGAGAAGAGGAAGAAAAGTAGGGTTAGGACCATCATTCATGGGAGCAGTTGGCAAGCAAATCTGAAGTTGGCTCAGCTGCCTCACTAAAGCTCATTTTACGGAGGTGAGGCCTCAGAGATGGATGGCGTTGAGGACCTGAAGTGTTTCTCTATTAGCTAACTTGGTTTAATTCACACTTTGTTTTTGAGGATTTAATTCTGAAGTGCTTTTCTTCCTCTACTCATTGATTGTATACAGGAATTCCTATTATATAAGTTAATGTTAGACAATGTGGTGCTCAACTTTGCAGTTCTCAACTCCATCCCAGATCTGCGCCTACCTTCTCTGTGGGGGTGGACAATGAAGTCTTCTTTGGTCTTCTCTGAGGCAAAATGCATGTAAAATTAAAATTGAATTCATACTTTTCCTGAGTCTGCAGGGAATTAGTAGAAAAAGGACAAACAAACCAGAGAGAGGAGATTGCTTGGTATAAATAAAAAAAAAAAATAGCTAAAAGCAAGGAAGTTATCATCCAGCTGAAGATCTTATCTCTTTTATTTCATTTTTGTCTCAAACCATTCAGATTGGGATTTTTGTTTACCTGTATTTAAACGGGCTTATCTACACTGCAATTTTAAACATTTCTTGATTGAAAACTAAAGTAAGACCTCAAGATCCAGGCTTTTGTTAATTTATTGTGAGTCCTTTTAGAGTAAATCAGTTCTAGATGAAATTGCTTCAAAATATGGTTCCTTTTAGCTCTTCAGTAAAGTTTAATTAAGTGGCTCAATCTAAAATATTGGATGTATTTATCTCAGAGTAAACATTTTGATTATCCCCTTCAAAATAACACACATCTCTAAGGAAAAGAGGAAAAGATAGTTGCATGACTATAGCATAATAATAATTGAGGTGGTTCCTAGACTCTTTGTCAGGCGTGGCATTTTTCTGCCTGGATGGCTTTCTATAAATACGTTGTCATTGCTGTAACAGAAACCCTTCCCAGTCTAACCTAGTTCGTCATGGACCAGGCTAATAGGCATTGTAGGAAATCTTCTAAACCTGGAATTGTTAGTTGTGAAAGAAGTGAAAGATACAGGAAGGCGTTTTAGGTGAAATGTTTTGCTGCAGAATAATAGAATCCAGATACTGTTGACCATATAAGACTGCAGATTGTAAGTGACCTTGTTAAATAGAAAATACAAGATTTCTTGTCTGTTTTTTCAGTAATATTGTAATGTGCCTTGGGGAAATATTGGTCACAAAATTTTATCTCAAATAAATACTGTCATTATTGTTTTACTTCTATTTACACCACTTTTTTTTTTTTAAGTTGAATTGACAGTTTTTTATGAATTTGTCTATGAAAATGTGGTTCAGACTAGGAATGTGCACTGTGTAAGAGGCGTTAGGGCTGTGTATGTACTAAGCATTTATGTGTCCATGGTGAGATGAAAGGACACTAAAGTTATTAAGAATCTTATAGCTCAAGAATTATTTTTAATTCTTGCTTGCTCAATTTCTAATTCACATTTTAGGATTATTAAAGAGGTAACTTTCAGTACAAGATTTGTATACATTTTTTGACCTTGAGATTGGCTCAGTTGCTTACAGCATGGCAGTAAAAATACAAAGGTGTGAGGTTCAATCCCCACACGGGCCATTCACTTAAGAGTTGGAGTTGATGATCTTTGTGAGTCCTTTCCAACTCAGAATATTCTATGAAATTTCTCTGTGAAATTTAATTTCTAACATGGGATCTGAGATACATTCAGATTTTTCATCTGCTTTTTACAGATTTGAGAAGAAAAAAACGTAAGAGTTCAAAGGATCATAATTATATTCATGTGATATTGCTTTAAGTGTCTTGTTGATAAAGCACCTATGTGTACTGAGTTTCCGGACAAAATATCTCAAAAAAAATCAATACTGAACATGAAATGAAAGCTTTCATCTCAAAAATAAGTTCAATTCTTTTTGAACCTTTGCGAGAGCTTAGCCGACTTCTCCTCATTATATTTGTCTTTCTATATATCTGCTTTTGGACTATTTCCAAACAACTGGAAGTGTAAAATTCAATACCTTCTCTCCTGAGGTTTTCAGCCCAACTTTGCTCACTTCAGAGTATAAGAGGGCTCTGACTTGATTTTGAGGAATAATGGTTTAGATGAGAAAAAATATTTTTGTGTGCCTATATGAACCAAATTTTAGCTTAGTTTAGGACTCTAAACACATTTATTCATCCAGAGTATGGGCAGAATATAAAGTGGTGATTGTACAAAAGCCTCAGGAATCAGTGATTCTAGGCACACCCGTGGGTTTAGACTAGCTTTTCAACCTCTCAGCTCTAATTTAAAAATAAACCACAAATGTTCTTTATGCTACCTAGTTACATTCTATAAGTTAATGATGGCTTCAAAGCACTATGCAAAGCTGCAGACCTTTTGGATTTATTCTCCAGAAATCAGTTATTGAGCTGAGGTGGCTCAGCATTTTGTTTTTTATGGTCAGTGGATGACGTCTGATGAAACTTTGCAAATAGGAATACATGACGAGGGTATAGAGGGACTATCAGCACTAGCACCAAAGCTTGGATGCTGTCATACAGTCGCATAAAAGCAGTGCTTGCAAGTGCTGCTGTTGGCTACAAAGGAATTTCTAATCCCATCTGAAGTTCATCCAGAACCTTGCAGTAGAGTAACAAAGTAACCTTCTAGCAAAAGAGCTAATTACCTTTGAGACAACAAAATGTAAACAAAGAAATGCTCTTAAAAATTATGATTGTTAAGCTAGCTGCCAAATCCTTAAAGCCTATGGGCTTCAATCAAACAGAAACCAATACAAATGTGTCCCTTGGGCTGGGAATTAAATTTATAATGACTCAGATTAACTCCTTTGCTTTTAATATAAATCTCAAGACTGCATAATAAGGTATACTTAGAATCCCAGAGTCATTTACGTTGGAAAAGACCTCTTAGATCATGGAGTCCAACACAGCACTGCCAAGTCCACCACGGAATCATGTCCTTAATTGCCGTGGTGGTAACTCAACCACCGTGGCAGCCTATTTCATTGCTTGGCAGCCCTTTCTGTGAAGAAATTTTTCCTAATATCCCATCTAACTCAAGCTGCAGTGAAGCCGCAGTGGAGTAAGTTGTTTTCTGTCAAGTTAATGAGCAGACAGGATATCCTCCATGCAGAAAGCCATCAGGTTTTGTACCTCACTACCTACTTCAGATCCTTTGATGGCTGAAAAAGTATTAGGAAATGTGTTGAAGCTTATTAAACAGGGGACACACTGGAGTGAAGAATAATTCTGCTGAATTCCCTATTTCTGCCATGAGAGAGACATAAATTGGATAGTTCTATAAAACTTGAGGTTGCCTCCTATAAAATACACATGAGCAAATCAGATTACTTTTAGACTATTATGCACATTTCTATTGATTTACCCAGTGGAGTTAATTTTAGATCCTGTGACTGGGCGATGAGGGAAGAGAAAAAGAATTCCAGCTGAGTGCAGAGGGAAGATGACCGGCATCAAATGCCAAATTCCTTGTGCTGGTTTTGAATTAGATATGCCTTGCACCAAGGCAGGAGGTGTAGCATAATAGGTTTCTAAGGACAATAGAGCTTAGGAAAGGACACTGGGTTAAGAGGAAAGGGAAAACACAGAAAAGCTAGGTTAGCATGTGTATTAAAAAAGAAGAAAATAATTCTCTGGAGATATGTCTTGCGACAAATTTATATGGCATTGAATCTGAATGAATCAACAGTGTATTCCAGAAATCTAATAGATATCTTAAGGAATTACACAAAATACTTCACTGAATGGTTTTTCTTTTCCACAGTCCTACAAGACTTTCATGAAATTCCTTAGCAGCAGCATGAGACCAAGACCTATCAAGTTAATGGGGTTAAGATGTGCTTATTTCTGACCATATGTCAAAGAATAATATGGCGTGGTGTCTTTGATTCCTTAGCTCAGCAAGCCAGTGCACGCTTACAGCTTTCTTTCCCGGAGATACCCCTCAGCAGGAGTTCAGAACAGGGCTTAGGTTTGTGCTGTAGGTTCTTAGTGAGACTTTTTGATTATTCTACTCTACCAGTTACCTGGTTTTTGAGTGCATAAATATAGTAAAATTATATAGAAATGCATGGATTACAAAAGATGCATGTATGTATGCGTGTATAAGCATAAAGTCCCTCCAAAATTCTAGAAGGTGTCTCTGTAAAAGGTTACCTACTCTGAATTTGCTGTCATGGTGGCTTCAGAAAGGAGCAAAACCAGTGGAAGATGTACTGCATACAGTACTGAGGCTCTGCTGCATGGATATACTAAGCATAACACAAGTAATTAGTTATTATTAAACTCCTGTCCAGTCTAATGATCAGGTTTGGAACAGAAAAATACATGGCAGGGAACTGCTGCTCTTGGGAGGGAAAAAGGCAATAGACCATCAGACAGCCTTCATTTTTCAGAATGCTTTAGAGAGCAGTGCTAAAACAATGTTCTGTATAAGTGACTTTGGAAAAATTGTTTTTAAAGTCAAGTCATAAACATTTTTAATGCATGAAATAAGATGGAATTCTGTGACCTACTTTCTGAAGTCGCTTAGATGTAATTTATACTAAGGAAATGCAAGTTACATGCAAAACTGTAGTATTTTTGATTTGCATCAAGTGGGTAAAACTTCTTAGGGAGGCAGTTTCGTCATTAGGGAGGTATGAGTGTGACCACTTTCATATGTGCATGGTTGCATTTGTGGGTGGGAATTATAGGGGTTGCTTATGTAATTATGATGATAGAGATAAAGGAGAAAAAAGTTTTAATGTAGGCTTGAGAACTTTCACCCAATGGATGAATGCAAACACACTGAAAAAGTTGAACTGTGACACTTTATTTTCAAAAAGTAATTTATCTCTTAGATGAGCCAAATCATCTCGATGTTCCCATGATCTCCAGATGTGCTAGATGTCTAACAGAGCCACTACAGGTGAATGCCTAAAGCAACATGGATTATATAAAGACCCTCTTCACAGTCAGGTCCTGCCCTAGCATTTCTGTGTAGGTTTGCTAACAGTTTTGCTAACATTCCTCTGTAACTAGTTCCTGCTTATCATGGACCACCCTACCAGAATACAGAAAGACACAGATATTGTATATAGATTTGACACAGAAAGCAAATGGCACAGGGTTCCCTTAGAGTATGCAAAAATTTGACTTCTGTTATGCTCATCTTGCTACAACTGACACCAGCTATCTGTTCCCTAATTCCCCAGTGATTCTTTTCTTTCATGGTAGACTTTCAAGGGTTGCTACAAAAGGAGAATTTTTAGAAACTGACTTTTATTAAAAGGAAATCTAGACTTTATACATTTGCTGTGTCCTCAGTAGCTATATATTGTGGAACTCAAAGCCCAACTCTGCCTGTCTCAGCTGTTTGCACATGCAGCAGTTGTAAATGTGGCATTATGTGGGACAAATCCTCTGTGCTTAGAGCTAAGAAAGCAGTTTGTTTCATTTTATTTAAGCCAGTGATCTCATAAAGCCTTTCCACCTGATGAAAATGACTATAGATTAATAGTTTTTTATTTTTAATGAAGCTATTGTTTAATAAAGTCAGTTTAATCTGCAGTCATATCCACATGAACTAGGTAAACTGGAATAGTTTAGGCAAGGAAGGAGAATACATTATTCTCTTAAACTACCCTGTCATTTTATCAATCAATTTCCCCAGCTTGACATGATTCTAATGACCTGATTCTATGATACTGGAAACGTATCCTGCAAAACTTATTTCATATGACTATATATTTTTTAATTGTTTTTATAATTATTGACTTCATTCCTTGCCAGATGATAGAATTTCTGGACATGGGCAGTAATATTCTGTGCCTGCACCTCTAATTTATGTATTCAGCTCTCAAAGGCAAGTTTTCAAGATAACATAACACTGCAGCAAAATTACTCTATCAAAATTTTTTAAGCTGAACTCAGTTTTGTTAAGTTATAAACCTTTCTAGATGTGCCATGATAATGGAATAGAAAACATACTCTTACAGTAGAAAGAATTTTCGTGACAGTTGTGTTGACAGTGAATTATGGATTGCTTTGGAATGGCATATAAAGTCTTCATTTACCTCTTAGATGAGTGTATGTCGCTTTTTATCTTATTATTGCTGGAATTTTTCCATAAAGAAGGAAAACAAGCATTGGCTTCATAAGGTCTTGTTAACCACAAGACCAGATGACAGGTTGGTGGAATGGCAGCCATGCCCTCAGATTTATTGGACCTGCTAGTTCTCTCTTGTTACTTCTTGTGGAGGAGATCAGAGGCACTGAGAGATGCTGGCCTTTAAAGCCACCCTTTTTCTGCCTTGGAAAGATGATGTCAGATTACTTGGGAAATGTAATTCCCTTTTCCCAAATGGTTAGGACCTAGTTCCTTCCATCAAACGCAGCTGGAATTGCCCAGAATTTCAAAAGCTGTGGGAGGAAGATGAGACAGATGGGGTCTGATGGATGGGCAGAGTGACTGACAGGTTCCCCCATACAGCCTTTGTGCTCCTTTCTCACCTGAAAGCAGGATGATGGTGTTCTCCCACCAGTCAGGGATGAAAAAAGAGGTACCTGGCAGAGTTAGGTGATCCTGTGGTACCTCCTGCCTCCTCTTCCACCTCCATCAGTAGTCAACACAAGGTGCTTTTGGCCCTGAGGGATAGCAGGTAGGAAACATTAAACTTTACAAGGACATAAAAAGACATAAAGAGTTCTGACACAATTTTTTTTTTCCCTTGTGGTTTTCTTTAAAATTAATTATTGTCATTGTGAATATCCCCTTTATTCACATTCTTGTCCTACCTGTCTCTGGATCTTGGCTAATAAACTGTTGGTTTCTTGGCAAAAATCTTCTCAAACCTCTCAGATGGATTTTCACACTGTTTCTCATCTCTGGAGTGCCTGCTCAGCCTCCATGAAAAAATAATTATAGTAAAGTTAATTAGGTTACTGTAGATTTATATGCTGATGTAGAAAATACAGTCGCCTTTTATTTTCCAGGTTTCACTTTCTTGTAATCTGGTAACCTTTTTGTAACCTTAGTCACTGATCCAGAGCATGTTCATTCATCTCTGGCCTTGCTTGTGTTAGGTAGTTTTTCTTAAAATAAATACTATTTTGCTATCAAAACACTCAGTTTGGTGAAAAGTGGGAATGAGATGTGAAAAAAGTCAGAATCAGTAAAAAATAAAATACTTTAGGTGAAGTCACTAGTAGAAGCTCTGTTTATTACTGGATTTGCTGAGGCACCTCTATAAGTGGTTGTGATTCCCTAGCACCTGGTAGCTGCCTAGCTTGCAGAAAGAAACTGTTTGGGATTATAATATGTTTGTTCAGTTTCTTTTTTCTTTTTATTTTTTTCCCCTCTCCTTTTGTATTAGTCAACTTTATTGGGCCCTATAATATGCCCAAGAATTTGAGTTTTTTTCCCAGGACTCTGGAGTGTGTGATGTATAAAGCATCTTCAGTTTCTATGGAATCTGATGGGAACTGAAGGGATCTTTAGGCCAGCACCTAGACCATGGCTTTATATCCTGTATTTAGTTTTTTCCCTCGCCCACCAGCAGTGAAGAAATCATCCAAAGTGGCTGCATGTTTGGTGCTGCAGGCAATACAATGTCTCTAGAAGCTTCTGAAAGCACAAGAGTAAACATGATGGCTTCTGGGCATGTTCCAAGACTGAAGAAAAAAACCCTTCTGCATCTCCTCAATCTCCTTCTGTTTGTAGACACGAACATTGTCAACAGCATTTGCTTCACTCAGGGGAGCATATGCATCGCAATATGGCCTTTAATTACTCAGTTGTAAACTATTGCTCAAGTAATATGGAATTGTATCCATATTGCTCTGTAAACCTGAGATCACTGTTTTCTGCTCTGCATGAACCCCTTGTGTGAGAAGTACGTGGAATTGCGCAGTAACATTATAAAATATTTACACATTTTAATGCTGTCTGTAGGCAACATTAATTTTCAGTTTAGAAAAAAAGCTTAGTATTGCAAGGCTGCTGTTTGCAGTGTATTTTTTTATCCACAAACTCAGCACAGCTTTGGTGTGTGTGTTGCCTTTGGAGGACAGATCCTCACTGAGGTCTCAAAAGCTGCAACAGGTATCTGTGTGACCTGAGAAAGGTTCTGGGAAGTGGTTGTGAATATGAATACATTTTTCAATTGTGATGAACATATACCCCATTGTGGAATTAGGTTGAAAACCTGCAAATGTTAGCTTAAGTTTGACTCCTTCTGGAATTCCTAATTGGTTTCTATTAGTCTGTTGATTTTAGTGATACTGTTTCAAACACAGGCCTTAATTCTTCCATCTAGACACTTATGCAGAATTCTGCAGGGCTTAAATCTTACACTGCAATAGGCTATGTTTTTTTATTTATTTTTTTTTCAATGCCTTCTCTTTAAGTTAAGAATGGACACATTTAAAATATTTGAGAATCAAATGCATGACCTCACATTTCATGTGCAGAGTGTCAAGACATTGCAGAGTACAATTTTAGGGATGAAAATGGGTAGTGCTAAAAGGAAATGCTGATGTACCCGAAACTCTGCAGTCCCAAAGGATGCCACTGTAATATAATTTGCTAGAGATTAAAGCAAGCCTGTCATACTGCACTAACAACAAACACAGCACATTTTAAAATGATTAATGGTGAGAGGATAAAAAACTTATTAATTTTAAGAGATGTTAATAAACAGTATTTAACAGGAAGAAGGCTGTACAGGATGTCTGATATTTATTTATGTTTAGTCAGGGGTACAAAAAGAGAAGAGTATAAATTATTCCTGACATCTCGAGTCTCAACAGAATTCTGTTGCATGTAGAAATGCTATGCAATATCTTTAGTTTATTCTAAGCTGTGTGACCAGTGCATGTGGTTATGAAATGAAGTGTTGACAAATGCTTTCCTCTAAGCAGAAATCAGTGCTGTCAGCCTGGAAATGCGGAATTGCTGTGCTTCAGCTAGCACTAACTCTTAGGCTCTGTTCCGTCATTTTGAGGTGTTGGCTGTAATGAAAAAATGCATGTTTAAAGAGAGATGCTTTTATCAAACCTGGGAGTAGGGCACTGGAAAATGTGTGCATGGATGAGGATAAAGAAAAGGGGTAAGAAAGGTGGGGGGGAGTGGTTACGACTTCGTTTTTCCCTCAGAACCTTTGTGCTGGTACGGAAAAAGAGTGTCCCCCCAAAAAACCCAGATAAATAGAAAACCTAAAACCATCAAGACTATTATACACGGACACAGGGAGAAAAGTTGCAAATGAATTATGGTGTGTAAAAGGAGGAGAAACCAGATCCTTAGTGGTATAAGTCAACACAGCCCTGTCTGAATTGATGAATAAATACTGAAGGAACAAACTGAGGGAGGAAAGTGCCTGGTTATTCAGCATATATCCAGAATTGTGGGGCAGGGAGGATGCTGCGTGCACTGAGCATGTGGGTGTGGTGTAAAAAGAAGGGACAGAACCAAAGAAAAGCAGTTAACATGATGAAATCCCCTCTTTCCCCTGTTCTGTGTTTACACGACAGTCACTGCTAGACCTTTTGAACAGACCTGGCTGCAGAGCTGTGGGCTGGGGTCCAGCCTGTTGACTGCACAGAGCCAGGTACTGCTCAGTGGGAACCTGATACTAAATAGTTCATGTTTAGATGCTTCACTCTCGCCACGCTCCGTGGTTGCTATAGAAGGAAGCTTTGCTTTTCTTGGCTCAAGTATCTCTTGTCAATTGACTTTTTATGAATTGAATCTATTTGCAATAAATCTCCCACTCACAATAAATATGCAATCCTTGTCTAAGAACTGCCATGCTCTGTGTAAAGACATGACACTTACATTCATGAAAAGAAGAAAATAGCACATTCTGCTTTATTATTAACACCTGAACTTGCTATGAGTAGTAACACATATTAAGTAGCAAAAGCAGGAAGAGATTGAGATGGGGACAAAGGGAGTACTGGGCAGGCTTCCTAAGGAGGAGAAGTCCTATATAATACCAGAGTGGCTATTAAAAGTTCCTAGAGGGTCTATTTCCCTACTACAGAACAGATTTCTGGGAGGAAGCACCTAAGGAGAAAGATGCTGTATGTTATTTCCTGCTATTTTAATTACAAAACCTTCAGCAATTCCTAACGCAGACTGAGCACCAAGTTGACATCCTTTCTGTCCCAAAAATTAAGTCTAACTTCCATTACAGTCTCCCTACCACAATTCTTATACAAGCTGCTCTCAAAATTTCATTACTCTTTCCTCTCCAGGACTATGTTCTTTTCTTCAGTAATCTATTTCAGAGTACCTTAATAATCTATTTCAGATCACCTTACCTCCTAATCTTTCCTGGTTCTTCATGGTGCTCCCATTTCTGCTTAGCATCCTCCTACTGAAGTCCTTTTGTCCTTCATACCTCATAGACTTCTCACTCCAGGTACTCTATCACTACCTATTCTCTTAAACGTACTCATTGCGGTGGTTGGCATCTCCTGCTGCTATGCCTGTAGATGATAATTGTGGGGGTTTTTTGGGGGGGAAAGGAATAAGGAAGGACTTAAACTCACCCTCTTCCTCCAACCCTGAAGCAGCCAGAAATTATTAAAATAAAAACAGCATATAGTGGAGACCTCAGGGATGTATCTAGCAAAGTGTAGACATACTGTAATCCCAGATGCAGCTGTGAAGTCCCCACGGCTTGCCAAAGTGCATTGAAGCCACACAGCAGAACAGCCCGTGGAGAGAGAAGGGTGATAGCAGGAAGGTAAATGATGTGAGGACCACCTTGTAACCCACTTCTCTCACTGTTAGCAGCTAAGCTTGCTAGAATGAATCACAGTCCTGTTATCAAGACTCTGAATGGTCCAGCACTCATCCAAAGGAACATCTCATAACACTTCACCTGGTTTGCTGTTGGAGTCTTATACTGTTCATTCAATTCCCAAAAGAAGCCTTCTTTTTCCCTGTATCTTTGTCTTCTGTATCACAGGGCCAAACTCTAGGAGCATATATAATGCAGTTGATTTGTGGAATGACACAATCAACCTCAGTTCCTTAGTGGTCTCTCAGTTGCCCATGGGGAGGAAAATAGCTGGGACCAGACTGCAGCTGCCCAAAGTAGACAGAGGGCCAGCTCATCCTGATTGATTGTAAGTCAGTCTCAGCGTAGATGTAAAAGAAATTGATCAATATTTATATTTAGGTTTTATTTCCCGCGATTTAGGTCTTCAGTCCTTGGTATTTCCTCAGACACTTCAGCTTACAGACTGGCTGGGTCTGTGCTGTCCCAACACTAATAGGGCCTGGAGAGGATGACTGTATTTTTTTCAAATCCAGGAGCCTCCTCATATTCTTTCCAAAGCCTTTTTTTTCATGCAGATTTGGAAGCCTCTAGGCAAGTTCTCTGCAAGCTCCTGAGCAACGCTCTAAGCTGAGCTCTGGGACAAGGCATATCCCATTAGTCATAAGCTACATTTGCACAGCAGAATATTCTAAATTTCTCTTTGCATAGCAAGGAACAGGCAATCACTAGCCTGGGGTCAGAGAGAAACTTCCTCTCAAGGCTATGTCATTCTATGTTTGTCTTGCATTTTCCTCCCAAAGCAGGTGGTGAAGCATTGTTAGAGCAGGATATCAGATTTGACAGCCCCAGGGCAAAGTGTGCTCCTTTGTTTCCCTTCTTTCTGCCTCTGAGGCAGCTAGAGGTGGAATACCAGTTTTTCCTTCTCTCTCAGAGTCCAGGAAAGGTCTGTAGCACATAGAATATTGCTTTTCACTGCAGTAGGGTTCCTTATTTCTGTTCCACACCAACAGTCTTGAATTCTTTAGTGAAAAGTGTTGTAAGAGTTTATAGTGCAAGGTGACCACGTAAACAGGAAGAATGACCACACATACACACACAAAACCAGCAGAGACACAGAACATTTAGGGAAGAGGGAAAACTATTTTAATATGAAGAAGACAGACACCATGGTCTCGCAGGTGGGAAGGACAGGCAGCAGGAAGGGACTGCACGTCTGCACAAAGTTTGACTTTCAGGCTTTCATCTTCATGCATGTCTGAACATGTAGATAGTCTTCCACCTGAATACATGAACTTCCCATCTGCCAGAACTTGTGTGGTCATCCTCAAAGAGGCCAATGTCGGGCTGCTGCATGCCACGTCACCAGGGTCCTGTACAGACCAAGGCCTTCAGACCCGAGGCCACACGCAGATTTTGTCCAGAATTCCCTACAGAGTGCAAACCTGCATTACTGAGCCTTAATTCTATTTTCACTTATCATCTCCAGCTGTTTCAGCCTGCAGTACTAGCTCTTTTATTAGTAACAGCTGCACCAAATTTCAGAGGCAATGTTCTTGTTAATTTTGCCTGAAGCAGATTCTGAGTGGCTTGAAATATCTCTGATCTAGTTGTGCATTTAATATTTGTATTAACATTCAACAGCAGAAATGAAGATCAGAATTATACTCAAATACGGAGAAAGAAGAAAATATTAAGTAAGTAAGCTACCTTTGGCTTTTGTCTTTCTGCTACTGTATTTGTTTTGGGGTTTATGAACACAATAAATTTTAGGGACTAAATGGAGTCTATTCAGTCTATTAAGGCTCATTTTCTTTTAATACTCTAATCCCCTCAGGATACCATTTGCCCTAATTGTTTCTTGAATGATCCTCCAGTGTTTAAGCTTCAGCCTCTGACTCATAAGCTATTCTGCATACACTTGTGGCTCTGTGTAAAGAAAAATAGGACACATGACATCTGTTTCAAATTTGTTTTTCTTTGCTTTGCAATTATGCCCCTTGTCCTCTTATCTGTCTCCCAGAAAAAAAATGGTAAGTCCATCTGACATTAACTATACCGTCTAAGATTTCAATATACCAAAATTAAGTCTCCTCCGATTACATTTTTATATCTACAATTTAGATTTTATGGTCTCTTCTCATACTTCTTTGTCCTCAGATCAATAGGGCTGCCCTCCTTTTGAACTTTACAAACCCTACAAACATTAGGCAGACCCATGAAGTTGTCCTGGCCAGAAGGACAGATTGCATTGAAGAGAGAGTGCAGCCAGACCGTGCTTTTTCCACTCACAACTTGTTTGCCTGGTGACTTAAATTCCACATATACTTTCCCTTTTTTTTAATATAAGTTTATATTTTAAAATTTGTTTGCATTGTTTGGATTAATCTTGTTCACAAGGAAGCAGTTGTTTTTAATTGTTCAATATTTTAAACCAATAACTATTATTCTTTACATTATAATTTTATTTCAATAGAAGTCTTATTGAAAAGTGACAAATGATCTTTTAAAAAAAATCCAGTCTCTTATCCTAGTAAAGCAGCTTATTTCTCTAAATTTTCTTAGTGTTTTGCCCAGTCTGATTTGAAGTGTCTCCAAGTTCTCTGATTTTGGTTGTCCTTTGTTATTTATTTACTACAACCAGTATCTGATGCACTTAACAGCTACTTAACACAAATTTTATATTATACAATATTATGCTGTACTACATGTATTAAGTATATATCATATTTATACTTTACGTTTCAATACAATATTATGTTTCAACCTTTAAATTTCATTGACTTAAATTTTTTTTCTATTCTGGATGATAGACCAAAAAAAACTTCGCCTGGTTGTGAGTAGTTGTTTTTATCTCTAGTTTGCATTTTTGGTGCAAAAATTTTAGATTACAGTAGGTTTTTTTATTCAAGCTGCTGATTTTAATTTAGATAAGCCTTAGTCAAACACAGTATTTACCATAGGCAAACATAGAATTCAAACTTTAAAATGTAATCAATAAATTTCTAAAATTATAAAAAAATTTCTATGCTCTGGTTTTATGCTCAGATTTTTCCACCGAAAAAAAGAGAGAGGGAAAAGCATTAAGTGACAAGTGGTGGAGGAAAGTCTTTCTGTCATCAATTCATGTCTTCTTACTCAGGGGAGATAGAAAAATGGGAAAAACACACAGGATTTGGAAAACATGTTTATATTCTATTCTTTCTTCTTTTTCTCATCGAGAAATGAGGAATATAATGAGGCAAAAATGAGAACAGTCAATTTTTCCATTTTTTCTTTTTTTTTTAAACAAATGCTTCCAACTTTTGTGTTAAAATAGGAGGATTTAAAAGTAGAGTTTTTTCTTACTGGTGATATTTTGAAGACAATATGGAAAATACTGATGAATTTTCAGTAGCTCCTGCTGAAACCATATGTCAAATGTTACTCAAGACATGGGGGTATTTATGTAAAGTGTAACTGTATGGCTGGGGTGTCCCTTTCTCAGGCTCTTTTCTACTCCCCACCCTCTTTTCCTAAAATGCCAGTAACCATCCACTGACATAGTTACCAACAAATGGGAAGGTGCTGTGCCTGCTTGCACAGTGAGGGACAGTCAAACACGGTTTGTCAGAACACAAGCAGTGCAACAGCCGTGGCTGTTCAATGAAATAAGTAGCAGAGAGCAAGTGGAGTGGAAAATATGGTGATAGGTTCTGGGACATTGATTTTGCAGCCACACACCTTAGTCTTGAATGGTTCTGTTTGCTGAGTCTATGGGGAAGTTTCTAGCTTCAGGATATATAATTTTCTCCCTGCTGCTCTTAGTTGACAAATGTCTCTGGTGGCGAGTCTATGAAACCTGATAGACTGATTGGCCTTAATGGGAATGCTCTGCTGCCTAGAGACTGCTCTGGGGCTTTCCAGCAACTGCAGCAGCCTGCTTCAGCTGAGCACCATACTTGGCTCTGCGTGACTCACTCTGCCAAAGTACAGGATTCAACCAGAGCTTATGTCTCAGTATCCCTGAGCTTTTTTCTTTATTACACCGGCGAAAATCAATTGTAGTAACACAAAAATGTGGGTCATGAATGTACGTCCTCTTTCCTTCTCCTTGAAGTGACAAATTTAGATGATTAATCTCTATGCAATCTATTTCTAGCTTTGGCTTCCAAACAGAGAATGTCAGAGAAAGTGGTACACATATTCCTTACACTAAGTGAATGAGGCAGAAGACAGATAAATAAATAACTTCTACGTTCAGAGCTAACAATAAGTAACAATAGCAGCACTAAAAATGAGGTGTATGAGCTCATGTGGATTAAAATAGTGAATAAATACAGAGCAACTGCTGTGAAAGCTCTGTGAATAATGGGAAAAGATTGTCTAGGTGTATTTAAAAAGTGAATAGCAGCCCTTTGGAAAGTGTATTATACCCTTGTTGTGAAGGGCTGTGAGGGAACACAGATAATCAGAGTACACCTAAGTGATAGGGACAGGGCATTTGCAGGCACTATGCTGAAGGCAAACTAGTGAAAGAAGACCAGAGAGCAGAAAAAAGCCTTTTTCTCATCAAAAGGCAGTGATCAAGGAAGGAAAGCAGCTGGTAAGAGGAAGGGAGAACAGTATCACTGGTGATCAGTTGTCTTTACAAAAGAGGGGTCAACCATCACGTAGTGGGGTTTTTAGTATAAGAGGGAAGGACAGCTGGTGAGTGAAAGCACCTCATAGATATCCAACATTTTATCCCAGCTGCTGTAAAGCTTAAAAACCCCAACACCCTTTGACTGTTTTTAGTTATGTAGAGAACTTGAAACTCAAGTCTACTCAGGAATTTTCAGACTACTCCTTCAAAATTCAATGAGAGCGTAAAAGTTTCTTTTCAGAAGCAGCTTTTCCAAGACACTAATGGGATTAAATGCTCAACTCCTATCGACTCTTAATGTAAGTTAGGCATCTGACTTCCCTTTGTGCCTTTGAAAAACTCCTTGTTAATCTTCACAGTTTACAATTTGCCCTCTGAGACTGATCTCTCTTAAAATAAATAGACTCTGATCCTCCTGAGAGTTTGAAGGGCTGTACATATTGCGAAATCCCCACAGGAATGCTGTATATGTGATGAAGGAGAATTCTTGTTCATTATTTTTCTCAGGATCTCTTATGCAGTTTCATGCATAAATAAGTGAGCCTGAGCATCCACCAGTTCAACTAATAAATGAAAGTAAAGATGCAGAGCAAAGTATCTCAGTCTTATGGTCCACTGTGAAAAGAGCAAAGCTAAATCTCTATGGTAGTTCATGATACATGATTAAAAGTTCTGGTGTTATTTAATGGTATTAACCAGATAGAAAATCACTACCACATCCCGCAAACTGAACACCTGCTCGTGATTCCTGCTTAAAGAGAAGATAAGTGGAGAGATGCCCTTGCCCAAAGGTCACATATTATGAAGAACCACTTCCATTGCCTCTTTCTAGACTTATAAAGCCACGAAAGCCTCTATAGGTTTGAAATAGCCTTCATTTGCAATCATCTTTGCTGCTTCAAGAATTTATGTGGTTTTATGTTCTCCAAATATATTACTTATAACTTAATTAGTGGCCATATCACATCTTGAACTAGCATTATCCTTCACCTAACCATAGACCAGATGTGTGTTCTCCACACTTAGTAGAGACTTCTCTGTTCACATTACAAATAAGAGCAAGAGCAGGTTAGAGAGGCAGTGTATGGATGCAGAACGAAGAACATAGAGGCACTAGTCAGGAAAAGAGCTGGAAAAGTCGATGCATATTGCCTGTGTCAATCAAATACCAAAGGTAATTCAAACTTCTAATCTTGATGATCTCTGAAGCCAGCGGAGCAAGCTTCGATAGATAATCTCCGCAAAGTTTGAATGATAACAAAATCAGTGAAGTTACAAACATTCCAGATTCAGAGAGATAAACTACGATTGTCCTCAGGTTGGGCAAACCTGAGCACAGACAGACCAACTTTGAGATGAGATTAAGGGTGCTATTTTACAAAACATAATGAAACTCATAACTGAACAGAAAGAGCAGGTACAGCTTGAAGGAAAAGAGCAATGTGTCTTCCCAAAGACAGCAGACATTCAGTGAGATTCTCAGCAAGAAATAAATTTCAGTCCTTACGTTTTATTAAAAATCAAACACTGATGTTTCTCTCTTTCCGAATTCAGAAACAGAAAATATTTTACAGAGACTGGGATTGTATCAGTCAGTTAGACTTTTGCAGACTTTGTGAGGGAAAGTAACTTTAGAGACAATCCTCTTGCTGTCAGACCAGAACTGTTAGCCTCTTGTAGCCTGAAGTACTTGTTGGTACCTGAGAAACAAGTGATTCAGTGGAAGGCAAATTTACATTTTTAACTTTCTTGAATTTCCATGGAAATCTGAACTAAACTGATTTTGCACAATTTTGCTTAAAAATTTAGCAAGATTCCTTAACTGTGATTATTCTTATAGATGTCGTATCAAGGAAAATAACTTCGCAAACGCTGACCAATTTGTACAGTTATTTCTATTTCTCATTAGTTTGTTTGTAGCGAAGGTGAGGTTCTCTTTACATACTTCTGAAATTATGAATCTGTCTGAGCAATCAGTGCTGTCAGTTTTCAAGTGTGTGACAAAGTCTCTGCGGTGATGGTTTCTGACTTGTGTGTCTGCCAGCCTAACAACAAAAGCAGTTGTTTTTAGAGGATGAAGACTCCGCATATTTAGCTAGCTATATTTAGCACAACTGCAACATTTACAAGTCTTTTCATTATTTACTAATTATTCGTGTGTCACCACACATATTAATGTATGTTTTTTGCAAACAGATTAAAAAAATATAGCAATATGGAGCATAGTTTAGAAGCACAGCAATAAAGAAAAAAGGCACAGCTAATTCTACAAGTAGTGAAGATTGTCACTTTGAAGAATACATACATCTGCTGATCTATGTTGTGGTGAATCAGAACAAATAATTAGAGCAATGATTACACTTTTGCTCTGATGGCAGAAAATGTCGATAAGTCCCATTCAGAACACCTGAAAAGTCAAGTAGATACTTCTCTGGAATTAAAAGATTAACACAATGTGTAGACGTTTAACACTGCTGATTTGTAGTTATCCTTTTTTCTCTCGAGAGAATGGGCATAATGCAACATGGCGCCAAGGTACTCGAGTTAGCTCTGAAGTTGATACTTGGGGCTCTACAGGTTGTGCAGGTATTTCAGGCCTTGCCTTTGCACGAGTTTCTTAGCAAATCCAGCTACACTGCAAGGTGTGCTCACAGCTATGCTGTTTCTGGCAGCACATTAACTCTGTGTGCACTGGGTGGATAACTATCCCTCTGTTCCTGCACAGCATGAGTTGGTGAGGTGAGTTTACTTATTCCTACAAAACAGCACTGCTGTGGTAGCATTTCTGAAACGCATGTGGTATTCTCAGTGGTATCGAGTTTCCACTGCTGAAGCAACAATTGCGCTGCATCAGATTTGGAAAATATACAGGGATAATGGATCCTTTCTACAATGGTTGCTGTTGAAAAAGTAATCACCTGTTAGCAACTCCCCCAGAGCAAGAAGATTAGGATGCCCAACTTGCTAGGCTATAGCAATAGGGACTTTAATACTGTACTGCATGACTAATTTAATGTAGTCTCATGCACTGAATGCACCTGACTAGCTGTAAAGTTGTGGCGAACTTTGCAAAGAAATAGAGAAGAGTGAAGAAACATTTTGCTGCGGTGGGATAGAAAAGGGTAATACATGTCAGTAGAACATCTTTCAACTAATTATTCTTACCCTTGCTAGTTAATTTTTGCCTTTCAAGAAAACTGTTACTGATGTTAATTTTGGCTTTAAATGTTGCTAGAAAGTGTTAATGGCTTCTCAGAGTGCCCACAGCTGCAGTTAGAATGGAGATTGAAAATCATTTTGGTCAAAAAAGGGAAGGATCTTTCTTTTGCTATCTGAGATACATGCTGAGCGTATGGACACAAGCTTACTGCAATTTATGTTCCATTTAACAGCTGGACCCAGATCATGTACTTTCTGCCAATAGCTGTTTCCATAGGGCCCAGAGGCAGTGTTCAGGTCACTACAGAGGCTTTATTGTGTTTTAACATTTGCACACTCACAGTGTTATTTTACTCCTTAGTAAGTAAGACTTATTTTGGACTAGGGTCCCCTGTGACACTTGAGAATAGTGTAAGGATAATTGACTCCTTATATTTATCTTTGGGTGGAAATTAAGCTTTAGCATTAAAACGCTTTTACATCCCTTTTGCACCTCTATTGAAGACTCCAAGCCTCAAGCTTGCGATTCTGGGTTATACAAAGAACACAAAATAATACTGATGGGGAGTGGGAATATACTGAAATTATCAAACATCCATTACTACACAATTTACATAAAATATGTTTTACCAAAATGAAATGCTTTCCTCATTAAAACTGTTCTCCTTAAATGAGACATATCTTTTATGGCTTTCTGGCAAAGTTTTAAGAAAATATGTTTTTACTATTAGCCCCACTGTAGTGGGGCTAATTAATTAAACTATTAATTAATTAAACTAATTAATTTAATACATTTAAATAATTTAAATAATTAAACTATTAATTTCTGTATTTTATTCTATACTAATAGAACCAACAAGGGCCATTTTATCTGTGTTTTAGGACATGCAGAGTAAAAGGATTATCTACACTTTCATCAGAGGACATTTTATAATATCTTACAAAATACTGTCCACAACCAGAAAATAGTAGAAAACTACCATAACTACACTGACTAAGAATTTTCCAGCAATGTTTTTTTTTCTGGAAAATTAACCTACTGGCATGTAAAGTTCCAGTATTTTCTTTAACTGGCTTATAGCAGGACTGGCAACAGAAAACATGACTCTTAGAAGACAGATTGCCTGATTTAACTCAGAACTCAGCCTTTAATGGCTCTTCATGAGCTGTAGGTAAAATATCACCATTTTCCATCAGAATTTCAGTTTCAAGGTTGGTAGTCCAGAAACAGATGTTTCCCTACGCTAACTACAAAGTATTTCCTCTACTGGTGGGCACTTTCAGAGAGCATCGGGGCTGAAATTCTCATCATTCCCTTCAGCCAATCTACATTTTAATCTACATTTTCAGATTTTTTCATATTTGTCTCAGAAATGCCCGACCCCAGCATTCTGTTAGAAGAAACAGACCAACAAGGGGTGAGTCCTTTGACCTTCTGTGACAGTCGTATATAAGACAATGGGGTAATTAAGCAGGAAATACCCTTGCAAGTTGATAGAATATGATGGATTTCAATAAGATTGGCTCATAGAAAAATATATAACCCTAAGACAAAACTACCGCAAGTCTTCAATCAGGGTACTATTTCCACTTCAACATATGGATGTGGAGGTTGGAAATGTCAAGGGGATAAGCAGATGTCTAAATGGATTGAAAATGAACATCTCAGGCAAGAACTAAATAGCAAATGGAAAGAATCTACAACAAATGCTCAGATTTATAGAAATTTCAAAAATCCCTTAAGACTGTCTGGAAAAGAAAGTGGAAATATTTAGAATATGTTAAGGGTGAAGCCAATGACAACCTATCATTAGGCATCTGGGAAATAGGGAGGATTCAATGCAAAGAATCTGCTAAAAATCCTTAGGAAGGAAAAACTTTCATGAAGATAAGAATAGAGAAGCAGAGAGTACATACTTATGGGACAATATGGATGTGTACAATTTGAGTTTGGGATGGGAAAAGGACTTGGTCAGGAATATGATACAAAGAGGAGAGCATGTCATAGACTCCAAAGTAGAGCAGAAGTTTCTCAGCTCTGAATTAAAGCAGTTTGAATAAAAGAAAAAAGTGGCTTGTGTTTGTTATTCATATTCTTATGTAGATCTTCTTTAGAGAATTCAGACGAATATTTGGAATTTTCTTTACCCTGGAGCATACAGAAGAATTAGGTCTAAGGAAATTATTATTTTGGTTTTTTTTTTAATCTGTAGCTGGTGGGAGGTTTTCAAAGTGGTATTCATGAAGGAGTTGTGTCTGCATGCCAGTGCAGATGGTCTTGTCAAATTATGCCTAGTAATTCACACTTATTCAGCACACAGTGTCTGGTTTAGGGCTCTGCAGGTATGTTTTTTATATTTATTTATTTTTATTAATTTTTTTAAAATGAATAAACTTCTTGAAGAAAATGTATCTCTTGACCTCTTCTTTGAAGGCCTTACATAAACATCCTGTCTCTCTTCTCATAAAGCTTTTATTCCTGAAAGGATATTTGATAAGGCTTCGGTTTTATAACAGTGATGATATTATATTCCAGTGTGGCTGTGTCTGGGGGTCTGAGGTGCATTTTGAGAAAAAGGAGTAATAATAATTCGTGTGGAGCTGCCTCCCTAAAGGCAGGAGCAGAAGAGAGAGAGAGATTTTAGAGAAATATTTTTTTCCTTTCCCAGCTATGACTGTGAAACCAAGTCATGAGCTTTGTTTTCTGTTTCATTCCCAAGTTCACCTTTCCCCCCTTCTCTCTATCTCTCTCTCTCCTTCAGCAGGAGTTTGACATCTCTCTGGAGTGGGGGACTTGAGTTACAGACCGCATTTTGTCTACTGAATTGCCATGCCCTGAAGGAATATTATGAACTACTGCCACTCTAGTACTCATTTTTTACTAATCTTTTCAATGTATCACATTCCATATATTTTGAGTTTTTAATTGAAAAAAACTTTATTACACTTCATTATTTTTGTTGTGTAGACTTCTCCCTCCCACAGATCAGTTTGAGATCAGTTCCTCCCCCATGGTTGCCTCAGAAAGCCTTAGGTCCTTGTGTATGCTTTTGACCCTTGCAGCTTTCACAGCGGTAACCAAAATCTAGCAGTCAGCGTGAGGTAAAACAGAAGGAAAACATTCCTGCTCAGCAGTGTCTGGACTCTGAAGCTGCCCTACACCTGAGCTCAGCAGGCTTTGGAAGTCACTCTGGCTCTTAGGCGATGCCCAAAATCAGGAGTTGAGTCTGTATTAGTGTTTTAGTTTTGATAATGAACGAACATCTGAAATTAGTCTCCCACTGAGCTCTCTAAGCATCCTTCTGAAACTTAACTTCCTATAGGCTATGAGATGGTGCAGCTGAGAGCGCATCAACCCAATTAGTTCTGAAAGGGTTGAAGGCTGGATGATGATTTGCCCCTTTCTGGATACTGTGGTATTTGTAAACTCAGAATTTTCACAGAACTCACACTTGTCTCCAGCAAACATTTCTAATGGAGTCTTTATCCCTTGAAAGCTGGTATCTGTCTGCCTTAAGGCAAACAAATCAGCAAACAGACTAACAATGAAAAGGTAAATATCCTTCTCTATGCTTTTGCACTTTGAGTGCTGCCAGTGACACATAGCCTTTTTAAAGCAAAGTATTGGTTTGTCAGGACCCAAGACTGACTGAGAAATCACAGGATAAGCCACTAATCTATCTATATGATTTATACCTCCTTCTAGATCTCACTGTTTTTGTAGTTCAGAGAAAGACTCTGTTCCTCCTCATTCTCCCCTTTTGGCACCCCTTGGTCTGTTTCATTGCAACATCCCACTTTTAAGCACTATTTTGAGTATTTTTCATGTCTCTTTCTTTGTAAGATTGTCCCTAGAGATTTGAAATTGGATAGGATGCTTAAAGACAAGAGTTTTAGCTATCATCTTTCAGGTTTTATGCTGATTATTTATATGTGACAAAGTGTTGCATTACCTTTTTTTTTATTTTTTTCTGTTTCTAGAGCTGTTACAGATAAACAATTCTAAGGCATACAGGAAATATTGGTCTATAAATAATAGCTAAACAGAATCCTTAATTTATTGAATAGGAAGTAGTCCTATCTGCTACAGCATTATCCTATGAAACATGAATTAAACACTTGAAAAAGGAAAAATAACAGATGTATAATGTTTATTTATATTATTTCATTTTTAGCTTCTTTATTTAAAGATGTTGAATTCTCATTTCACAGACAATTTGAAATGTGGATTTAATTGGTTGGTTTATAGTAATTGTAGCCTGACAGTAATAGAATTTTTGTTGAATATGCTACAGCATAAACCAATGACATCTGGGCACTGTATAGAAAACAGGATGTGCAGTATTCTGTTATTAGGATTGTTTGTATTTCCTCAGTTGATTGTACATAGTCTCTGCAGCATAGAGCATTCTTTGACCTGGTCTTCCTTGTTTTGCTTTGGTTTGGTTTTTGTTTATTTGTTTGGATTGAAAAGTTTTTTATTTAGACATACTTTGAGGCCAGGGTTCTGTGACATAATACTGGAGGTGAGGCACCTGTTTCCTTGTATTACGTTCCCAGATGGTGCATTTCCCACAGGTGTTATGCAGTGACTATACAGCTTGAATCATTCCCGGGACCACGTAGCAGATATGCAGCAGGCACATGCCAGGCAGAGACTTCCTCTTCTCCAAGATTTTCTTAAAAGCACATTTGGGAAAATGAAAACAAAGCAATAAGGAGCCATTCCTGTGAAATGACATTCTCTAGATGAGATAACTCGGAAAAAAATTTTAAGTACTCCCAGTATATCCAGACCTTATCCACTCAAATCTGCTTTCTGGAACTTGGAACATTGTATAGAGACAGAATTGTGAAGAAACAGTATTGTGAAGAAACAGAAAAGGTATAAGTTTCTGTAAAGTCCAGGCTTTAGGGACACATTTAAAAATTTTTGTTTACTTACAGTAATGTGGCAGCTACTGTTGTAGCATAGCTTCAAGCTTGCTACATTTGTGTGATGTGCAGTTAATGAGCTCCAGACAGTGTACATGCCCCTCAGCCAGAATCCTGTCACCTCTTCTTGAGTGTTTTCTCCCTACATGCTATCTCAAATAAAGGTGTTTACAATGATTGGAAAAGAGTGACTACTGAGGAGAAGGGTTATGTGTTGTCAAAAAAATGTTTCTGTTACTGGAGAGGATGCTTGGGTCTAATGTCCATGACATACACAGAAGTTGAGGGGTTTTATTAGGACTCTGACTGCCAAAAGTTGTACTATCATTAGGCAGAGATCATTCTTGTGAATACTGAATAGTGGGAAAGCTGTAAGCAGAGGGCGTATTATAAACCCACTTTCTTGCTAACGTGGAGAGTACCAAGCTTGCAGTCAGGCTACAAGTAGCTTTGCTCTCTAGCTGTAAGGGTGAGTGAAGGAAAAGTTCAGTTTGCAGTAACTAGCAACAGGTATTGAGGTGTGTATGGTAGGTATGGTTACCCTTAGTCACCAAATCGAGGTAACAAGCACATCTTTAGCACAACATGTGTTACAAAATATAGAATGTATTCACTTCTTGCTTCGTTATTGATTTGGAATGACATACATGGTGATAAGACCTTTTTTTTTTTTTTTTTTTTTTGTGATGTTAATGCTCAGCTGAGTGTATTTGTGTGTTATTGCCAGTATTCCTCTCAGCTTTATTTCCTCAGATCAAGTCATGGGTGTAGAGAGCTGCTACCCTGGCAGAGGTGAGGTAATTCTGAAGTGTATTTTTGTTTGTTTGTTTTATTTGTTTGTTTATTTTTTGGTAGCAACTAAAGTACAAGTAACTTGAAAAAGTGTGAGCCTGTTTTTTGTAAGTTAGAAAATGTTCAGGAACTTGGTGACAAGGACATGCAAAAACAAATGGCTTAGGAAAATGAAGAAGTGGTGAAAGACTACTTGTTATTTAAAAAGAATAAAAATGGCAACAGTGGAAAGGACACACAAAAGCATGGAAGATTTTCAATATAATGAGAATGGTAAGAATATGAAACACAACTCCAGGATGAGCAGTACTGTTTTTATACATGTGTTTTCAGAGGCAGTAGAAAGTGGAAATCTTTCCCTGAATTTTAATGGGAAAAGTGACATTTATGTCATGAAGAGATTTAAATTTTCTGCAGACACTGGGTGGTTTCACTATGAAGATTTAGCAAAAACCTTATAGGTGAAAGATTGGTTTTATTTAGTAGGAGAAGTAAGAGAAAAGTCAGACATTCTAACTATCCTGAACAAATCCCAATGACTTCTTTCCCTATTGAATTGATTTCTGTGGAAAAAGTGAGAAAATGATTTGCTTAATCATACATGAGCGCCTGAGAGCAGAGATCTGGTCAACCAACAAAGAAGATGAACTATTTGATTTGAAAAAAAGCCCACCCTTCACATTTTAAGAAAGTTTTCTTTATCTTTCAGTATATAGGAAGAGAGACTATTTATAAATATAGAAGAGATAACAAATTATAAATTGTGAAGGGTAAATGTTTGTTTAGGAACTTTATGTTTATATGCTCCTTAATAATTTTTGGTCTGAAAATTATATCAAAAAGGTCTGTTGAATACAATAATGCTGAGAAAAAAATACTACTTTAAACATGGAGATTAGAACACTTATTTCACTTTAAGGAAACCTTTCTCCATCTGAGACAGACATGACAGGTGTACAGATTGTACCTTATATTTGAAGACTGCCTCATAAAATATTATACTTATCATCATATTAAGTAGCAGAAGAGATTCTTTACTATGGTTATGTGAATTTTAATAAGTTAAGATGCTGTTTGAGTTAGAGGGAATATTTTGTGCTTTGGAAACAAACAATAATATTCTACATTTTTTTTTCCAGCAGTATACTGGCCAAAGTGAATTGCCTGTATTTACAGAGATATCTTGACCATACTTAAATGAATTATTTAGGAGCCACCAAACAGGTTAGAGCTTGTTCATTCTCAACAGTGACTTCCTAATTGAGTTTGAGGTGACCAAACACAATCCACAAAACAAGTACTTCTGCTGCTGAGGTGAACTGAGACACAGCCTTTTGCTGCTTATGGGTTACCTGAAGAGATTATTTCAGATAAAGGTCCTCAGTCTGTTCCTGAAGAGTTTCAAATACTCCTGAGAAGAAATTCAGTAAAGTACACTCCATCTATTGCTTATTAGCTAGCAGGATCAGATATGTTATCAGAACACTTTTGCAGACACTTTCATAGGGCCCTAGGGAAAAAAAAAAGTCAATAATTGGCCGTACAGAAAATTCCGGCAAAGTTATTTCTCAAATGTCGGATATGAATTAGGTTTGATTTATTGGGTTGTGTTTTAGCAAAACATTTAGGAAAATGCTAGAGTAGATGTATTTTTAAAGCCTAAGTACCCACACCTTGACTAAGGAGTCAGTTCAGGGAAGGATGTTTTGCAGGTGATGGATGTTGCTTGGTGGATGTTTTTTGTAGCAGGATTAAAATGACAGATAATGAAAAAATGGGATGACCATGTACTTTAACACAGAAACATCCAGAAAGGGAAGAGATTTGTCAGTATTGAGGAAGTTTTTAGAAAGGGAAAAATTAAATACATGTATTGCTCCAGAGATATGAAGGCAAATATTTACATTTAGATCTGGAGGACACTAAAGATACTTCTGGTCCAGGCATCTATGATCATAATGAAATATAATGCTTAACAAGCCCAATTATAAAAATATTTAGAAAATTTAATTGTACGTAGCTACTTCAATTCTATTCTAGTGTAATTACGCAAAGTATATATAATTCATTTATACATAGTGGGTAAATAGAATAGACATGAAACATACAACTGCAGGGATTTTAATTTTCATGCATGTTATCACTGTTTGCAAAAGGAGCCACTCTGTGAGGAAACCCTGTCACAATGAGCACCAGGGGAGAAACATCTTGCTGCCTGCGAGGGCCTGACATTTGTTCTTTCTTACCTGGCTGCTTTTTTTAATCTAAAATGAATATTATCATGACTTATGGCATATGACATTTTCTCTGTACATGAACTGTAGCCAGTCCCATTGGCAATCTCGGAAGTCAACCAGTCATTGCTTTACTCATGAGAACTTTCAGAACCTATAAAATTACTTTGCTTTGGGAAATAGCAGTTTTCATTTTTCGTTAAGGACCAGTCACAAAGGAAACCAGAGGCGTCGGTATGTCGTCTCCAATTTTAAAAAGTGCTGAGCAGACAACATTTGACATTTAAAAAGAAAAAAAAAGCCATGTCTTAAAATGGAAGATTTAAATGTCATCCTTTTGTTTTTTATCTTGAAGTGTTAGGAATTATATCTTCCCGAGAATAACCCAAGTTTGCAGCAGGCAAACAAGTGAGGTAGAGTGAAAGAAGTCTTTTTTTTATTGTTATTAGTGGCACCTTACATTTTCTGTACCATCTTTTATCCAATGAAGATCCTTGCTATTACTGAACATTGTTTGGTTTTTTAATTCTGTTTTTATGAAGCTTGATTGAATATTAAGCCATGACAGACATAAATTACATTTAATAATCATGCTACACAAGCATTTAAATCTGTCACACAAACAAGCACAAGTGTCTAAGAAGCATTTTAAAGCACTATATTAATTTATTCTAAAACATGATAATGTCTTACATTAGGTTAAATATATTGCATTGAGTGATCTGTAAGATTTGCTAAACCAAGGGAAAGAGGGTTTTGAAATTTTAAGAGTTAGAAATAAAAGAAAATTACAGCCTTGCACACCAGATTGTTGTGTACAAGACCCTTTGTAACACAGATACGAGCACCGAATCATTTGATGCATCCCGTTGAAGAAAATGAGCTGTGTGACCAAATTGAAATTTGAATAAGTAAATATGAATATTTATGAGATATCTGGAAGTAAGAAATAGCCTTGTGATGAAAAGTATTGTCACTTGCTACTTCAGTGGAGT
Source organism: Cephalopterus ornatus (assembly GCA_013396775.1). NCBI lineage: Eukaryota > Metazoa > Chordata > Aves > Passeriformes > Cotingidae > Cephalopterus > Cephalopterus ornatus. The sequence goes on along the minus strand of VZRE01012921.1, from coordinate 54,666 downwards.
AGGTTTTGTAGGTTGCTGTCACTTCAGTGGGTATTTACTTGCCTGTTAAGTGCACAGGGCAGATCCTCTCTGGCACAGGAACAGGAGAATCTGATGCTTTTGCAGAGGCATTTCTTACAGAAGAACTCTGCGAAACCCACACTGGCATGCTTTACTGGTCAAAACTATCAGAAGCAGAGAAAATTTTCAGACTAGCAGATGGAACTCGGGAGTAGAAAGAGATGCTTTATCTCTCATATGACATCAAAACTATATCAGAAAGTAAATAAAAAGCGTAGATAAAGAATTATTTCTATAAATAGTTCATCCATAATAGGGGTAACTATAGCCTGAGAAGACTTTTGTCTTTGTAGTATCATAGAAATCACTGGTGTAGGGCTGGAGTTCTATTTTGCGAATATTCCTCTCTGTGACAGATCCGAATTTTTTATTCTCTGAGGCAGCATTTCTGTAACCACTACTGTGGAGAACAATGTGTCTTGAAAGACTTTTCAAAGACTATGTTTTACTATAATTTTCATGTGTCCAGTCTCTCTTTTTGCCTTTCATACAAGAGGCAAAACCTGCACAACTGAGGTGACAGAGGTGGTGATAAGACTTATGGTAAGCAAACAGGCCCTTTTTTTTCCTGTATCTAAATACATTATTTTAGTATTAATAGGCATTATAAATGTTTCCATTTGAGTCTATCAGTGTGTTAAACCAGAGTCTGAGTTGTCAAAAATGCTGATTGCTAGTACTGAAAATGTAAATATTGTAGAATTATAATGAATTAGGGAAACAAGTCTTGAGCAGCGAGGTACTCCAAAAAATAATGTTTACACTGAAGCGTTGGATCTGAGATTTCCCCTCAAAGTTTGCAAGTTCTCATTAGAACTGTATGTAAGGTATTAGCTTTAAAAATCTGCTGTGGGACATCTGTTGCTGACAGTACCCTGAAGCTGATAACTTAGAGTGGAAAAGAGAAGAGCTCCACAGTGTTTAACTGTGTTTATGATCCACTCATAGCCTCATCTCAGGTCTTCCTCACCAGCCATTGCCCCACAGTAGTGACCCATTGTTCTCCTGGAGGTGATAATTTACTGTCAACACCACACATCGTATCTAAGAAATGTAAGTAACTCCAAAATTTCTCAGTATTTCTGTATTTTATGGCTTTATAAAGGTTAATTGGATCCTTGCTCTAACAATAAGATAATTTCTTCACTTAAAAATTTTGCCTATTATGCCATTCGTGTTCCATTTTTATAGTTGGGAGTTCAAGTCAAGTTCATGTCACAAAGTAAGAAACTGAAGTTGAACACTGTTTAAATTTCCTCTGGCTATTTAGATAGGTAATAGGAGCAAAGGGTGATCGCTCTTTATTAGCAACAAAACCAGAAAACTTTAGAGGATAATAGAGATTTTCTAGATAAGCAAATTGTGGCAGCAGGTTTAATGCTTCACTGATAAAAACAATTCATAGTGCCACTTTATGGATAGATTCGTTGTAGGAATCCACACAGTTAGTGATAGGACTGAACTTGGTATTAAGAAAATCCAATGCAGACCAGACCTTATTTCAGTCTGTATTTTCGTATTAAATTAGGGTTCCAGCTTGCACTTTCATTCACACATTTGATTGTCTACACTGCATGCTTATTGATTTATACTCCAACAAATATCTGAAGCAAACCAGTCAATTTACCAGGTGGAGAAACATAGTCACAGAAAATTGAATCTTGTCTTTTCAGGCTGGGGCAGCTCCAATCTCAAGCCACAGGGCATAAACTGTGGTTTATTCTTTGTAATAATTAACTAAGTACAGATTAGAACAGCATAGCAAATCCCCCAGCAAATCCCCACCGAGTGAGTTGGGAACTGTGACTTCTCCTGGGATTGTATCTGAACAATACTCCTATTTTCTTTTCATTCTTTCTCTCAGCACACTAACACTTCTGATTTTTACCAAGACATCAAAGAGACAGAACAGAAAAGGAACGAGGCTGAAATGTTGCCTTACTTAACTTCTTTAGAGTGCTCAGGATTATGTAGGAGACAAAAAAAAAAAAAAAAATCAACCCTCAAGAATTTTAAAACTGCTGTTGACTTCTTTCGAGACGTTTCTAAGATTATAACATTTGATTTTGAACAGAGCCTGAGGTCAGCAGTGTTTGTTTTCATTTCAGCTAATTTCCTGTATTCCAGTAATTTTGCTTCTTATTCCAGTTAATGCCAGAAAATACAATTGCACAATCTGCAAACATGAATTTAACTTCTAACCCTATAATAGAATTTGTCAGTCAGGTGCATGAATATTTTGTCGCATGGGTTGATGGACCTTCCAGACAATTTTTTCCCTCTCTCACAGAAAACTTTACCTTTTTTTTGGCATCTTCAAAGTAATCAATGCCTTTTATTTCAGATTGTCGCAGAATTATTGAATTTCTGGTGCACACTCTCTCATTAAACTCATTATACCTTAACTCTTGGAAAAACATGGGGATTGAGAACTGTCATAAGTATAGCCCCATTTCCAAACAATGTCTCAGATGGTGATAGTAGTACAGGATGACAAATTGCTCAGATTGCCCACACTGTGTATCATACTTCAAAAGTCTTAAGGGTTGAGATGATTTCTACAAAGATGTTCATAAGAAACTTTCTCTTCATGGACAATAAAAATAGTTTCCAGGCATCTTTTTTTTTTTTTGTCTGTATAACCTTTTTAATAAGGGATTGATTCTCTCCCTGAAAACATGTAAAATGAAACAAGTTCTGTGCATGTGTAAGGTGTGATTAGAGATTCCTGTTTTTTTAATTTAAAGTCTGTTCTCCCTGACCTTCAACAGGAATGAGTTACTCATAAAGCCCAGGTGACTCCAGAGTCTAAAAATACACCTGTAATGTACATCTGAATTGCAGAATATATGGTGTCAAACGGAAAAATATTGTCCCCTTTAGACTCCACTCTGTGAATAAAAATTGGGTAAGAGCTCTTTAACATCCTTTTTAGAAATCTCTGCTCTGATTGGAATTTTTTATTCCTATGAATCAAATTTTCTCAGTGAAAGAAAGGGAGTATGATCCTGTGTTCTTTGAAAATTCACCTTTTCAAAATATTTAAAAAGTGAATGAATTCAGAAAATCCTGATACATTTTTGTATTTATGGAAATGCTTGTGTTGAGGGTGGGAGAATATTGTTTATTTTCACCTTCTCATCTCCTGAGGAAGTAAGGAGAGAAAGCAACTTCCATTTCTTAAAATGATAGCTTTCACAAAATAACTTTCTCTTTAATTAAGAGAAATCTACAGATATTTGTCCTACCTGAAAATTGATAAATAAGTATAGGGAATTTAATCTGAATTCTTTCTCCTTACTTACTACTGGAAGTAAGATTTTTAAAGAGAATTAAATGAGAATACAGCCTCCCAAAAAGTAAAAATGCTTGATTCTTTTTTTTTTTCAATTACATTATAATTTATTTGGACTAAAAAAATTTGGTTCATATTTCTGTGTGGAAAATTGCCATTTTGTATTCAAATTCTAAATGTATATATTTACACTATATCTGTAGACCCATTTTAGAAGTAACTGAATGCTGAAAAAACCCTGTTATTTCAAAATTATCAGATTCAAAGGGGTTAAATTCAACCTTATGTCCGGTTTAAGGTATGTCTCCTCCTTTGAAAAGCAGCTGAGTTTTAGTGTCAACAAGCACTGGGAATAAAACACCTCTGTTCATATCAATTGGCTGATTGGGATTGAAATGTCTTCTTAGGACAAGGGGACAGGTGGTAAATGATCTGGACAAAATTGCTCTTGGATGTGAGTGAGAGCCTAAGCCTACCAAGGAAGAGAGGGTGAAACTTTTATGTCATGGGGTAAGCCAAAGTTATTTATTATAAGAATAATCAAAAAAAGGATTACACAAAGATTACATTAGAAATTTTAGAAATAACTTGAAAACTTTTTGTTTTCTAGGGCTATAGTTTTCCATAATATTTTCAAAAAAGTTGCACTTGATCTTTCTGTGGATGGTGTATTCCAATGTTTTCAACTGTATTTTATTTAAACAGCAATCTTTAATGCCAATGGTCTCCTATTATCATTAACCCTAAAACCAAAATGCAGCAAGTTGACTCTTGACTTTGTTCCAACTCATCCATTATGTCTAATGTGTTTTGTGTTCTGGATCTATTGAGCTGTTCTTGCCTACTTGTATTGTAAGTTACATCAAAACCTTGCTTCCTATTGTGGATACTGATTTATTAAAATGTATTAGGTCAGAAGCATACAAAAAGATAAACCACCTAATCTTGTGATTATTTTTAAAACTAGAGTTGAAAGAGCATCTAATGCTCCTTTGAATTATATCTGCTTAAAAACTGTAGGAGTTAAAAACCTCCCATGCTCTTTGCAGTGAAATTTGAAGTCTGAAATTTAAACTGAAGGAATTAAGCTGAGTTCAAAGTATAAAAATTGCAAAAGTGTTAAGAATAAGTAGAGCTCTGTTATCCAGCAAGAAACGAAAAAGCATATCAGATTAGGAGAGAAGAGATAGGAACAGGAATAAATTCAAAAATATTTTTCACTTTCAGCAAAAAAAGGCCTAACTGTTTTTCTGTTTGTTTCCTTTGTTTCTTTTTCCCTGAAAAGAAGTTTGTCTTCCAAAATCTCTTACAGTCTGAAAGCCTAACTTTTTGACACTCTCAGTTGTCAGTAGATATTGAATTTTGTGTGCCCCATGCACCCAAGCTGCTGGAGTGCAAGCTGCAGGGTGCTGGGGTCCAGCGCAGCGTGCACTGGTGTGTGGCACAAAGACAGTGCTGATGCTGCCCTTGGGACATGCCTGTATTTGCTTTGGGAGTTTCATCCTCATTTTATTTTGCAGCATGTCCCACGGACAGCCTGGGCTTCTCTGGCAAACAGGAAGGGCTTGATAAAAATTAGGAGGCTGGTATTTGTAAGAGGCTACGGCTGGGAATCCTAGAAGTGTCTTTTGCAGTTTCCTTCTGTTTGACTTCATGCTCTCGTGCCAAGATCAGTGCTTGGCTCAAGGTGGAATGACCAAAAAATTGTCTTCATTGCAAAGAGCTGCTGATTTGATTAATATTTTTGTGGGGATGGAGGAGAATCACTGCTATATCAGCATTAGAGGAGTTTGTCAAGACAGCTTGATTAATAGAAAAATATTACCTGAATGTATAAGCGCAGAGATAAGATGGATTTTTGTAATTCTGAAGTTTTATAAAATGCCAGCTAGAAGATTAAAAAGACATAGTGTTAGTTTCTTTCAAAAAGTTCTGTAAAGGAATCTCTTATAGGAAGATTCACAGTAAGTCACTTCAGTTCTGAGTAAGATGGGGGCAAAATTAAGATACATTTTTTACCATGTGTACAACATCTTAAACAGTAGTAAGTCTGTACACAATTCATCAGGAATTACTGATAAATTACCTTCTTTGATAAAATTTATCTTCTGTAAGATAAATTCTAAATTTTGACTCATCACTTCCTGTTTAGAGAAACCTCATTAAATAGAAAAAGTATAGAAATCATAGCATATCAGGAGCTTTTCTCATACCTTTACAGAGCAAAATGTTTCTACTGGATTTCTTGGTATATCTGGGTTTGTTTCTCTGTAAAAGAATACAAAATAAAAATTCATTGGCTAAAATTACAAGACCTGAGCTCATCTGAATTTATTTCTATGAACAGAAGGGGAAGTTAGAAATCAAATAATTCATGATGTTTTGAGGTGGTAAATTTCTGTTCTGGACGTAAAAAGTTTTACGATGTAACAATTATTTTTGCTTACAATTAAATAAAGAAAACATAGGTAGGTGTTAAATACTTTAAATATTGCCATATTCATAAAGCTGTGCAGTATCAGTCTGTCTTCAGATAATGAATCATGACAGGATCCTGAGTTCTTAGCTCCCACATCTGTTTGCTGGTACCATGGATTGCACACCATCTGCATACTTAGTGATTTCCAGCTCCTAAACTTAGTTTTGGTATGAGATGAGGCACAAATAGACACATGTGCACTGTCAGTAGCAACTGAGACAGATGGGAAAGCTGCACATCAAACGCTGTAAAAAGCATGCATAATTTGGTGTGAGTGTAACAGTTTGGGGGAAAATGAATAAATTTATTGATTCTTTTGAGAAGCTCATCAATAAGCTGGTCAATGCACCTGGAGAAGACTAATTGGCTCACACCTGCTCTTGCTGCTGCTTATCTTGAAATTATTCTGTTTATGGGAATCCTAAACCTATTAAAACTTTACCTGTCATGAGTCTGTTGTAACTCTTGCAGCTATCACTAGAGATTTTGCTTAACTGTCCCACAGCCACTGGGACTTCAAGGCAAATGCCTGGTGTGACCAGAGGCTGCCTTTTGCTGTGTCTTCATGGTATTTCTGTAATCCTGCTGTGGTTTGGCATTTGGTGTCAAGAGCCTAGCCATAAACCCCTGCCAAACACACATGGTCTGTACTTTAAAGTCTCTGCACTCATATTGCTATGATAGTACAAGCTCTTAAGGAATACTGATAAGTATTCAAATTTGTTTTTAGAAATTTAAGTTGTATGTACCAAGATTAACTGGCTGGATATTTTATGATGCACCCCGCATAGCCAAGACTTTTATTTACTTACCACTCTGTATCTTTTTTCTGTTTTTTTTGGCACGGGACAGATTTACAGGTTTATTTAAATTGAAAATTTCAGGTAGGATGTGCAAGAATTTTAGGGTGATATGTTTGCAAAATAAGTGTCCTGAGTGAAAAGATTTTTTAAATTATTTTTGAGGCTTGCATTCTGTGGCTGAAATTGGGAAACATTTATTTACTGAAATATTTGCAGAAAAATACTTACACTTGTGAAAGAATCTGAGGTCTCTTTAGAAAAGTTGAGTGTCTACATTTGTATAAATCTCTGTTCAAGAGTCCAAATTTCACAGTCCAAACTGGTCACAATTAATTGCAAGAAGAATTTCACAACCTTCAATCACTTTCGTCTGTTGTGTGGCACCTGGGTAGCTGTTTTTTTACCATGACCCTGCTTGTTTTTGACAGAGCTAGGAAAGGCATGACAGGTATTTCAGAAGTATGGTAGTATATTTTTTAATATATAACAAAAAGCATTTTTATATGCCTCTGATTTTTGCAGGGGTGGTGGTGTGTATGATAGAGGGATTAGCAGTGATAAACAGCCTGTGAACGCAGTTTGTGAGCAATGTTCACACTTGAGCCAACAAGAGCTCCCTGGCGAAGAAAAGCATGGCTGGAAAGCTAGTGAGAAATACAAAGCATTTGCAATCTCTTACTCTTTTGGGAATGGTGTGTGTGTATCTGAAACCACAGCTTGGTCTGCTGTTTAAAAAAGGTTGCTTGGGGTTAAACTCTGCCATAAGATTTTGGCATCTGGCTCTGATTGGAGTCAATGGGAGTCCTCTGTATGCATCTGAGGGCACAGTATGACCCTTCCTGCTTGTTTTCACTCACTATATTTTTATGGTATGGCACCTCTGAGCAGGGCCAATCTCAACTGCTCATTCACTTCAAGGGCCATCTGTAAGGAAAGCTATTCTTGTGTTTCCTTTCATTCTCTGAGCAATCCTCCGCCTTCTTTCATGACTTCCTTTCTTGTTGATTTATTAAGCTACTAAGGCTCATATCACAGTCTATAAAAATTAAAACTTCGAGAGAAAAAATAACCAAATAGATAACGTAAGTACAAGACAATAGCACAAGCAGCTACAGGGCAGACATAGCATATTTTATTTTCAGACATCTTCTCAAAGATTAGGAGCAGTTCAATCAAATTAAAAATGTGGAGAGATTTTCCTTCAAGCCACATTGAGCAATCAAGTCTAAAAAACAAGCCATACTGTGCTCCTGAAGCAGATAATAGTATCAGTGATGAGGTATTACTATTAGGAGTAAATGGCTCCTGTAAAATAATAAACTGATTTAATGGGCCAAATCATGATAAGGGTACTTTTCATGGATATGCCAGAGGCACAAATTTTTTCATCAGGATTGGAGTCTTAACTTGACATTCTTACTGCAGAGTTCCAGAAGGCTTGAGACTGATGGCAGTGTTGTGATTACCATGATGGAAACCGAAGTGAGACCCTGAAAACTGAATGTTCTACAGTCTGTTTAAGTATTCTTTGAGGTGGGCGATGCTTGCCTTTTGTTCTGTGTTAAAGCTTATGTGGGTGGTTGCAGGATCCCTGGGCTTACAACTGAGACTACCGCTGAGCAAAGATCCTTTTGGCAAAATTGGTACAGGCTTAGCACATTTGTAAGAATGACTCGTGAAATATTTTATATTAAATTAAAATATTAAAGAGCTGCTAGGTTTGCTCAAGCCCTGGTTTTCTGTTCTGTTGCCTGAATTTGTTGTTGTACATTGCTCTTGTACCTTTTCTTGTTTTAAAGCTGTATCAAGGGTCCCAGTTTCAGAAGTCATAGACACTCAAAACCTAGATTGTGGATCACCTGATACTATTAGTGATACAATATCTCAATGTATAATTGAAAGTTTTGGTTTTTTTCTGGTAAAAATTTCATTAAATAGACAGAAAGGTACCATCTTTGCAGTGGGCTTTTTTACTATTCTATTTTTCTATTATCCATACCATACTACTGAGCAGAGTTCAGTTCAATTTCCTCTGTCTCCTTGGAAACATTCATGTCTGACAGGTGGAAATTCATGTCAAGAATATGAAAGGAATTTGGGAGCCTATTCTGCAAATTAGATTTTTTTGACCTCTTTGGTTTTATTTTCATTTGTAGAAAAACTGTAAGACCCTTGCTAGAGCCTTGATTAATCTCGCAAAAGACTCATGAATATTTTTTCTTTGGAGGCAAGGCAAATATTTTCATTGCAAAATGTTTGGTTTATGTAGAGATATCACCAAGTTCAGCAATAATTCAAATAAAATGTTTTAGTTTCCTAGGAAGATTTATTGTGGGAATCCAAGCTTCTTCTGAAACTTTTTTTAGTGTCCTCATATATCTTTTTTACTATGAAAGTAATATATTTGCAGAAATAAAAAACATAAAAAAATACTGTTGAACGAGTTTGGAGAGTTCAAAATAGGTATAGTGGATAAATCTGCCTTCCATGTATTAATAAGGCAGAGAGAAAGAAAAAATTATTTACTCCCAGTTTCAAAAACATAGATCCAAAGCATAAAACCAGAAATAATTTGGGAAAATATTACCCCACCTTTTAATCTTCAACTTAATTTTCTCAGCCTGACATTTTGCAACTGAAAATTGCTCATGAGATGGGTAAAAAGTATTTCCTAACACTTATTCTAGCAATTTATTATCTCATGGGGGACTCACTATGTGTTTGTTGATTTTTTTTTTTGTGTTGAGATCCATACACGTGAACTAATTTCCCCATTCATATTAAAAAAATTGTCGTCTCTGGCTTTTTGTTTAGAGAAATGTACGACAAAGATATACATATTCCCACAAGAATGTGAAAAGTGTGGGCTGAAAAAAGCTTCATTATTGATAACATTCAGGGAACGTTATGTTATCTGAGAATACATTTCTGGTACGTTTCCATTACAATTTCCTGAATGCTTATGCAGGATTGTGCATTTTCCATGAAACAGGCCACGTACAATGTATTTTCCTTGCAAATCCCCTTCAAGAAACTCATCAATGCTTAGCACTTTTGTGAAGGGCTCAGTTACATCTCACTGGCAGTGTTAAGTGTGTTTATACCACAATGTTATCAGTAAAAGCTATCTATTTAGGCAAAGGCTCTAGGGAACCATCAGGACTCATATTCTGACAAACAGATATCAGCCAAAATGGGTCATATCCCAACAGCTGTTGGGGGTATTACATGGAGGCCTAAAGCACAGGAAGAGGATACAGCCTCTGCTTGGTTAATCACTGCTTGGAGGAAGAGAGACTACTTTTCTTTGGAGATTGCAGTGTCTGTATTAATTGTTTAATCTGTTTTGACAGAAACCTGATTAAGTAATGGAACAAGAGAGAAAATGTACGTTTGGGGAATTTTTATTAAGCTGAGTATATGGTTTACTGGATCTCTAGTCTACTAAAAAACCTCTATCTGCTTTTTCTCTGCAGAGAAAATTTGTGATTCTTGATCAGTGATTGTGAGCTTTCAGTTCAGAGGCCTATGGGGCTTCAAGGGGAAAGCAGAAATATAACATGTCTCCTTGGTGCAGAGAAATGCATTGTACCTTTGAGGTTAATACCTCAGAAGAGTCCTTGGATTCAACATGTTCACATGTGGTTGGTGGTGACTTTTTCTGCCTGTATGTCTGAGGTCTCCTGGGTGCCTGATTGATATAGGTGGTCTGTTATGTGCTTTCACCAGGTAATTTTTAAATTTCTATAACTGGTTCCCTTGCTCAGATTACCTGAAATGAAAAAAAAAGCCATCCTGTTAATCTATTATCCGTAGATCCCTTGCTCGCATTGTCACAAGTGCAAGTGTACGTTTTAGTGCTGTAAATGCTTTTCCATTGATCACTACCTCTAACAGCATAGCAATGTTTCCTTTTCATGCTTGGATTTTTTTCCTTGTTCCACTATCACTGATAATAGTTATCTCTGCATAGATTAATGGAATTCCATACCCCCTAATTAATATATTGTTCATACAAATGGTACATATGTCTCTAACTTTTAAAATTACTTGAATAAAAAAAGACATTTATTGTTCAACATCTACTCAAACAGCTTTCTGTGATTATTTTTAGGTGACAATGCAATGCCGTCAATGTGGATTCTTAACACGGTGGTTTTTTTGCACTTGCCCCTTGTCGTTCTACAGTTAGAAAGTGTGCAATATTTCATTGAGAGATTCAGAAAAGAATCCATTGGACTTTTTTTGAACACAAGTTCTTCAGTCTTAGCATCTATTTGTTGATCTGAATGAGAAAAGATGCAGTGTTATACAAGAGTTTCATCCCAGCATACTGAAGTTGATGGCAACTATTTCACTAACGGAAATGGGAGCAGCAGCAAGGTTGTACAACACTCCCTGCATGCAAATTACCTAACCTTTGTTTGAAAAAAGACTAGGACAGGAAATCAGAAGTGGCAGTAAGGAACAAAATTTTTACTATTAATAGAAGTTTCTTCCATGTTCCTTGGATTTGGACATGAGGATGAAGGTTTCCCTTCTTTCTTCTGTGTTTATGGCAAAGGTGGGAGTACTACTTTAACTGACATTTCCCAATTCCATTTTATGAGACAGTTAACAAATGCTTAGAAATTTTGCCAAAACATTACTCAATTTGTTGATATATTCCATGTCAGATGTTTTGGCCTGAGCAAAAACACCTCTGTGTCAAGCATCAGGGCTGAGGAAGTACATTTATTTGTCACATTATCTTTGAAGTGCTCTAGCTCCATATCCAAAACTGAATGGGAATTTAAATTAATTCTTTGTCATTAACTACATACCTTCATTAGGGAAGTAAGAAGAGGACTATATTTCTGCTATGGCTTGTCCAAGTAAAATCAATACTTTCCCCCATAGCCCCAATCTAATGCAATATCGGTTGATTGTGATTTTGATTTTATTGATATAAATACTGGACTTCTGTGCTTCACCCAGTATCCTGATAATATGGTCCTGCATTTTCCAGAAATATGAATTCCTTCAGGACAGAAAAAAGATTTTTCTTTCCTAAACTTTTATTTTTCTCTGATCACTGATCTGTTACATCGTAAAAGTAAAGAAATGAAAATAAACCCCAACAGTGAAATGCCGCTCTGGGCCTATAAAAATTACTTCAATAGCTTCACCCTCTAGGAAAATACCAAATAAACCACTTATTGAAGGGATCCTGCAATTGAAAGGTGGAGACTTTTTTTGTCGGATGATTGAAACCGATGAGCTCTTGTCACCAAGTTATCTTGGTGAGACTGGCTGAGTGGGGAAGTGTCATCTTGGGGGAAGACAGGATAAAGAAGGGGCAGGATGTCAGGACCATCATTTCCACAGTGCAGGGACTTTGGCTCCGAAGATTGTCAGAGACCTGAGATGGTGGGCTGGTAGGAAGTTTTCAACAACCTTATCAAAAATCTGTCCTAACAACTTGGTGGGGTTTTTTTGGTGTTTTGTTTTTTTTTTCCTTCCTTTTCTCCCAAAAAAGTACTGTGTTCAACAAACGAGCAAATTCTAAAGGAAAATGTTTTGTTGGATTTTTTTTCCCTGAACTAGCTCTAGAGTGTGAAAATATAGTATAAAGGTCAGGTTCAAGATGATGCAATAAGGAGGAATACTACTTTATTTTTAAGGGGAAAGAATTAAACTTCAAATATTGAAAATTATTTAAGACATTGATGCCTTTCCCCTATGCAGAACCTAGTTAGCACTGAGTAGAAAGTTATCTACTGATTCAGACTCTTTAGATCCACAAACGTAAATGAATTGGTGCCATATTTGCTGAATGGCTTTTACAAAATTAATATTAAGAAAATGTATTGCCTTCAGTATGATCTATGTTGTGGCAAGAAGAAAGGATGAGAAATGTATAGAGCAATTTGCTTTCACTTGCAGAAAAAACAGAGCTGCATTGAAAATCTATCAGGAGAAAATTAAAGACAGGCTGGAATAAGCAGCCACGTTAGTCTTCTTCAGTAGCAATGCTGAAACTGAAAAAGTGAAGGCTTTGAAAATTTGAAATGCTAATGAGTAATAGGAAAGAATAGCCAGTTTAATTTTGATACCGTACACAAAATGATGTTCTATCTTAATAGAATACATCATGTAACACTATTTCTCTTTCTATTTGTAGCACAAGATTGCTCCTTGCATTTTACAAAAGAATGCTGTTTTGTTACACCTTAGTAACCATCCTTACTGAGATATAAACATTGATCTCTGTCTTGTTTCATATATATTTTAAGTGAATTTCATAGGTTTTGCATTCAGGTCTTAATTACTTTCATAAAAAATACTCTGCATACAAGAGGGGAGGAAATCTGAATGTATTGCCTCAGTGATTTTACTGCATAAATCTGCTGCCATGGAAGATCTAAATAGATTGCATTTTTAATTTGCAATGAACAAAAGATGAAAATTAAGTATGAAAATTATTTTTCTGTATTTGGAGACTGATATTAAAAAAATAGAGGCCCTCATTTCTCATGAAAAGGCAGTAGTGACGGTTCTCAGCAGGCAAATGAATAGCAAATTGTTCTTCCAACAGTTTATATTAATTATTTTTATTTAAAATTATATAGATTAACAGGCTTTATCGCGCACATGGCAGTCTGCCTGTTTCCATGCTAAAGAAAATGGATATTTAAATATGAAAGCACAGTGCTGAATTTAGGAAAGAAATAGGGCCCAGATCCAGTAAACCACTTGAACTAGATCTGGAGAGACTTGAGTGTCAGAAAGCTGAGGCTGCTTAACCCACTCTTTAGGCAACAGCTCTGTAAGTGAAAACTATGCCATATTAAGGCTCCCTTTCACAACACTTAAGAGAACACACGTAGCTCAGAATTCAATGCAAATTCATCACCCTGTTTGGATTGGAAGCTACTGAAATCTGTGTAAGATGGTTCGTGCCAGACAAAATGGAAACACTGAATGCAGGTGTGTTTCTGCAACGTCATTGTCTTCTACAATGTGGATGCATGCCTCTGGTCCCTTCAAACCCAAAAGCCAGATGTCCACTTGAAGACAGGTATCTATAATCTTTCTTCCAAAGGAGTAAGTTCTTTCTCCTTACGGGAAAGAAAGTTAGTTATTTCTACAGCTGCATATTTCTTCTAGCCTTGCCTCGTAGAGCAATCACTCCAGCAGTGCTTCAGGCTATGGAGATTTAAACCCACAGCTCACTGTCCTAGGTTCTTCTGGCAGGTGAGGACAGTTCACCGTGCCTTAGGAGAGGGAAAGAGAGAAGGAGAAATAACTACAGACCTGTAGACTAATGTTTATACTCATCTCAGAGAATAGTGTTCAGGTTTTTAGGCTCACTGTAAGAAGAAGTTCTGGGCTTAAGTGCTCTCAAGTTTTAGGACATTTGCAGGAGAGAAGTACCTTTGGATCTTCACAGGCAAAACAAGGAACCATGCAGTTCCTCCACGAGCGCCATAATGACTAATTAGCTGCACAAAAGAACAAGTTACAAGCTGTAGGAAACCACCCATGATGGAATATCAGACATGGCTAGGTTGAGTTCAGAAAATAACATTTTGAGCCTAAAAATGCTTCTTTTCATGACAGGAAAACTTTGGGATGAGTTCATGGGAGTTCTGGTACAAATTCTAAATAACACTATAGAAAATTTATCAAGAAAATGTTATTATACAGAATATGATTACCAAAAAAAAAGGATCAGATTAGACCATAGAGTGGACATGTATAGAATTTGTGTTATGCCCTTTTTACAAATTATATATCTACTCCTACGCATTACTATATGAACACAGAAGCCAGCCAATTCACTCTATATACAGTCTTATAGAAGTTTCTGGATGTACTGACAATATGAAATGTAAGGAAAAATAAGGAAAAGCTGTACAAAAGTGTCTTTCAAATAAAGTTTACTACAAACAGCACTGCAGTTTTGATTTCTGCTTCTTTGTATTACAAAGTTCCTAATGCTCCAAATAATCACCCTCAGAACTGTCTTTGCATGAATGTGTTTTCCCATTGGCATTAATGAGGCCCCTTATGCACATAAAATTAAGCACAGTTATGAATATATGTGGAATCAGTGCTCTATATAGTTGCATTTGGTCACTTGATAATATTGATGAAGATTATTAATTCACTTACAAGAGACTTCACAGTAGTGAAGCTGCAGAACGTGTCTCTCTTTAAGCTCTCTTAAAGGTTGTTGTGGCATTTACCTGTGTCTTTCTTAACTGAAAATTTACAAGGGCTCTGAATTGTTCTACTATTTCATACTCTCTGCTTTATTATAGTATTGTAAATGATAGTGGTGGATTTCCTTTATTCTGCCTTTTTTTTTTTTTTGTTCTGTGTATGAACTAAATACCTTGTGCTTTCAGTCCCTTAATTGGTACAGTAGATACTTTTGAAAAGACAGNTCACTTACAAGAGACTTCACAGTAGTGAAGGTGAAGAACGTGTCTCTCTTTAAGCTCTCTTTTGATACTTTTGAAAAGACAANTTAAAGGTTGTTGTGGCATTTACCTGTGTCTTTCTTAACTGAAAATTTACAAGGGCTCTGAATTGTTCTACTATTTCATACTCTCTGCTTTATTATAGTATTGTAAATGATAGTGGTGGATTTCCTTTATTCTGCCTTTTTTTTTTTTTTGTTCTGTGTATGAACTAAATACCTTGTGCTTTCAGTCCCTTAATTGGTACAGTAGATACTTTTGAAAAGACAGGAAAAACTCTTAGAAAAAAATTAAATAACAGAACTCCTGGCAAGAAAATAATAGAAATTCTTGTCCCCTGTCCATCATATTGAGGTATCCTCATAAAACAGATCAGACTTTACAGCAAAATTTACCTGGACCCAAGAGAACAGCATGAAGCTGTGTCGAGGAGGTTTAGGTTAGATATTAGGAAAAGATTCTTGACCCAGAGGGTGTCTGGGCACTGGAACAGGCTCCCCAGAGAAGTAGCTGCAGTCCCAAGCCTTATAGAGTTTGAGAAGTGTTTGGACAATGCTCTCAGGCACATGGTGTGACTCTTGGGGCTGTCCTGTGCAGGGTCAGGGATTGGATTTTGATGATCTTTGTGGGTTCATTTCAACTCAGGATATTCTGTGATTCTATGAATGAGCCCTTTTTTCTAATTACCTTATGGACAGTGACTGCTCAGTTTTTGAAGTTGTTGATCTAGACCTGTAGAGCCAGTTGCTGAAGACCTCAGCTGTACCAGTTTGCAAATAGACAGAAAAGAAGCAATCCTACCTCTTGCAGGGGACTTGAAAGACTTTCTCAAAGACTACACGTGTCGGAAAAAAAATCAAGTGTGTCTTCAACACAAGGCATTGAGAAGAGAGGTGAGAGATGGCTTTCATGACTTCTTGTATCAATGCTATTTTATGAGTTGAGTAGTAATTTGTTTACGGGAGTCAGAGAAATTTCAGCAATGGGTGTACCAAAGATTTTGTGCAAATTTAGTGAGGTTTGGACAGTCGTCCAAATGACAGAGACCATTTGGTTCCAAAGGCTAACTGATATGGCACAGATCAAATCTATAGAGCTAAATTATTTTACCCTTCACTCACCTCTTTTTGTATTAACTTGGAGTTTGTGTTTAGGAGGTTTTTTGAGAGTACTAATTGGTGGAAGCTGAAAGTATAATAGAGACTGTGGTGAGGATGGTGATAGGATGGTGGTTATGTTTTCTTTGACACATTTTTGTTTACTGTAGAACACAAAAGGTACTGAAGAGAAACCCAGAGCATCAGTTCAACACTACCCCATGGGCAAGTTTCTTTGTTCTCTTGTCTAAATTCTAACCTGATCCATGGTATATGCCAGAACAGACAGATTGTGTGGATCAGGTGACTTATATAATTCTTATCCACTCCCTTACTGCTCAGCAAGAAAGTTTCTAACCAGCTTGTGCAGCAAATTGTCTTTGATTGAGCAGATCCTATGTAAGTATACTTGACTGGCATTTAATGGTTTGGAGGACTGTCCCTTAAGTGCTGAAGTCCTGTAAGAAATCCTGAAATAACTGCTCTTTAATGCCTGGAGCTCTGAATTTTCACCCTCACTCAAGCTCAAATGCTATATCTACCCTTGACCATCTCTAGTCTTACCCTCCAGCAAATATGAGACACCACTGCAAACACAGTCTATTAACTCACCACGTCTTGCGGAATTTAGCAATACACTGAAATCCACAGCCACTTCTGTCCATAGTATTACCCTAATCCTAGTCATATCTTTTCTCTAATTAGTATTCCTACTGTTGTGTTAAATTTTCCAGTACAAATCAGTTAATCAGCCTGTCTGAGAGCTCATTATGAAGCCCTGTAGACCTTGCTGTCTGAAGGAGTATAAAGAAATTTCTATCTGGATTCAAGAAGTATGTTAACCCAGAGGTGAAAGTCATATATTAAGTTAGCCATGGGTCACAATGGTGGTGTAATGCTTAAGTTTAGAGTTAGCTTAATCTTACAGTGTGGGGAAAAGTAACTACAACTTGGTTTACTGATGTGTCTTTAATATTTGTTTAATCTAGACAGACTGGTGATCAGTCAGGATAGCTGGGTAAAATATAAGTGGCAGAGGAGGGGTTTGGAGAAGAAGGACTGTAAAACTTCATTAATTCCTAAATTCTTCAAGTCTGATGACATTGGGAAAAGGGCTGTTGTTGCCAGAAGCTTAAGACCTCATTGTACTTATACCAGAAAATCCTAGGTAACTAAAATGCAATGCTTACAGAAATCCATGAACAGAAATATTCTGTTTAAATTCAGAGAACAAATGATGTTTTTGTAATGATTAAGAAGAGATTTAGCATTGGCAAGGGAGTTAATATTCAGAAAAGCAGCATTTGAAGAACTGTCTTATTGTTCTTTCTGCAGAGATCACCAAGCCGAGGTAAATGTGCAAGAAACAGAGGCCATTGTTGTCCAGTGAACAAGGTGGTGTATTGTCATCATACTCAAATTTCAGGTTGAGCATGAAAATATGAGCATGGGGAATTTTTTCTTTCCAGTTCAAGGGCCGCATCCCTTGTGAAGTTGTCTGGCTTTATCCTGATTGCATTTTAGTAGAGGAGACCTGTCACTCAACGTCCTTTTCAGGTTGCTGCTCATGTAAACTCTTCCAATAGGGAATACTCCCATGACAAAGATTTGCTGCTTAAAAGTTACCTGTGTCTTAACATGCATTAATTTACCATGAAATTTACTCCCAACGTGAAAAGAGTCAAACAACGGTAGTGCAAGATGTCCTGTTTGTAAGACTGTATTCCATTTCAGTGGGAACCAGAGGCATTCAGTGACTTGCAAGATTGGTAGTTTAATATCTGTAAATGGGATAGATAGTGAGCGTATCCTGTTTGGGGGAATTTCAGCAACATTGAGCATTCCTAGGATGAGAACTGTGTTTCTACACAAGAAGGAAGTCAGTCCCACTGCTAGGCCATTTTACACACGGCTGGGCAAGACCTTCCTGAGAGTAAGAATTTTGCAAGGAAGGAAATGGAAAATGTTGCTTAGCTTTTTCCTGCCTCCCAAGGAATGAAATTCCTTGCAGAATACTGTCTGCTGGGTAAATGACATATCAGTGACACTAGTGTATGAAAGCTGTAAAAGAAGAAAAATGCAGAAATGAAACTTCATAAATTTCTTCGGCCTGATCCTGCTGTTTGTATAAAAGAAGGATTCCCAGAGTAGTGTGAGCCCATGTCTTTTGACTGAAAACTCCACAGATCCATAAATTGCTCGCACAGATTTACTATCTGACTGCTTATGTAAATAGTTTTATTTGTAAGTCAGTAGCTGATAATACATTTATGAAGATATTAAGAATTTAATTGTTAACCAATGATTTGGTATATTTTATTTTTTTAAAAAATCCCATTTAACATGAAGTCCTGAATGCATGAAGTGGGAGTTACACTCTCACTAGGTTTGTGCTCTTCTAAGCTGCATAATTCTGAAGTGTCAAAAGGTTAATCTGATATGCATTCCAGTAATTTTTATTGCATAAGTCTTTTGATATTGGAGCATTACAAATCTCTCAGAGGGAAGCCATTATATAATATTTATGCAAAGCTATGTGAATACTCTGTTATCCCTCTGCAAGCTTTACTTTCTCTTGGTGGGCATTATGCAGTGACAATAACCAAGCAGAAGCCACTTGTGGAATTTACAGAGGGGTTACATAGTCCCTAAATTGAGTGTACTACAGGCAGATCTTGGATGCTGCTAGGGAAATAAAAAGTGCTTTCTCTTTTGTTCCCTCAGTAGCTGTTTAATATCAAATGCATTACTTTTGGTATTTAAATAAATTAACTGACAGCTGTAAGAGATCAGTTTTGTAACATTGAGCAAGGTATTTGATATTTGCAAACATACAGGTCTTAGTAAAATATCTATTAAAAACCTGAAAAAAATGGATGTGGTACTTTGAAATCCCAGTTAAACAAGGCATAGAAAGCCTTCAACACTTTTGAAATATGAGGTATCAACCTTCAAAACTAAGTACTAGTGAAGCATAATTGCTCGGAATTCAACTAGAGATAGGAACAAACTGGTAAGTAGCAATGGAGTTTCAACTCTAGCATCTCAAAAGATGCTCCAACTAAATATCATAACAAGGGAAGAGCGCAGGTGGTGTTGAGATGAGGAGAAGACGGAAATAATTTTTGATGTTAACTCTGATTAGTTAGAAGTTGAAAGGGGAGAAAAAATCACAGACTGACAGAACAGCAGAATGTTTTTCTGTTTTTGATTTTTAATTTTCAGAGCAGGTACGAATTTGAGTTTCTGTGCAGTACAGCTGCAACATAATAGAGGTTACCCTTTTTGTATTTTCCTGTGCAACAATGTATATAGCTAAAGAGGTATTTTAATCAGAAAAAGCTGTCATCTTTGATATAGTTAGGAAAACAAGCTAAGAACATATCTGTCACATTATGTACTCCCAGAGGCTGTGGCCTTTTGACATAGGTGTTTCTACAGCCTAGAAGAATCAATGACACAAAGGATCACAGGGTTAAAAAAATATTTGTCCATCAATTCTATTCAAGATCTGGGCACTGGATTCATGCCAGATAGAGTGTGACTTTCCCTAGAGTCACTGAAGAAAATTTTTGCTAACTGTGGATGCTGTCTAAAGGAGTTTGAGACTCTTGGAAGGATTTTTTTGCTGCCTGTGCATAACTCATCAAGGATCCAGTCTATCAAATCATCAGATTTTGTATGTGAGAAAAATAATAGTCTTGTAAGTAATAAAGCCAAGAGTTGTCTCTGTTTCCACCTGGAAGAATTTTTACCTCAATTAAACATTTGAACTCTTTGTGACATCAGGTAAAGAAAGCAATAGCTCAGAACGCTAGGTTAAAAAAGATATAATAACTAGATGGAGTTTATTTTTTATTTTGTGCATTTACAGTTGTGTAGACAAAAAATAAGAGAGTTTTACTGTCCACAGCCTCCTGAGTTTATTTTTTCCCAAGTCTACACATTAAACAAATGTTAGCTCATGTGTATATGTCATTGTCCCTTGCAGTACTACAACGCTGTTGTGTATCTCTGTGTGTGCACGCAAGAAGAGGGTGAAGATGTTATTTCACGTGGGAGTGTAAGAGGGTTCATCAGAAAGCTGTGTTTAAAGGAAGAAAGAGTCTCTCCTGAGAGAGGGAGAAAGTATTTAAACTTTAATCATGTCCACATTCTCCTCCTACAGAACTAATATTTTGTCTGATGTATTGAAGTTAGAGTTTTTAAGAGAAAGGAGCAATAGCTGAGAAATGTCTGAATTTTCAGCTCAGCCTGAATAATTCCTTCCAACTGTCTAGCAACGAAATGCTAAGCACAGATGGAGTGGTGATATACTGGGCTGGGGAAGCTGCCCAGACTGTTTGTTGTTCCAAGTATTTGATTTTGTGAATAGCAATAAAGCCTTTTTCACTGACCTCTGAAGGATTAATGTCTTAATTTAGCACTCCATGGCAAAGAAGCCTACAGAAAAGAAAATATGGGATATGTGTATAATGAATTGCAGTGTTTATAGTTTGTGTAAGTACAAACCCCATAATCTGCTGATTGCAGTTGAATTTGAGAAGTGCTAATTCATGAGCTTTGACATTCCAATTATTTTGTTATTAATACATTCTGCATCCACCTGTGCTGCTGTCTTAGCATCATTTTAATAGCCCTGCTAAACAACACTTAATACAAACAATTAGAAAAAATATATAACTGCATTTTTCTAAAGAAGAGTGTGGGAAATTTAATGAGACTTTTACTTGATTTAAGGTGGCTGCTTTTCAATGCAGAAATACAGGATGTTGTTAAGTTGTGCTGACAAAGGAAGGTTAAAAAATGAGAAAAAACTCAATTCCTTTGGAATTTTAGACTGGTTCAAGCAATAATTTTTGTGCTTGGCATATTTATTGGTGGCCTGATGCAAATGGCTTAATATTTCTTAAATGTGTTGCATTCATTTTTAGTTATAAATTGTTATTTTTCTTATTCTCTCTGCTGGATGGATTTAGCCACAAAGATAATTATCCAAGTCACATTGCCCTATGATTAAAGGATGTAAGAAGGGAAACAAATATAAAGGAATACAGATGATTACCTGAAAATGCTTTGCAAGGAGTAAAAACTTCCTGGTTAAGGTTGAATTATTACAGAAATAAAACAGTGATATGACTTTAATGTTGCGACATGCAAACTGTGTAATATAATAATTTCAGACCACCTTTCTTGAAGTGACTAAAGAAGGCAAGGCATTTAAAACCAGACAGGCATTAAGACCACACAACTACCTGGGTTTGCATAAGGCAGGGCTGTCGAAGAGAATACGTTAATTCTCTTATGTGAAACTAAAAGCCCTTCTGGTGATGTGATTCAGCCAATCTGCCTGTGTCATGCTGGAGACCTGATGCTCCCAGGCCCTGGGATGCTGCTCTGTGGCATCACAGTGTACCAGGAGCAGGACTGCAACACACGACCTTCTTCTAATAGGCCTGAAACCCCCTCGGGCAGGATTTATTTCAATCTTGAATATGATCTCATTAAATATAGGTAGTGTTTTTTTCTCTGCTAGACAAACCTAGGAAGAAGAGAGATGATTTTTAAACCTTCTCTAGCTCACCCTATTTAACCATCTGGCACAAGAACAAAAGAAGTGGGAAAACATTATGTATAATAACAGCAACACTGGAGGTTCTGGAGATCCAACTTTTTCACTTGGACCAATAATATGTAAGATATGAGACTTTGACAAGGAATGATATGACTTTTAGTACTGCTAATAATTCCCCTTGGTGGTATTAAAGACGCACCATTCCTGGAAATTTCTATTCTGAACACATCAGAGTACCTCCCTTCAAGGAAAACACACTAACTAACTGAGTGATAATAAGCTAGGGCCCGCACTTTTGGTCTCTTAATTATATTTTTAAGCATTTTATTGGCATCTTTTTAATTTGCTATAAGTATGAAATCAGGTATCTAGTTTATTCTAAGAACATTTTCCTAGTGTATATAATGGTTATGCAATTTTCCTGGGGTTCTCTAGAAATTTATTTGACATTTCTTCCATAGTCCAGGTAATATAAAGATTGTTTCTTTCTAGTGATGAAAGAATGTTCATATGGACAAATATTTCATTAGCAGGTGCTAAAAATTAGATTTTTTTAAAGACCATTGTAATGTAAATAGTTACAACTTGAGCAATTGTTTGGGTTTTATTTTTGTTTTGCTGAAAAAACGCCCTCCATTTTGGAGAACTTTAGCTGCTAGTTATTTTTTAACATGAAGACAGATGGCTCCCTTTAGTGGAAGGAAAGAACTTTTTGTCTCTGGGCATAATAATGTAGTAGGAATTCAATCATTAATATCAACATTCATGCATTTGTTACTGGCCTATCTTGCCTGTGAGTGACTGTAATAACCTCTTTTCTGACATTTATGTGCATATTATATCAGAACCACATTTTAGAATTCATTTGACTTCTTCAGGAGCTGAAGATGGGGAAAGCAATTTTCATAGCTCTCTGAAAAACAACCTTTGTCTGCAGATGCCCAGCTCAGGAGTACTTCTCAAGTTCACAACAATTTTACCCCTAGTCTGAAAAACCTCAGAGCCTTACAATTAGCCAGATACCTCGATAAAAAACAGAGTGGAAAAATGTAATTTACAGATATTTTCTAGTCACCAGAAGATATAATTTTCTGGAAATAGTTGTAATTCATAGTTTGAGCTTCCTCAACATTATAAAATAAGTCGCATGATGAATATTTCCTGACTACATTGAAGTTAATTATTATTAAGTAGAAGGAATTAATAATTGTCTGAGCTCAATTTATGAAAACTACAATACAAAGTATTTTCAATTTTGTACCACTTTTGAAAAGTGCCATCCAAAATAAAAGTGTGAAGTGAACGAACAGAGCAGATAGGTGATAATCTTGGAATATTTTTGATGCTATAACATGTAACTTTATCAGCCATTCCAAATCAAAAGAGAAGGCTAGATCTGATGATTAGGTTGGCAGAGTAAATCTACATACTCTACATTATGGCTCTGAGACTGTGCTGTCCATATGGAACAGTCCTGAGCTTCATAACAGAAAATGAGAATAAGATCAACCAGACATTACTGTCCATTCTGGACCAGACTGTAAACTCTCAAGATAATTAAAAAAATTTAGCATTTCTCAGCAGGCTGCAAGGATTACTCTATACAAAATTACTCTATATATGAAACCAGAAATGACAAAGAGATAGCCTGGATCATTGAGAAAATAGGAAAAAAGATATGTATTTCATTAACAGGAGAAATAATAACCATAGGAAAATACTCCAAAAACACAACTGCAAAAACCTCTTTTGAAAGAAGTTGAATAAACACTTTTCTTACACGTGGTAGAGTAGGTGAATTTCAGATCTCCACATATGGGTGAATAAGAAACTTAGCTGAAGCCTAGCACTGGAAGAAGAATGCTTTAACTGAGGAGCAATTAAGGAAAACTTTTAATTAATTCTATTAGTTCTCAAGCCTGTTAAATGCAGCTTAGAAGATTAAATAAAATTCTGTCTGTTAATGTTCAAATGAGAGCATGGAATTTCTTAAAAGAAACACTTGCAAAGCATTAGTCACAGTAGAAGAGATAATAATGTTTTATACATTAAAAAAAAAGTAAAATATATTGCCCAGATCCCTTTCAGCCTAACTCTTAGCTAGACCAAGATATTGTGTGTATATTTTTTTACAGTTAAAATTAAGAAATATAGTTTTATGGAAATGAAATTATTTCTAAAAATTGAATATACATTTGTATAAAATAAATTTCCTCTGTGGATTAGGTTTTCAATTATAGATCTGAGTCTTAAAGCAGCTAGAGATAAAAGTTCCTTTACAGACTGTGGATTAACAATACACTTGGCAAATAGCAGGCCTAAGATCATCAAAAGCAAAAGATATTTTCTGAGAAAACTTTGAATTTGTTGGGTAGATTGAGACATGCAGCCTTAAGTCCATGAGCTTGGCTGATGCTCCCTGGATCCTAGTTTGCCAAACAGGTTTACCCTGTAGGAAATTTCCCTGATGTCTGCAAGTCTCCTCACATGGTAAAACCTGTACTTCCACCTAGAGATCCTCAGGATAAAGTCCTAGTTTTCTGAAAGTCAATGGCAAAGCTTCTACTGGTTATTGTGTGGCCTGGCTTTCACTCAAGTTTCATTAATGAATCTTATTTTCATTAATAAATCCCATAAAACATCATAAATCATAATACATCATTCATACAAAAATGTATGAAAATTGGGAATTTTAGTAGAAATCAAAGAATGGGAAGTTGTGTCTCTGGGAGAACGAAAGATAAAGTCACCTATAAATTCAATGTGATTGGACAGAAAAACAATGTATTTCAAGCCACAGTAAGCCTGAAATTTTCTGCGTATCTTGTTCTTGGGTAATGCAGTGGGGTGGGAGGTGGATGGGCAATTGGGTTTTTACTTCTGACTTTATGGAATTAAGGTTTTCTGCACTTTCCTGTGTATTCTGTTCTTTAATAGAGAACCAATTACAGGCCCACAAGATTCCTGTTGAGCTATGCACAGCACAAACACAACCACTTTGTTAATTTATGGAAAAAGAAGGTCTCTTCTATATAAAGGGTAGGCAAGAAAAAACACAGAATCATAAAGAAATTTAGAAACCACACACAACACAGCAGTTCAACCTAGTTCCCTGAACTGACAGGTTTCTGTCCAGTAAGTTACAGTTCTCTTTAAATAGGAATTTTTCCTTTTGGAAATATAGTTCAGAGGTGTCTTCTGTGAAAATTCTGGTAACAATGGGAGTTTGAGGTTCTGAGTTTTTCTGTGACTTGAGATTTATTTGGAGAAAACTCTTGCACAAAAAGCCCTTCATTACGTACCATGCTATCTTTTACTGAGCATCGCTGACTGCGATAAATAAGGAAACAGAGATTGACAGCATCTGCTACCAGCAGACTTGAGACAACTTCTAGTGTCTGGGATAGAAAATCAATCAGAGGATTGGGAAGAGAAAATGAAGCAATTAATGGGTAAATTGATTCCAACTGATCTACTTGGAAAAGTAGCTATCTCTTCTCAGACCTGGGAAGAGATTCGTTGTTGCTGCTCACTATTTACATTGTCTGATGTATTTATTTGCTATATTTAGAGGTAAAGCAAGTATGTACACTTGATATGAAAGAAGCATTTTCTTATGTTTTATTTCTTGTGTTTTTTAAAACGCATTTTTTTAAATGATGCATTTTTTTAAATTTCAACAGCTGGTGGTGTAAAAATATCTATGTACTTGCCATAAAGGAGGCTTACTGTGTTTTTATTCTGCGCTGATATCAAAACTCACAGAAATAGCATATGATCAGCTTGATAAGGAACAACTTAAAATCAAGTATTTTTTAGAAAGACTTTTTTTTTATAATTTAGAATCTAATCTCAGATGTATTTTATTTTGGTCCCTCCAATAGCAAGTGTTTATTTTCTGTACTAAACTATTGTTTCACTAAAATAAATAAGCCTCATCATTTCTTGCAACTCCTCTTCTTTAGAATTAAAAGTGCTTTTATAGAACTTACAACGGGTGTCAACTGAAAATTCCTCAGAAAAAAACGGAATTTCTTGACAGCTTATGTTGATTTTTGAAGGTCCATCTGGAGATACAAATCAGGTCCAAACTGCCTAGAGTCTATAATTACGTCCATCAGACCTAGTCTGACGAAGCCTCAATAACACAGAATTGTCCCCCAAGGCTCATATGAGTTATGGTACCCTTGAATCTACATGTTCACTAAAAAGATCCTACTTCATCTGTAGGAAAAAATCAACAAGAAATCTTTATGATTGAAAGTCAACTCTTTAATCTTCCCTGCCATAATTTTCCCTGCTATATATAAAAATCTGCTGCATTTGGCAATGGTAGTTTTAGAAGTGAAAGGATAGAAGTCACAGCAGTAATAATCATATACTTCATATAATGTTACTTATGAGTTTGCAATGAGGGAAAGGGATATCTCTTCATGGAGCCTGGTTGTAGCAGAAAAGCCTGTCAAATATGCTAAAAAGGGTGTTTGAGGTTTTTCTTGTTTGTTTGTTTGTTTTAATTTGGGATACAGCAGATCATTGTCTTTACATCTTTAATGCTGTAAGAATGACAATCATGATTCTTATAGCAGTCCTGCAGCAACTGCTAGACCCACTGACAAAGGCAGTCATATACATCCATCCATCCGTCTTTTTTCCTCCCTTTTTCTTTTCTTGTGGATTGGGAATCATTGTGGTCATTCCAGCTGGTGCTGTCCTTGGAATATAGGACGACATTCCCCGTGAGGGCATAGGAATACTGTTCTCGCTAATCCTGGGAGATTATGGGTTGAGTTTGGTGCAGATAAGAAGGGGTGTAAATTACAGAAATGCCCAATTATGAGAAAGTAAGAGCCTGTCATACCCATGGGATTCCTGTTCATGTGACAAATAGATGTACATGGTTGTCTGTGCAGCATCCTAAGCATGTGCAGTGTGGATACAGACTGGGGTGCCCATACTGGAATGACCCAAGAAAGCAAGGAAGAGGTGTGAAACCTCTTGAGTAAAGGCCCTAGATGAAAATAAAAGAATATGGGACCTGACACTGCTCGACACTGTATACATTGAAGATATATCTGATATATCTGATGAGAAAATTGTTCTTTGCTGAAGGGTTGCATTTTTATGTGCCTTTTAAAGGCTTGAAAAGTAGAAATGGGAGGAACCTGTAACTGATGCCTTTTTTTTCTGTGAATTATTTTTAGCCAAGGTCATTAAGTGAGCTTCTTTACTGTCTGACCTCCACAAACTGCACGGTTTGTCCATCTGTGAGGGTGCGATAAATGTCAACAGAGGAGTGAAAATAAGTGAAGAAGAGTGGGAAGAGAAAAATGCCTTAAGAGCCCCTTAAACCAGTTTTGCTACCAAAGGCAATACATTATGAAAATAATCATATTTGGATAAATTTCTGTAAGTTAAAAAACTCAGAGTTATGATGATGAATAAATTACATTTATAAACTGGGCTTGATTGATAAGCAGAATTATTTTCTTCTGTTCTTGATAGGTCCAGAGTCTGGTGTTCTTGACTGAAATGAGTCAAATACCGGGAATGAAAGCTTAATATACACAGAGATGCATAACATCCTCCTAGTTTGCAAGGTGCTGAGACTGCTATTGGAAACTGTTTTAATTAATTTTCTCATTTGTATTATCACATTGTCTTTTGTCCAGCAAAAGGGACCTGTTCTAGTTTCAAGCAGGTGATGGAGGGTGCAGGATTGGAGTGTTTCGACTCAGTTAACACGCTTTTCACCTGGTTTAGGGAATACCTAAGGCTGATAGTTGTCTGCCTGAAGTTCAAATAGTAAAAAAGTCATTTTCATAAGGGAAAATATGTCCAGGTTTAATTTTGAAAGGGCAACAATTGCAGCAGAGCATGAAAACGATCTGATACTACATATGCTGACAATTACCCTTTTCAAAACCCATCTGCTGGAATAGGCCAGGTAACTTGTGACGCTGAACTGAAGCCCATCTGCCTCGAGGATAAGGTGAGGAGGAGTGAAATGCACCCACAGCCATCCACACACCCATCTTGTTTGTGGATAAACACCAGGTTTTGGTGCCTGGCTCCTATCAGCCCTGTTCTGTATGCACTGCAGAGGGTGATGAACCAGAGTGATGATGACCTTTGCTTCAGCATGTGTGTGGTGAGTCTGAGACATCGCACAATGATGAAGTCACTGTCTAGCCACTATACAGCTCTTGTGCATGTATTTCAGTATCAGAAACCCCAGGCAAAAATATGAGCCCCCACGGCTGTAAATCACCATTTTCTCACTGAACCCTTAGGCTGATGAGGCTCAGATTGGCTTCAAGCCTGTACAAGAGCAATGGAGATGTTTGGGCTGTGGAAAGACTGAAGGTTTTAAACAAACCTCTGAAGTCTTCAGATTGTGGAGATTTCAGATGTGGAAAAGGGCATGACCAAAGACTCCTGAGGAGATGATAGATTTCTATATCTGTAAATATTTTTTGCATTCCTATTTCTTTAAACTATTTGCCAGATCTCAGTATGGAGTTTAAATGTTGAACTGCTAGTAGCTTGGCAGTCCCTTTCCCATCTCCTTTTAGCTCGGTAAATCAGGAGACATCTTTTTATTTCATCTCCAAATCACAAGTCTTTTTTATCAAGTTCTTTCTCAAGTAGAAAAATTCCTATCTCCACATTGGCATTTTTCCAAATGTAATGCCTTTCAGCCTACAAAAAAGAATAAGCCACCAATTCCTTTCCATCTCAGAGCACTTTACTCAAATTGCTTAGTGCATTCTTATACTGACTAAAGATGGATGAAAGTGGTTTGGGTCGGTCTGTTTTATCTGCTGTGAAACAGCTGTACTGCCAACAACTTGTTTCTCTAAACATCATCTTTCTTTTTTTCCCTTGTGTGGGTGTATTTTTCATTTTAAGGAAATAATTTTTGCTCATTATTCAGAAACATCAGAACTGAATATAAAACTGTAAGTCTACTTCCAGGAATGGCATGAAAATATATGCTGTGAAAAATTTTGTCTTTCATGCTTCTCAGTGAAATAGTTTATACTATTTAAAGGGGACCAAAGAAAAGAACCATACCTGGAATTTCACTAGAAGTTTTGTACCACACAGAAACAATCTGAGGAAAAAACTCAGGATGCTCTCTCTTGCACCACAACATCACTCACCACCTCTCCCTGTGTGTGATATTTCCCTAATGATTTTTATCATGTGAGTTCTGCTTCAAAACTGCTGTGCATGAACTAGAGCTGAGTGCTCTCATTTAAGGGAATGACGGTGTGAAAATTATTAAGAAGCTTCAAAGTTATGGATCCAAATCCAATGCTTCTTTGCTGTCTTTTGCTCTACTCAAATAGCCTCTACCACCCCACAGCTGAAGAAACGTGGATGGGAGTCTGCTCTACCAAAAAAATTGTCATTAGGAAAAGGTGAGGAAAAACGTAAGTTTTTCATCTCAGCACGTTTGAATATGTTTCCTGTGATCAACTACTATAGCTCTTTGCCTTCTGTCTGTTGTCACCTTTAGAAGCTTACTGGAAGCATCTCAGCACTTGCAAATCAAAGATTAGCTTTTCATGCAATACTTATATTTTCTGATTGAAGTTGTCATGTACTCTTTAAGAAGGGATTTTTTCTGGTGCTGACGAAATAGGTACTCGGGCTGACGAAAACCAGCTATATGCTTAACTGCTCATGCTCAGGACTTGGATACCTTCCTACAGAACTAAGACTGTCAGGATGGGACACGTAGAAAGAGAAGAGGAGCCCAAACCATAAAACAGGCTGTGCTGCCCCACAGTCAGGGGTCAATTTGCTTAGTAATTTGAACCAGGTGTATAACTGAGGCTTAAAGCTATTGGGTGAGAGAATTTGACTTTGTGGTGTTTATAAAGTGTCACAACCATCCATAGTTTTAAATGGATATTTTTTCTTATTCCTGGTGTTCATGTCTAGCCATCATGCCTTCTACAGGTTGTGCGACACTCTCCAGAGTTACTGAGGAGAGGGGGTTGGAACTCGATGATCTTCAAGGTCTCCTTCCAACCCAAATCATTCTGTGACTCTGTGATGCTTGTTCTGCCTTTAGTTATTATTCACAATGTCACTTGTCATTGCAAGATTTTGCTTTTAGTTTCAGTTATGCTTCTGTAAGTCTATGCCCAGTGATATATCATAGAGTTGGGTTTTCATTATAGTCTGAAAGATTAATCAAAACCAACCCAACCATTTTAGAAAAAAAAAAGATAGACAGAAAATACTGTTTGTTTATAGTAAAGGTGTTTAAATGAGAGGCATTTATTTGTGTCCTTCAAGGCAGAAACTGGAAGAGTGGTTCATGATTATTTCTCTGTTGCCAGGTGAAACTGCTTAAATGTGCAAAATCTGAGTATTTAAATTTAAAAGGTTCAGTAGAAACATTTGCTACGTGTGAGAAAAGAAGATCAATGTCTCTCAGCCAGAAAGCTAGTCCTTACATGACTGCAACTCTTATTCCATGATATGTATGCATCCACCCACAGAAGGAAGAAAATAAAAAAAATGGAAATGATGTCCAATTTTAGGCAGCTGTGCTCTTTTTTTGCCTTTTTTTCCCTTCCATCCCTACCCACCTGCCTGCTCTGCCCAAACAGTGTGTCTGACTTCGTCTTGTCAAAGAAAGAAAGAAAGAAAGAAGGAAAGAAAGAAAGAAAGGAAGAAAGGAAGAAAGGAGGAAAGGAAGAGAAAGAAAGAAGAAAGGAAGAAAGAAAAGGGAAAGAAAGAGAAAGAAAGAAAGAAAGGAAAGAAAGAGTAAGAAAAGAAAAAAGAAAAGAAAGAAAAAAATGAAAGAAATGAAAGGAAAGAAAGACAAAGAAAGAAAGAAATGAAAGAAAGGAACAAAAGAATGAAAGAAACAAAGAAAGAAAAGAGAGAAAGAAAGAAAGGAAAGAAAGAGAACGAAAAAATGAAAGAAAGAAAAAATGAAAGAAAGAAAAGAAAGAAAGAAAAGAAAAGAAAGAAAGAAAGAAAGAATTTATTTTTAGGATGCCCCTCATCCTAAGCACAGAATAAGACAGACATCCCTCATAAGAAGAGGGTGGAAGCTTGTATTTAAATACAGAATTGCATCTGAGGACTGAATCACAGCATGGAAACACAAATGTACTGTGACAAGCCATATGTTTCAGTTCTTGATTTCTTCATTATAAGCAACTCGAGGAGGTAGTAAAAACAAGTATGCCTCTACATATTTTCCATCATTCTACTCAGTATCCATTTTTGGGGTGTATGCTAAATTACCCTAAAAAATATAGAGTAAGTCACAGTGCCATTTTCCCAGCTCATTTTAAAGATATAATTTTCCATTAATATTGCAGACACAGATGACTCTGCTGCACTCCTACTCCTCGTTTTTTTTCTTTCTCAGCTTGAAATCAGTATAATTTTAAATACTCTACCTGTCAGATTAGATGTATTGTACTACTCTTAAGACACATTAAAGCAGTCACGTTTTTTTAATTGTTCTTTACATGTATCTCAGCATAACAGTGAATTTAATATTAGGTTTGGGCAGGAAGGACTAAATAACGGGAAATAATCTATATTTCATAGCTCCAAGTGTCAAGCAAAGAATATATACTACTCAATATCCCTATTGCAGATATGACTTTTATTTTATGAATAAGAAATTATAAAATTAAAAATGTCCTCTTCTCTCATTTTAATATGTTTTACTGATATGAAAGTTGATCATGTTGGATCAGTCTCTAGGAATGGAAAAAAGAAAGATAAAAAACCATAGTTTGGAAACAAGCAGGAAGAGCAAGTAAGCTATTCAGCACAGCAATTCTTTGTCTCTAATGGATTTCTGTTGACTGTACAACTTCATTTGGAGAACAATAATGAAATAGTAATGTGATATATATGTCTGGTGAGACTCAGGCAATATAACAAATGATTTTGTAGGTGACATTTTATGCCTTTTAAAGAGTATTTCTGTTTGTTATTGCCTTAAGCTTGTTCAATGTGCTCAATTTACATTCAACTTTTTTTTTCCACGTCTTCTATGATACGGGTTCTTTCAAATAGAAGGTAGTGAAGATGCCAAAGCTTATAATAAAGGAGGGTTTACAAACAAAATTTTAATCCAAGGTGGACAGATTAAGATCCTCACTTTTTTCAGTACCGAATACCAAATAGTTCCTGCTGATTTTAAGGTATAAGAATAACAGTGAATTGCTCCTCTGCCACAGGGGAATTACAGATTTGTGCTGTACCTGTCCTGGCTCTCTGTACCTAACCTGTGCACTGGGAGGACAGCTGTGCACTTGCAAACCGCTTAACTGAAGGGTGGCATCACTGTGACAGGACTGGACAACTGTCCAGCACTAAACACCAGAAGTTTGCAAAACAGCTTTACTTTTGAATTCATTTTTTTTGCTGTCATTCCTTAAAATCAGGGCTTTCCATCCAATTTCCATTGCTTCTCAATCCTTCTCCTGTCCATGCAATGGTATACCCTGCAGGATGAGGCAAAGTTCAGTCAGATGTGCAGGGATGGTGCCTACCAAATCTTCATGAGGTTCCGCACAGGGCTCCCACCTTGCTCTGTGGGGAGTGAGAGAGAGTGACAAAATGGGGATAAGTTCCTTGCAGCACTTCTCCCAGCAAGACCATGCCAGAAACTTATATGTAATCCCTAATGAGAGAGAAGGGTTATTGTCATTCATAAAACTTTTCCCAGCTTTGTTCCAGGAAGCATCACATAGTATAATATTAGGCAGAGCACATTTTATCAGCCTGTAATATATTTGCACTTAAACATCTTGCCTGTGCCCTTACAGCTCTATTCCACTGAACACATTTCCTCCAGCAGGAAGACCCGTGGAATTTTGTTTGCACTTTGTCAGTGGGGAAATTGCATGAGAGTCAAACATTCCTCACTCCGTTTGAATTACACTGTTATCCTGCTGTCTGCTGTGAAGAGCTTTTAAGTGGAGTGTTTATCATTAGAGCCTATCCATTAAAAATTATTTACTATTGACGGTGTTAGCTAGTAGGGAACATTTCTGTGGGATATGGATTTGTAATTACACTGTTAGTTTAAGGTTTAAAGCTTTTTTTGATGGCTTAGAGAGAGAGTTTTTTTGATTTTGAAACTGCAGGAGATGCACTAGAAATCTGATCTATCATGTTGTCTCTGGCTCAAGAGAGGGAATCTGGAATGAATAATAATAAAAATAAGGCAAAGAATTATTTTCTCTAAAAGCACTTTAATCTGATTCCATGGACAGATCGCCGAAGCAGAAATTGTTGTTTTGTTTTGAAAGGTTTCTGTGGCTGCCTGGAAGCCATTGTCTCTGTAGCAGGACAGGCAGGCAGGGTGAACCGAGCAAATTCTCCTGGTGAGCTTCTCTGAGAAGTCAGCCGGATTCAATCTGGAGCCAAAGCACAGTAACTTAAAAGCACAGCAAAAATACTGTCAGCATGTACATTCCCTTGCCACCCTGAATTTACTGTGTATATAACATATGGCACGTCTGCACAGACTGGACTGGGAGTGGAAGAAAGGCTGCCGTGCCAAAGGCACAGCTCCACGGGGTCCGTGTGCGGTGTCTGTGGGCCCTGGGCCAGGGTGAAAGGTGCTGCTGGGGTGGAGGTTTGGCTACTCAGCCGAGGCACGCTGCTGCCAGATTGCTGTGCTTACCCTTTTCACACCAGAGCCTTTTCTTTGCTTTCAGCTGGCCCTGGCTATGATCAGAGATGTGTTCGCCTGGAGTGCATGTCAATATGCCTGAAACTCACACCAAATTTTATAAAAAGCTTTGACTCTAGCCTTGTGTGTTGGTATCCAAACGAAGACTGTGAATAAGGAAAGTCTCATTAAGTGACTGTAGAAGGAAGCTTTAAAATATACAATTCTATTAGATCCTCCTAAATTTATTCCCCCTATTAAGTGTAATTATTTGAAAGTATAATTTTTAAATATTCATTCATTACCTTACGACAATATGAAAAATTTCAAAATAACTTCAGACGGACAGCTTAATACTGTCCAGCAAAAGGCTGATATGCATTTTGAAACAACTGGTCTGAAAGTGATTGACTTCTAAAAGTGAAAAAAATCAGCCTTTTTCTGAATGAAAGTTCAAATCTTAACTAATTTCTAGTTGACTTCCTAACTGAAAAGGCAAAGGGTAATAAGTACAAATGTAGTTTTTGTATTAGACAATTGCAATTTTCCTTGCTTTTGGAAACCAGTGCAACTGCTGAAAAAGGAATTTCAGAATACCATAATCCAGAAAATGTGAAATTGCCTCAAGAGGAGATCACTGTGCTAGAAATTCATCACAGTAACTTACAAACAAGTTGCTAGTGATTATAATGAAAACCACTGACTGTCTCTAGCTGTGTTAGAAGTGGGTGTAATGCAGCCTCCAATGACACAGCCTGGCAGTGTGGGGCACTGCTGCAAGAGAGCCACCACTCATGGCTCAGGTGAAGCACCTGCTGGAACAGCTGCCATCCTCCAATTGCTAACCCATAGCTAACCTGGCTGTTAACTTTTCCAGTCTATAATAATTTTCCCAGCTATGGTAAAATGGTTCTGACAAATGTCAAACTGAAATCTCTGAAAAATTCTACTTTTCTGCAAACCTTATTCTTTAAAGTGACATAAAATAATGGAGCTCTTCTGTCTTTGTATAAATGACTAAAGCACGTGTCATCAAACTGTTGAGCAGATTCTAAGTACATCCCTTTTTAATATTGTTTTTATTTTACAATTAATTTCACAGAGATCTGACGGGAAAACTCACATGATATGTGTGTTTTTGTTTAAATATTCAGATAAATCAAAAAGCTATTTTCCTAGGATGTTGTCTCAGGGCAGAAAGAAATGCGGCAACTGAATTATAAATCCTTGACAGTCATTTACAGTAAATATGCTGATGCTGTGACCAGTTTTGTTATAATAAAAACATTCTACTTTACCTTTTTATTTTACTTTTTCTCTCCAGCAGCTTGTTGTAAACTTCAATTAGTGCATTTGAAATAAGCCACCTCTTGCTTTTGCTCTTCCAATTTCACAGGCACAATCAAAACTTGCTGATCAAAACAAAGTTTTGAACTGAGAAAATAATCTCAAGATTGTCACAAACATTGCTAACTCTGTTCTGGTAAGTTTACTGCTGATTTATTGGATATTCTCAGTAAATGTGAATATCATAGCATGTTCTGCCCTCCTAAAGAGATTATTTAGTAAAAAAATGCTCCAAAAAAAATACCATAGCAAATAGAATGATAAGCAAGTTTGTGTTATNATCTTTAGTTCCTACTGTTTCCAGAGACCCCAGACCAGCTGGGGCCCCCCACAAGCCACCTCTTGCTTTTGCTCTTCCAGAGAGAGAATTTCACAGGCACAATCAAAACTTGCTAATCAAAACAAAGTTTTGAACTGAGAAAATAATCTCAAGATTGTCACAAACATTGCTAACTCTGTTCTGGTAAGTTTACTGCTGATTTATTGGATATTCTCAGTAAATGTGAATATCATAGCATGTTCTGCCCTCCTAAAGAGATTATTTAGTAAAAAAATGCTCCAAAAAAAATACCATAGCAAATAGAATGATAAGCAAGTTTGTGTTATAATATGCCATGAAGCAGAAAGGCAGAGTGGGTGCTGTTTGCTGGGTGAACACTCCACAATATACTATACAGATATTGCATCTACATAATACATTGACAAGAGCAGATTAGATTGATCCCAGCATCCTTGGTTGCTTTTACATGTGACTCGATCTACTGAGGAACTGAGGAGGTTTTCTGTGGTTCAGGGGAAAATCTCACTTGGTTAATGGTGATCTAATTTTGAGAACTCTTGCACTACCTTGACAGCAAATTTACAGAGAATTAACTCTGTAGGGTCTTTGTGCTAATAAAGCAGCCTACTGCCATTATGCACAGTGCCTTTTCCGGTTGCAAACACTAAGATATGAAAAATACTACAAGAGATAACAGCTTCTGTTGTGGAAAAAAATTCAGATTGCTTCAATGTAGAAAGTCCTTAAAAGTTCCTACAGATGAACTCAATCCCTCTGTAATCTAATATTCCAAGCTGAAAACCACTGCACACAGGGTGGACAATAATTGATCAAAGTATGAGATAATTGGGATAAAACGATGGAGAAACTCGTGGTTGTGCTGATGAAATTTGGAATACCACAGTTCATACAAACTGCCTCTGCAGAGAATGGAGATATGCTGAGCCATTCACCAGGATGCTGGACAGCCTGCCTATTCTACAGCTACTGGGGAAATAAAGAGAAAGTGCTCAGGGCTTCATGACCAGAGTATTAATCAGTGAAAATGGGGGGTGCAAAAAAACTTCATCTTTGCATATAGTTAGCTGGCATTCAAGTCACTGTTTCTATGGGATTAGTTTTGGACTCCATTGAGGCAGCTGAGCTGGGCATGGTAATTCAGCACAGTTGCATGTGCAGATAGTAGCTCTCAAGATGCTGGCTTGAGTCCTGAAAGCAGTACAACAGTGTTGGCTATAAATAATACAGCAGGGAATGCATAGGCAATGCTGTTTTCAATACTCATGTTAATCTATTACAAGTTTGTTTTGGTATCTCTCCCTGACACAGGTTTAGGCTGCTTAGACTTACCCTTCATGTGCAAGCAGGGAAGCTTATTGGTTTTTCTGTGCTCAGGCAACATGCAATTCTATAGTCACAGCTGTATCTGGGAGGAAAAAGAACAGATGGGCTGAAAGTAAGCATGCCACATTCAAAATTACAATTAAAATTTTATGCTGCTTCTTGAGGAATAAAAATCCAAAGAAGAAAAATGCTCAGGTTTTGTTTTTCGGATGATCATATGAAAATGGAGACTGGGGCATGGTCTCACTGAAAGTCTGGAAGGAGAGTGCTGGCAACACTCTGACAACAGAGAGGCACAGAGAACTTTGAAATACTGCAAGTACTTTTTGTCCTGATAGTATTGGAGAAAGAATGTTCAGTCTTAAGGTTACAGGCACACTGTGTTCATTCAGACATTTGCCCATGAACTCGAGGAGCCTTGGCTGTGTTTGGAGACATGAACTCTGCAAACAACGATCTAACTCCAGTGGCGGGTGAGATGCGAGTGACTGAACACAGGGCTAGCAAACACTTATATTGTGCCTCTTATAATTGCCACAGTAATAAAACCTTTTTACAGTTCTCAGATTTCTGATAATTACAAA
Organism: Cephalopterus ornatus; assembly: GCA_013396775.1. NCBI lineage: Eukaryota > Metazoa > Chordata > Aves > Passeriformes > Cotingidae > Cephalopterus > Cephalopterus ornatus. The sequence continues at coordinate 17,663 of VZRE01012921.1, read as the reverse complement.
CAGGAAGGTTATAGTGTTGCAAACAGGGAACATTTCAGTATATCTTTGTTTTATTTTCTAGTTTATGTTATGTTGGACCTGATTTGTGGAACTCAAAGTGAGGTAAGTCACAGGTGAACAGGCAGGCATATAACACATGCATACCTGTGTGCCCACATATATCAAAGTCATTCCTTACAGTTGGTCAAAAATCCTCTGATTTCCATGAAATGTATCATGATAAAATACTAAAATACTAAAAAGAAGGCAATGCCTTTGCCTGATATGCAGTATGAGAAGATATAAAGGTGAAAGAGCTCATGCATCAGGAAGGATAAAAACTTGAAAGTATAAGACTAATAACAGATTTGTCTGATCAGTCACGCGTGTTCCACTAAGACTTTCAATCTCTTAGGAGTCAATGACATCTTGTAAGAACTGGTGTACTGTCAGGGACATTTGAAGAAAAGGGGAGGTAGAAGTAGATATGTCTGGAAATCACAGGGTTGTGTCCTAAGGCTACAGGGTCAGTGACTCCGTGTATGCCTCTTCCTTAATACGTCTGCATAATAAGCTTTTCCCTTTTCATATTAATATTTTTGAAAGTGTTTCTGGTCTGTATTTGCATATGGATGCCAGATGATGATGTGTTAAGTCTGCAAGCTGAACTGAGCACAAAAACATGCTCAAATGAAGCAGGGAAATATTGCTGTGTCAAAGCCACAGGTAATATTACATATGCAAAATTAACCTAGCAAGTTGCTGGAAAGGAACCACCTCTTGAATATTGCAGCAATAGGATTAGCATTTAAGTAAACCAGCCAAATTTTTCACTGACAAAGAGTACCTAAGAAAGTCGTAGAATTGATCTTTAAAAGATCCTAAAATCTAGCTAGAACTGGGAATCAGTTATGTAATGGATTTTGTCAAAAACCAAGTTATTATTATCATCTAATAAATCTATTCAGAAAAAGAAAAGAGCATGAACATGTAATTCACATTGTTTCTCAGGTCACTCGAGACTTAAATATTAGGAATATGTTATGCATGCCTTCTGATGATAATACAATAGATGTGTGTTTTGGGTTTGTGTCGCCAGGTTTTGGTAGCAGGGTGGCTACAGCGGTGGATTCTGTGAGAAGCTGCCAGAAGCTTCCTCCATGTCCAGCAGAGCCAATTCCAGGCTGCTCCAGAATGGACTGCCACTGGTCAAGGCTGAGCCCATCAGGAATGCTAGTAGCGTCTCTGTGGTAACAAATTTAAGAAGAAAAAAAAAATTATTGGACAGATGAAAATTACAGCCAGAGAAAAGCAGAGTGAGAACTCTGTAGACACGAAGGTCAGTGGGAAAGGAAAGGGAGGAGGTGCTCTAGGCTCCGGAGCTGAGGTTCCCCCCCAGCCCGTGGTGCAGCCCCTGGAGCGGCAGCTGTGCCCCTGCAGCCCGTGGAGCACCACGGGGGAGCAGAGACCCTCCTGCGGCCCAGCGAGGAGCCCACGCTGGAGCAGGTGGATGCCCAGAGACTGTGACCATGTGGGAGGCCCAAAATGGAGCAGGGTCCTGGCAGGGACCTGCAGCCCTGTGAGAGAGGAGCCCACAATGGAGCAGGCTTTCCTGGTAGGACTTGTGGCCCTGTGGGGGACCCACGGTGGAGCAGCCTGTGCCTGAAGCACTGCACCCCGTGGAAAATTGACCCACATTGCGGCAGTTTGTGAAGAACTGCTGCCCATGGGATGGACTCACACTGGAGAAGTTCATGCAGGACTGTCCCCTATGGGAGGGACCCCGTGCTGGAGCAGGGGAAGGACTCTTCTCTGAGCAGCAGCAGAAACAATCCATAATGAAGAGACTGTAAACCTCATTCCCCATCTCTCTCCAGCACTGGGGGGAGGAAGTAGAACTTGGGAAGGAAGGAGGGGTGGGGGGAAGGTATTTTTAAGATTTATTTTACTTTTCATTATCCTGCTCTGATTCTGTTAGTAATAAATTTAATTAATACCCCCACTTTGAGTCTATTTTGCCCATGACAATGATCAGTGAGTGATCTCTTCCCATCCTTATCTAAACTCTTGAAGCCTTCGTTATATTTTCTCTCCCCTGTCCAGTTGCAGAGGGGAGTGATAGAGCGGCTTTGGTGGGTACCTGGTGTTCAGCCAGGGTCAACCCACTACAACCTGACGTGCCACATTTGACTCTTTGGATCTGGCCATGCTTAAAGAGCTATTTCTAAAGTTAGTGTTATCATTTCCAGTATACAGCACTGGTGTGTGCTGGCTGAGATTATCGTGTGCTACGAATGGGATTTCCATAATTACAGACACCAAGTAAGACATCTGAAAATTCTCTGCTTCCTGACTCTGAAAGGTTTACTTTAATAATTGCAATAACAGATACACAGCTTTTGTCTTCTTCAAAGAGAGAAATGAGAGTACAAGAGGCCTCTCTATTTTCAAAGAGTAAGTTTGAAATTTTCTCTATCTCTAATGTTTCATTCTGGGAACTCTAATTTAGCAAGAGCTAGCTTGACTATGTTCTCAACTTGAATACTAGAGACAGCAAGCACTTTTTGCCTTATGAGGGACAAAACTTCTCTTTTAAGTATTAATGAAATTACAGGATGTCAGCAAAATATATGGAGTTGGGCTGCACCACATATCTTGGCTCTGCAAGTGTACTCCTCTTGTTGTCAATGCCTCTGTTCCAAATTCAAAGCAGAAGACAGCAGGACATGGAAAAAATCAAGCAGGCATAATTTTCATTTGTTCTTCCACTCATGATTCAGTACAATTTCTTGCACCATGAAGTTTGTATTGGAGCTCGAATCTTTCCCTTTCCTGTGTGAGATTTTTCACTTGGTAAATGTATGCTCACTGGAGCTAAAATGTATTTCAATTGCTGCAAAGTTGTAAGGGAATGACACTTCCTACTGAATAACTTTCTCAGCCTTACATAACAACCACCTGAAAGTCAAAGTTGTGTCTTTTCCCAAGGACATAGTTTCAAAGTTGTCATCTGAAATTGTTATGCGTGGAAAGGAACTAATCAGATAGATAGCATTCATCATTTGATTTCATACTTGTTCTACAAGCTTTAAGCACAGGAAACCTATGAGAGATTTATTTCACTGCTTATTCATATCTTTACTGCACAGCATAAAGATGAACGTCTACAAAGAGATCTTTGAATTCTTTCCTTTAATTTCCTGCAAGAAAGGATGCTGGAAAGGTTTGTAGAACTCCATGTACTTCATTTCTATCTATGCCTGAGGGTGACTTCTGATCAAAGATGCATTTTAACAAGAAGGCTAGTGAAGATCCTTCAAATAAATGCAAACTTCTTTGCCAAAAGGCTGGAGAGGAGCAGGAGTAAGTCTGTAAAGAGGGAACTGGACAGCATTATTAGTAGAAGTGCACTGCAGAAATAAAAAATCTTTCAAAAATATTTGTTTCCTCAATGAAAAAGGGCTTTGCTTCAATAAGCAAAATTTAGTAAAGCTTTGGGAAATGTCTCCATTTTGAGGTATTGCTTTGACAAGCATCCCCAGCTAGCATGGTTATAACTGAAGTTTGTTCTCTTTTTTAGTACACGGGTCTTTTCAAAGTTTCCATTGTGTTATTTTTCAAGGGAACATCTGTGTCTGGAAGTGAAAGCTCATCTTGAGACCATGAATTAACCTGACATGCTGAATGGTTGTCTGATTTTATAACTTGTATGCGTACATGATGCTGATATTAAAAATTAGTTTCAAATTCAATGTCATTAATATCCCGTTTCCTTTAAGAAAAGCCAATCCGTTGCCACCTGGTGGGAGCTGGCCTTGTATGAGATAATAAGAACTCATGCTGTGACATAGCTGGGTACATTAGTATCTTTCCATTAATAATATAGCCAAAGTTTCTCCTCGATGATAATTATTCCTCCTTTATTTCCTTGTGTTTTGAATAGTATAGATACATATCTTTAAACACTCTATTTGTTGTCAGAAATCGTATGTGAATGGATTTAATTTAAATACTTTTAAATAGTCTTGGTTCATAAGACTGGTGTCATCCAGTACTTAAGACAGCTAAGATATCTTATAAGAAGAGAAGATATAAGAAGAGCAAATATAGGGCACATCTAGATTCCACTTGAAAACCAAAACATTGCATCAGTACTTTCTTCAAATACTATCTTCATTGAACTTTGTGTGAAGAAGGCCCTTGCCATTGACATTTCTTTATTCAAACGAGTATTGAAGCAAAGTGTACAAAAAGTCGCAGAGCCTTGAGTTTTGCTCCTATTTGCTTCATATATAACCCAGTTTTCTTATCCTTAGAGTTGAGAAATCACCACCTGATCTCCTTGGAGTGACATCAGAAATTGCCAGGTGGTTTAATGAACCTAGCAGCAGATTTCTTGATCATCTATATAAAGATAATTTCATGCTTCCCGCTCATCAAATTAGCCAATAATTTTATCAAAGAAGGAAACTGTATTGAGCACTATTTGTTTTTGAAAATATGTGCTAAATGATTCTTATTACCCTCTTATGTTAACAAGCTGATGAATTACTTTATAATTTATTCCACTATTCTTTGGGGTACGGAGGTCAGGTTGAATAATCACTAATTTCTTAGATAGACTTTTTTCCTCTTTGAGAAAGATTTTCTTTTTATCCTTTTCCAGTCCTTTCGGATCTCACTGTTTTCTAAGCGTATTCAGAAATTAGTGCTAATAGTTCTGGGACTGCTCAGGCTACTGCTGTGAGTACTCACAGGGGGACATTTTGTCAGACCCTGCTGAGTTTGTTATCTCTAACACTTTAAATAATCCTCCATGCTTCTAGTTTATCTCCCTTCCTCTTGTTACTAATTACACAGTAATTTTGGTATGATTTACCGAGTGCTTGGGCCAGTAGATACTTTGGTTTGAAACAGCTGCTGTACACTTAGTGACCCCCTATAAAGCCCGAGTGTTCACCAGAGATCCACATCTATGTCAATGACTGGAAGGTCTAGGTTAGATCCATGACCTTCTCTCCTTTGCTGGCCTAGGAAGTGAAGTGCCAAACTCATCTCTGGCACCCACAGGTGTCTGAGGCTTCAGGAGCACTGAGCTCAGCACAATACCTGCTTCAAATCTAATATGTCTTGTCTCTTGGAAGAGTGATGGAACTTTGGTTTTCCTTTAAGAAAAATCTATCCAATAGTTGAGCTGGGACCCAGAGGTGAAGTCCCAGTGCCAGTGCTCTCCTTTGTCCTGCAGACCCTGTCTCTCCTTTACGAGAACCAGTGTGATGCCAGGGGCACACTGGGAGTGCGCAGGAGGGAGGCAGAAAGGAATGGCCAGGACAAGAAGGAATGAGCCTCGTGCTACTCTAATGGTGTTCAGGAAAGAAAAGGTTAAGCCATGGTCTCTGCTCCAATGATTATTTCTGCTTTTGTTGAACATAGATCTGTTAAAGTTTAGGAAAGTTCCTCGAGGTAGAAAACATTGGCAAATTTTATGAAAAACTCGTTTTGCAAAGAGGGTGTTACATTGTAAAATAATGTTTTAAATAAAATAATTTTGTTATCTAGTAGGATGTAAGTACTCATTGTGTCATATTTGTCATGCCTTCTGGCATAACAAATTTAGCATTTGCTGCAAGACACATTGGCTGCTGTCACAGGAGGCAGCAAAATTGATTTAAAAGAGGGACAGCATATGGCAAAAATACCACTTTGGTTAAGGACATAATGCTGCAATTAATAATCAAAGAAGAAAATAATCTTTTTGTAAAAAGAAATCTAATGCATTTAAAGTGCATCCCTGTAGCAGTTTGCTGTGTTTCCAAGCCTAGGTGAATTCTCCTAGGTGCAGTAATCTTTCAGTGTAATTTATTTTGTCAGGACTACGCCAAGCAGGAATTCATAGCAGATATAACATAGAATACATAATAAGCTAGAACCTTCCCCTCTCTCTGAAATCTTTCGGCTTGATGAACTTTTGTACAAAAGACTTTATTCTTTGAAAAAGAAAGTAATACATATACTTGAGTTGGAATGTCAGACTTCTTCCTTGCTGCTTCATCACAGTGAAATCCTTTTTTTTATTTCAAGGTTGGACTGAGCTTGGTGACATGTGTTGACATCTCTGAATTCTTGCTTGTCTAGAAGTAGAGCTGAAGTAGAGGATCTCTAAAAATTACTGGTTTTTGACCAGGGGAGGGGAAAAAAACCCACTGTACATAAATTCAATGACAAAATGTCTAAAACTTCTCCATCTAGAAGTCCAGGTGGCTTTTGCAAGTCCACATAGATGATTATTCCGAAAGTTATAGCAAATGAAAATACAAACCAAAGACTCCTGAAGAAGTGTGTATTCCCTATTTTTCAAGAAGATAAGGAGAGGTTACCTCAGCTAAGGACAAGAAGGAAGTTGACCCGCTAGATCCTTGCCATTGCTTTCAAGGACTTTTACTTGTTAGAGAGTAAGGAATGTGGGATAGATAGGAGTGGGTGTTTCACATCTTAAAGCTCTGAAGAGTGGGTTTGACATATTGCAAACATGCAAGAAGTACATCCCTGAAGAAGTTTGATGGGAGGCAAGAGAGTTCTCTCAGGGAGTAAATAAAGTAATGAAGTAACTCACTGTTAAAGTGAGCGGCTCAAATAAATGATCTGTGCTGATTTCCACAGAGTCCTTCAGAAACCTTCAGATCATGTTGTGCAAGGTTTTGTTATGCACATGGCATCAACTACAGGTGCACAGAACAAAATGCACCTAAAAAGTTGTACAGACTTAGCAGCACGTAAAAGGTCATATGTAAAAGTTATGCAAGTCCTCTTTATACAGTTCCTCAGATGCACACCAGAGATCCCTCTTGAGATTGTTCATAGGGCAAGGAAATGGAAGGTGATTTAAAAAAGACCACACTGAATCAAAAAGCAACAAAAACCCCTCCTCTTGAGACATTTCCAACATGTTAAACTTCTTGAAAAGGATGATTCTGTCTAAGAGATGTAGCATTTTACTGATATGGTCAGACTACCTACGGGTTTTCTCCTAAAAACCTGTGGAAATGCGGTGCACAGACCTGGGGACAACTTATCTCTTCCTGGCATAAATCTCCTCTTAGTTTTCCAAGCACTCAGATTTCAACAATTTCTATGAAATACTGATAACCTTTTTAAGAGGAGATTGACTGAGCAAAGAATGATAACTGTATGAAAATATATTTTCTTTCTGCTTCCTGAAAATAGCATAAAGGAAGGCAAAAGAGAGTTCTTGTTTCTTCGACTGTAATAATATGAATCCATTCTTTCAGTATATGATTAGTCATGTTTCGTCGCCCCTGGTAAATAGGCGTTTACACTTTATGCTTAGTACTCAGCCGAAAGAAAATTTAACTTATTCTCCTTTATAACATTCATATGAAAGATTGGTTTTTGAGATTTGAAAAACTGCTAGAATTTATAAGTCTTCTTTTTTGAAGTGTTGCTTTGCTTGTGTTCTACTTTGCAATAACAAAAAGAGTAGAGACTTCATCCTCCACACAGTATCTCTTTTAACCTAATACTTTTTAGGAGCAAAGATGTCACAAAGCTTCTTGAAATAACATAAAAGTCAGCAGGAACTCAAGAAAATTTGATTGTTTCTATCTGCCCAGGACTACACCTTCAAAGCAAAATCCAGAGTCCTGCTCTGCCTAACAAACAGTCAGACTATCAGGAATAACCACTAGCTAATACATAAGAGTACAGAGAAGGATCCAGTAGAATGGGAATGAAGGGATTTTCATACATGTCTGCTGAAACATCCATATCGGTTTTTACCAATCACATCTCATTGACATCTAAAAATACAAACTGGCAACGGAGAATGGAATCAAATTTGTACCAAATAAATACCAAACTTGGTATTTATATTTTCTTCATTTTCAAGAGAGAGGTGCAACCTGGAGCTGAACACAGAACAAAGAATTATTCATCTCATTTATATGTTTTCTCCGTAAATATCTGCTAGTGGGGTAAGTCAAATCTGAATGAAGACATCTCACATCAGAATGGTGACATCAAATCGAGGCAGGGGGCTTTAGTAATAATGTGTGTTTCTCATTATTAATTAATAATATATTTTTCCCCCACTGAATCAAAAGTGCAGAATGAGAGACCACAGATGTATTTTAAACATTTCTCAGAGGACCATTTTGATGCCAGTCAGATGATGGAGCCTGTTCAAGGGTGCTGTAACTAGAGGCATGACACTGTTACATCTGAAAGTTGGCATCATCTATATTTTGTTCCATAACTTTCCATTGCTACAAATTGCCAGAGCATCTAGGGAAAGGACAGGATTGCTGAAGAGTTACCCTGGCCATGTAGGAATATAGCTGAACAGAGCAATGTGAGAAAAATCTTTGGTTTGACCCACAAATGCTGCTCTTTCAGGAGTAATTTGGAGGAGAGGTAAATCATTCTAAAGTATATTTCATAGAGGGACACATTCACATAGCCACAAATAACTTGAAGGCTTGAAGATGATGGAAAAGCACATATTATAAGGAAGCATGAAAATAATGTATTTATTTTCTTTCTTCTGGCAAAGAATTCAGATTAATTTCTGTATCTGTGTTTGAATGAAATGTTCCTGCCATTTGTTCAGCCCAGTGATAGCTTCAAAGCATTCTGAATATTTGGTTAGGTTCAGTCATATTTTGTGTCATAAATTACGGATCACATTAGCTGGGCCATTCATATAGTCAGTAGTAATGATAAATGGATAGCCAAATTTGGCTTTCAGTTCCACAAGTATAAATCTGTAGTAGCTTTGACATCTACAGAACATTCAGTATGAGAAGAAAGAATATTTTCAATATTTCCAGAAGACATGAAATGCAAGGGAGTGCTTTGAAAGCACTAAGAACAGCACATCATTTCAGATAAAAGTTTAAGAAATCCAGAGATTATGTGGAAAAGAGACACGTTTTCTAAATTTATATGTTCCAATAAATGTTGTCATAGTTTAATGGTGTCAAATATTTTGACTAGCAAATCTTAAACCTGAAGAGGCCGCAAAAGACAACAAAGGATTTATTTGGATGTATTCTGATATCAGTTTTTGTGAATGTACTGATACCTCCAAGTTCCTCTGCTCAGAACTGGCAGGAAGGCTCTGGTTCATTTTTCGGCTGTGCTGCATCCTGTTAGAAGAAAAAAAGTCCTGACCTCATCTGTAGATGATGCTCCAGACTCTATTTGAAGACCTAGTTGTGGTTAAGCATTTCTTCTTTCTCTCCTATAACAATAGGTCTGATTGCTGCTCTTTAATTAGCCAGGACATGATTTTTATACTGCTAGTTGGCAGTTGTAGACGTGTAGATAACTAAAATGAGATGGATAAGAAGGTAGTATTGTTCTACTTCAACAGGAAAGAAAAGAAAGGACAGAAAAGAAAGAAAAGACCACCCTGAGCCTTGGTATGCCAGAATTATGGCAGGTTTTGTGCCTTGTGTCCAGTGTTTCTCCAGACACAGGTGTAGAGCTGACATAATCTGGCATTTTAGGAATTATATTTTAGGCTTGACAGAGATTTCTGCATGACCATCTGTACATGTGGATCTTGAAGGACTCTGTGCATGGAGACACATATGCTCAGAGGAGCAATCTGGAGTGTCTCATTTGAATGCGCCAGATGCACAACTGATAAAACACCAGTGGGACAGAACGGGAGCAATGGTTGGATGCCAAATATATCAGGTGTTATCTTGATGTAAAACAGGTCTGTGCAGAGATATGTGAGAAGGGCTTGTAGTGCTTTTGGGATGAATGCAGAATATGGATGTCTAAAACTCCTTCAGATGTGGATTAGTGTTCCTGTTGCCTAATTCATAGGGTTTGGCTGCGTAAAGCTGCAGGTACTTAGAACTAGCTCTTTGCTAAAAGGTCTGCAAGGTCTGCTCTATTACTGAGCAGTTTTGAGAGAAGAGGGGACTACAGTATTCTGATTCAAGTAATCTTCTAAGCTTATGCACAAACTTCCTTCTGTGTGTGAATATGAGAGGCAGTGCCTCCATGTTACTGCATGGATCAGAGAGGGATGAAGCTGTCAAAATCCATGTGTAAGCAGAGAAGCTACTCTACTTCAGTGCTACTTGGCTCCAGAGCAGAGGAGAAGTAGAGAGGCATTTGATTTATGCCTACTGTTAATCTGTATTAACAAAAAAGCACTGGAAGCTATTTTCATTATTCTTTGCTTCTTTTTTGCTAATCCTTCACTAGTCAGGAAAAAAGCAACAGTATTTTGAAGGCTTAAATTTATTTGCATCTGTTCTGCAGATTTGCAAGTAGTGAGGAGCATGTGATTAGAATATTATCAGTCCAGGTGTTGCATAGATTCATCTATGGAAGACCACCTTATTGCCCAAATGAATTCCTATTAAATAGAGTTGGTTGCACTGCTACCTCAGTTTGTTTCCTCTCCTACCACTAAATTATATGGAAAGGGAATAATTTCTCAGACACTCAATCAGTCAGAACTTTTTATATTGGAATTGAACCGCAATGCAGCCTCTCACTGCCAAATTCCTTGTGTGAACTCGTGGCAATAATAAAAAAAAGATACTCAACATTTACATCCTTGTGACACTTCTAAAATCCTGTCATCAATCCCAAATCACCTGTCACCTCCAGTTTGTTCAGCTGCAAACACAAGATTAATGACTTGCTTAAAACAATGTAAATAATCATACTGTTTTTTCCCTGCATTTTCAGCATTACAATTAATCATCTGACATACTGCCTTTTTTAGACGATTCCAGAAGTCTATTCAACTTGATTCTATTGGGCCAAAATTTTCAAGTTCAAAACAAAAGCTCCAAACTTTCAGACATATCTACATAAGTTGGATATTAGAAAGAAATTCTTTACAGAGAGGGTAATCAGACACTGGAATGGGCTGCGCAGGGAAGTGGTGCATTCTCTGTCCCTGGAGGTATTTAAGAAGAGACTGGATGTGGCACTTAGTGCCATAATCTAGTAACTGTGGGAGTAGTGTATCAAGGGTTGGACTTGATGATCTCAGAAGTCCCTTCCAACACAGCTGATTCTATGATTCTATTTCAGACATAGATACATTGTGTATCCCAACTGTAAATAACTGCAAATCCCAGATGTTTTGGATCATGTGTGGGGAGCAGACTGAGCAGACACATTCTAAAGAAAAACTGAAAGACTTTATGAAACTAAAAGTGTACGTGAGATTTAGAAAACTTGTATGAGATCTCTACGTTTCATCAAAATGTTTTGATCCTGTGGAATTTGAATTCTGCTGTCAGTACTCTCAGAGCTTCATTAAAAAATCCATATTGTCATATCAGTAAAATATCTGACACAAATATCTAAATTTTTAGGTGTTTATTAAATCAGTGCCAGAAAAACATTCTCACTGAATCCCATGGTGACAGTCGTTTGCAGCAGAAAAGGAAAATAAGTTGAACTACACAGAAAAAGGAAAAGCTGAGCCGAAAAGGGGAATGGAGGAATGAAATAATAGAATAATAGGTGACTCTGTGACACAGATGGGCTATGAACTCAACTTTGATTGGTCTTATAAGGTTTAAAAAATTGTCCTTTCTCCCAGCTTTCTTTTGTTCAAACTGATTCATCACACTATTTCTATTTGTTTGGCTTCAGATAAATTTCAGCTAAAGACTCCTTCAAAACACTTGAAGGAATCCCCTCTGGTGAGGTCGTGAATCATGTGTGTCTTTTTTTCCTGGAAAAGGCTATTCTGCCCTTCTAGCAGGCCTGCCTTCTTTCCTCAGGCTCTATTTCTCTGATACAAGAACTTGTTTGTTAGAAATTATCTAGTTTCTGCAATGTCTAGGAAACCCTGACCTGCTTTTAGCTGCCAAGAAAGCCTTTTTCTCCATGAGCTAATACACATCCATTCCAAAGGGATAGATAATAAATTATGACATCCCTATATTTTGTACACTCTCTAAGAGCATCAAACCCTCATGTGAGCCTGTTCTAGTGTAACACATTTTCCATCTTTCTAATTAATTGAATCCTTCTGCCCTTATGTAATAATTACACTAGTTTCTCATAAATGTATTTTGAATTGAGGATACTAGTTTGTTAAGATGTTGTCTGATGATTGGTGATTCTGTTCTTTTTCCTAGTGCTTTCCAATTAGGCAATTTTTTCAATCTTCTTTGAACTTCCTCTTCCATGATTTGCTCTTAACTTTGGTTAATCACATCACTCCATTCACACACGGTTTTTTTTTTAAATCTCCTTTGCCGAAGGGTTACATGGTGCCTCCCATTCCCATTTTTCTTGCCAGAAGTCAGTCATGCTTAGTTCATTTGTCACTGTATTCTTCTCATCTTTCTGCCTGACAGTTTGAAAGATTTCCTCTGGTCATCTCCACCTCACAGGTAATGGTATTATTTGTGTGTGTATTCCTTTAGTTCTTTTGCCTGTATCAATAGGCTCTCCTTCAATTCCACTTTAACTTCTACAATGTTATGATGTGAGATTAAGATTTTTTTGTTGTTGTTGTTTGTTTGTTTCTGCTTTTTGTTGTTGTTTTTGTTTTTTTTTGTTTTTTTTTCTGTGATTGCATTAGTATTGATCTACTTTTCAATTTCCCCTTATTGATGTCACCCCAAGTAAAGCTGCTCTCATGATGTTCCTGTAGACACCATGGGACAAGTACAGGGTGGATATGAAATGGAACTATGCCTAAAATGAGCATGTGTAATTTTATACACTGAAAAGCTTTGAAAATGTAGCTTGTGCAGTGTCATGCCTATTTGGATCTGCTTTTCATTATGGTTTTGTTTTTTAAAGTAACACTGTACTATAGGGACTTTTTGTGATTCTTTAGCAATTCCCTCAGGAATTGTTATCCCTTCAAACAGGTGAAATGCTTCTTGCATACATGCATATAGAATGATATATTTTGTGCTGAAGTGAGGAATTAAGACACAAAATTCTACAGTTCTGTCTCTCTCTCTCCTGTTATTGTAGTGGATTAAACAGGAAAGAAACATAGCAAAATTTTTATGGATTTCCATTCACAAATTTAGTGTCCGCTGGAAGCTGAGATTTTTCGGAGTGATAATTGTCATCCTGTCTGAAGAAAGTTATAGAATTTCAAGAATAAATGGTGTAATGTTTGGATTTACCCTCTTCTTGACACCAGAAGATTTTTTTTTTAATTTGAAAAAAATCAGTATTTTTGTTGTGCTTTCTTTCTGAATTAGGTAATAGAATTTAGAACCTGTTATTGCGAGTGACTAACCATGTGGTTTAGGTCAGGATTGTCAACACAAGTCAGGAGACCAGTTACTAAATATATTAATTTCTGGTAAATTAGCTAGAGACTGAACTGTGTGTGTTCTTTTAACATTGTGAGTTTCTATGCTTTTTGATAAGTATTACCCCTATCTGCATGATGGTAAAGGACCTTTTAAGTGGTCACTAACAACTCATTGTAAGTAAAAGGTATTTTCTGAGACCTTTGCCTTGATAAAAAGACTGTTCTCTCTGTGAAAATAAGGTAGTTGACTTGCATACAAAATAGGGTTACTAATTTAAATTTTAAATCTGCTTACTGAAGAGAAGAATGTGTTTTGAAGCTAAAATTTCATAATTTGGAACAAGCTAGAACATCTGTTCTTTCACAGATAAAGGGCAAGTGTAGTCTGACTCAAAATTAAATCAACCATTATTTTATCTCTGTGTTGTTGGTATCCTCATCACTTCTGTCTAAACTTTTGAATATTGAAACTAACTTGGTGAGAAATTGTTTATTCCTGTTTTAGGATTTAATTTGTTGCCTACCATTTGTTTTACATATTTTCTTCTTCCCAATGATCTTTTTCAGTTCTTTTGAAAGTGTATATTGTGAAACACATAATTAGTTAGAAATAATTCTACAAAGTGGGACTTCTAAAATGTGCCAATACTTCAGAAGAAAATCCTGTTAACACACTTTTATTTTCCCTTCTTCTGCACTGCTCCTTTCTTCTCTGAGTTAACTCTGTACGTGGAGATGTGCAAAAGTCATAGCAATTACTGTGTTTAAAAACTTCTACTTTATGCAACTTAAGAAGCACTGCATAAGAAAAGAGCACATCCACATCACAGTAATTCTTTGGTCTTATAGGGTCAGTCCAAGTCTCTCCTATGGATTCTCGTCTATTACAATTGAGGAATGTCTAAACACTTTTTCTTCTGTGCTCTCTAAACATCCTTTCTCTTAGGCTAGGGATCTTTGATGCATAAATATAGTTTGGTTAGTGATTTTTAGACTAGATTTCATACTGTACAGCTGCTAGCAATGAAGATAACTTTGGCAGCACCCTCGTAATTCTCCTTAATAAGTTCTCAGGATTTTTAATCACCATAATGCTGATCTATGGGTAGATAAAGTAATGGAAATTAGCTAAATCTTTTATAGTCCCTGGATATGCCCACTGGTTTCAAAGCCCTCATATGAACAGTTCCACACCTAAAATATCAAGCTGAATTATTAGAACTAGTCTTGGCTATGCAATCAGTTCTTAAATCTTCAAAGAAATGCGATTTTATCATCCACTTAACATTTGCAGCATTTTTACAAACACAGCCAGAACTCTCTCTGGCTCAGTTCTTTCAGTGTAGAATGAGATTTCTAGATCTTCCTGATCATGTGCATATATGTGTGTATATATATATATATATTTATATATATATTTACACACACACACACACAAGGGCATGTCCATCACTGTCCCCAGTCCTGTAAAGAGGATAGTAAAGCTCTTAAATATTTGACATCCATGAATAAAGGTGGGATTCGTCTCACTGAGTGATAGTCTTCCAAAACTTTAAGCATTTAGGATCTCCCAAAAATTAAAAGAAAGTCTCAGTCTTGCCTGCCCTGGACACCTATCAGCAGACAGAATTAATCACTCCTCTGAAGGTGCACATGTATCCCCAGGGCTGATAGAGGCTACCAGATTAAACTATAATTCTTACTTTTAGAGGCTATACTTGATTGAGGTTTATATTCTAAATGGAAATCTCTATTATGGCAGTAAGTAGAAAATACTGGATTTTTCCTTTGCATAAACCTGGCACCATCAGAGATGATGATGAACCAGGAAACAGCTCTATCAGAAATTTATAAATGCACAGATTTTCTAAACGTCGAGAGAAAAAAAATTATCTTTATAAACTGGAGTTAAAGGAAAGAAAAACACGCAGTGAAGTTCATGTTTTC
Source organism: Cephalopterus ornatus (assembly GCA_013396775.1). Taxonomy (NCBI): domain Eukaryota; kingdom Metazoa; phylum Chordata; class Aves; order Passeriformes; family Cotingidae; genus Cephalopterus; species Cephalopterus ornatus. The sequence continues at coordinate 2,446 of VZRE01012921.1, read as the reverse complement.
TTCTGTTCTTGGTCTTTCTCTGTTTTCATGCTTTCTGGGGTGTGATAGCATACCAGAGAAGTCTTGCCAAATATTTTCTTGTTGATAGCATTTAAATTCATGGTGATGAAATCCCTAAGTATCCTGCCAAATCTGGAAGAGGAGGCAAGTCTGTTCTCCATAACTTTTTGCTCTCTTTTCCCATTAAAGACTGAGGATCCTAAAGGGTTTCCAGTCACAAAAATTCCCAAGACATCTGCAGCAGCTGTGGTCAGCAACTGCTGGTGATATCTGTGTGAAGTAAAATGCTCAGATAGATGAGCTTTAAGCACAAAAGAAACTCCTACTCAGATTGGGTGTTGCCTTCTCTTTACTGCCTGAGACACTTCTTTAGCTTTGTTCTGCATGGTGTTTTATTTCCATCTCTATGCAGAATCAATAGGAAACCCCGACTGGGGCACTCTGAGTCTGAGGCAGCCATTAGTGAGCAACTGTGGATGTAAAATGAGTCAGTCACATTATACCACCTCTGTGCCACAAAGAATATGGAGGAGCTGTGGCTCCCCATAGGACAGGCACTCAAATGTTCAAGCATTCATTTATTCAACAAAAGCATGGTTAAAATTTTGCAAACCACGTGTGGTGTGTAGACAATCACCTTCCGCTGTGATTAGAACATATCCACTGCATTGCTGAGCAAGTGTCGGATTTTAGCTTCTTTACACGTTACTCTGGTGAGCAAAGAGCTATTAGACTATTGATTAAGAGTGTATTTTGACCAAGATGTGCAAGAACAGAGCTTCCTTTTTTTTTTCTTTTCAGAATCTTGTGTTTGTGCTCAACACAGCCTCTGAACATACTTGGAAATTTGAATAAAATGCATAAACAATAGGTAAAGAAAAAGGCTATGTGACCTACTGAAATGATCCCAAGCTATGTCTGCAATTGTGGCACTATTTGCCAGTTTAAATAATGATGATTTTGTCACTTCACCCAAAACAGAATTTATAACCACATTGTTCAGTCCTGTGTATTTTAAAGTCTTTTCTATGAAATTAGAAAACATGCTGCAGTGTATTCTCTTTAGAAGTTTGCTTGCTTAAAGGTCATTCCCTGCTGCCTGCACTGGATAAATAACAGGATTTGAGGATCTATTTATCATAACAAAAGGCATCGTGTGGGAGAACAGGGTGGTAACATTCCCTGTTCTGTAACACTGCATATGTTTCTGAACACCAGGCTGCTATGGATACTGTTGGTGGAAGATCTGAGAAAAGAAATTACGATGATGAGAGAGCCAGAGAGCCAAAGAGACTGAATTCCTAGAGAAGCTGAAGAGCCCCATATGTACATACGGAAGCTTGGTCAAGTGATTAATGGCTGCTGGGACTATGACAGAGGTCTTCCAAAATTTAGTGGGTATGAACACAGAGAAGTGACAGAATGTTTAAGCTAACAAAAGTGAAAAAAAGGTCTAAATCTTGTGGGATGGGAAAATGTTTTGTAAGAGATAATATATTAGGCCTATTGAAGTAATCATTGTGTGTACGGCATTTTCCTGGGGTTTTTTTATATTTTTTTACATGGCTGATAGAAATCTGCTTATATGCAATATGAAGAAATGCAGTCAAAGTTACGACAAAAAAAACCCACTCAATTTTGAGAGAAAAATCTTTCTGACTGGTAATTTTGATGAACTCTAGAACTTTCTGAAAAGTAGTAATCCGTGTCTCTTGGGACCATAGTAGGAAAATGGGAAAAATGTAAGCAAAAGCATAATAGCACTGATAAAGAGCAGAACTAGATTTGCTGAGGTTTATTTATTTTAAATTGCAACACTGATCAAAGCCTTTAACTTTTTAAAAATACCTTACCCTTTGGTGCATCTATAATTCAGAAGACACTAGAAAAGCCAAGCAAAAGAAATGAACAAAGAGTCCTACTGTGTCAAGGCACCCCTCCTTCTCTTTGTTCTTCTTCTGAGAACTGTGCCTCAGAGGAAGCAATGGAGCGAATATCATTTAAGTTCTTTCCGGAATATAAGCACCTTCACCGGGACTGTTATGCACTTGCCTTGCTTTACCTACCAGCACAGGATGACAAACTCTTATCCTCCACTTTAACATTTGCAACATGAGTGCAAATAGCCAGATGTGGCATCTGAGAAGCTCCCTCCTGGAAAGTATTAGGCAGTTGCTGCTGCTACCAGGCTTGGGATGGGCACCCAGAGAGTGATGCCAGGTTGCTTGGATCATCCATACTGGTACTCTCCTGTTTGAATAAAATCTGCCTCCCCAACCTGTCTTCCATGTTTGATTGGTTGTTCAGAATAGTGGGTTTGGATTATTTTTCTGCTCTGGCTGTAGTGATGAAGTACAGGGCTTCTTAACAGATCTCCTGGACAACACTGGCTGTGTAATTTGTCCATCTTATTGCCCCCTTCTTTCCTTCCTTCCTTCCTCCCTTC